>JALKAD010000179.1:206548-220862 GCA_024500015.1 Ulva compressa
CAGATAAAATGCAGCGTGTACCGCCTCCGGACATGCCTGGCAATAAAGGTGATAAGAACATGTTTGTCGTTTTCTTTGCTGTGCCTGGGGGGTGGTTTTGACGCTGGCACGCGAACAAGGTAGGCCTGACCGGGTGCAGTGGGCTGAATTGCCAGCGCAGGTCACATCTTATAAATGGTTTAGGGTGTGTGCTCACATTGCGTCACCGGTGCAAGAAGGCACTGAGGGACAACGATTTCAAGGCTTGTGCCCAATGCGCTTGTCAGGCGTCCCTGAGCAGAATCCGGTGCACAAGGCACACATTCCAGCTGCACTTGGCCCCAGCCAGCGCCTGCGCCCCCTCCACGCCGTGGACCCGGGCAAGCCTGCTGCGAGCAGGCCCGTCCGCACCCGCCGCGTTCGCAAACGCAAGTACGATGAACAAATGGCCGAGTGCACATGACCGAGTGGAAATGGCCGAGTGCACCCCTCCAGCCCTCACACTGTTGGGTCCGGCGCGGCCACGTGCGGGCATGCTGCCGGCAGCTGCGCCCCGCGGAGGCGATGCGCGAGCACATAATTTTGGTCCGGCTGTCCAGCAGTCGCAATTAGTCTGCCCCGTCCGCGTTGAACCGCAAGTCGCATGATTATGCTTGCTGCATGCATTCCACAATGCCATCCAAGCCAGCTTACCTTACACCAGCTTTGATGCGCACAACTCTCAATTGCCTCTGCATGCATGACCCCGTTGGTCACTACCACGTGGGTGGACTGCATGCAGGTCTTCATGCTCGTTCCTCCCAGAAGTGAACCTCTGCGAAGGGGTACCGCTTAGGGCATTCCCGCCGCGTGTCCCTCCACACAACCCTCGAATTGCAACTGCATGATTTGCGCCTGTGCGACTTCGTGATTCTTACCGTACCCCGCAAATTGCTCATACCAGCTCGCAACTGCCTGTCACACATCACGTGGCGGCGGTCCGCATGCATGTCGCAGGGACACGTGCACAATGTTACCCGTTGGATTGCTGCCGACCGCACAGTGTGTACGGGTTGTCAGACCCATGCGCGGCATACGCATTTGACACGGATTTGACATATGCAGTGGGCCGGCACAACCACACGGAAACGGTGATGCATAGAGCGCGGCTGGCTCCTCTGCTCGCAGCGGCGGTCCAGGCCATGGCCCTGCCGACGCTGCATCGCCGCGCGATGTCGACAGACACCTTGGCACAGCCTATGCCTTCTGTACCTAATAGTACTACCGCTTGTACTGTCCTGAGACCTACGACCGGCACAAGGAGGAATGTTTGTAATGACCAGATGTTGGACTCCGACATGCATGCGTGTGATGACGAGCCGGCTGCAGCCTGGCCGGGATAGCAGACGTTCGGCAGCCGCTAGTGGGCTCCCGCTGCAAGTGCTTCTGTTTTTCCCCCGCACACACACGACTGGCGGTTTTGTATATAGGCTGTATTGGCTGATTGCTGGCGGTAATGCGTTCGTGTGGTGATATTTGCTGCGTTTGACGTGGATCGATCGGGCCACCAACCTTCCTGCCCCGCAAATTGCTGCAACCATACATAACACTGTGTGGACGGGTGGTGCGGGCTGTCTTGTGTACGACACTGCACGGGACTATGTGACCACTTGGGATCTTGCACTGGCACTTGATGCCAAGCGTCCCCCAAATATGCGGCGACGTGGCTCCGTCTGTGTGGCACAATGCCTGACGGCGACAGGTACCTTGCATCGGTGTACCTTCCTAGCGCGCGGCAGTACACTGGCTCATGACCTGTTCAGCGCTGCACTGAGTGACCTTCAACGTGATATGGATCATTTTCGCACCAAACGTGGGCAAGTGCTGCTTCCCAGCGACTTCAACTGGCACTGTGCGGCGTCATGCATGCCACCGGGCCCGAGCTTGGCCCGTGGGCGCCGACATGTGCGGAGTCAGTGTTAGACCAGCACGGCAGAGACCTACTCCACGTCTGTGCTGCCAATGACCTGGAATTTCTCTCAGGAACCGCAATGAGTGCCCCCACATGTGTGGGCTATGGCTGTGCGGCTGCGGGCGATGTCGGCACTTCTATCGTTGACTACATCATAGGGATTCGCGACACAGATACCCGCCGTGCCCCCCCGAGGTGCTTTGTCATAGATCATGCCCACCATCAGACTGCACTGGATCCTATTGCCTCTGATCACTGCCCGGTGGTGCTGCATAGTGCGCTGCCGAGTGGCCACGTTGTGTGCAAAATGGACCACTACGCGTCGCCTCCGCTTGGAGCTGCTCTATGGCATGTACGTCCGTGCCGACTACCAACAGGCAGTGTCGCAGTGCATATGACAGTCCCTGGTGCTCCCCAAGCCACCCATGACCACACAGATCTGCGACCAGACCGATGTGGATGCGCTGGCGCTGAGGTGGCGCGCATCCTCATGGTTGCAGCAACGACCATGGTTGGCTGCCACACGGTGGTTCATGTCGTCACCAAGCCGTGGTTCACCTGCGAGGTGCGCACGTGCGGCGTGCACACAGCGCCGGCAAGAAGTACTAGCACTTCGCCGGTGTCCCAGAGACAGGATGCATGCGCAGGACCGGCTTCATCAGGCAAATGTGGTGTTTCACGCTACTGTGTGTGCCACGCGGCAACGGCATCGCCATCATACAGAGCGGGTGTGTGCTGACCTATGCAGCCGGGCCCCTGGCTCGTACAGCATGCATCGCTCATTGGAAGCCCTGACATACGTATGCATACGCCCATACGCAATCTGAACAGCCCACGCTGCACCACCCTCATAGATGACCTGTGCACAGCGCCGGAGTCAAAAGCGGACGCGCTGCTGCACTATGCCGCAGCTGTTGCAGCCCGGCGCCAGCCGCGGACTGAGACTGCATAAAGCATGTGCCAGCACGCTGTGCAGCAGGCAACTGCGGCACGTGCTGCCCCTGCACAACAACATGCTGCTAGTGGCATGACCGTGCCGTTTACTACTGCGGAGGTCCAAGTTGGCTTGTCCAAGCTAAGAAACCAAAGCCTACGGAGGGGCGGGGAGGGGACGCCTCCCAAGTTATTGAAATATTCTGGTCCCTCTGGGCTTCAGCTCTTTTCGAGGCTGTTCAATGCGGTGCTTATAATAAATTCTGGCGAGTACCCGGCGGACTGGCGCCAGGGGGTAGTTGTACACCTTCAGAAAATAGCGACTCGAGCGTATGTGGCAACTACAGGCCCCTCGCGCATTTACCTGTGTTGGGCAGTTGTTTGCAGCGCTACTTGCACACCGCATCATGAGCTGTGTCCCGTTGCACGATCAACAATGCGCCTGTCGGCCGGGTAGGGGCACCTTGAATGCGCTGGACAACCTGCTGTCGCTGATGCGCCACTGGAAAGCTGCTAGCAACCCCACAATCGTCTGCTTCTTTGACGTGGCCACAGCGTATGACTTAGTCCCACACGATCTACTGTTGTACCACCTGCTGGAGTAGGGGGTGACGGGCGAAATGTTTGCAGCGGCCATGTACCCTCACGTGTGTGTGCACACGGCTGCACGCGGCCGAGTACATACTGTCAATCGCTTGTCGACAAGATTCCAGGTTACGCTTACTTCCACCGAGTATCGCAATCTAGCAATACCAGCCGCCCGGATCATGTATCCCCTATCGGTGTGTGGTCAGAAAGCGTATGAAGTCCAGAAATCTTCATGCTGCCGTAAACGTAATCACCGTATGAGCCGTACAATCAGCCGTATGGCAGTGTAAATGTGCCGTAAGCAGTACAATTGTGCCGTACCACCGGAAAGTTGCGCCATAGGACAGTATGATTGTGACATACGCACGCCAGGGCACACTATGCACACTGTGCATTGCACAGTACCTGTGCAATGCACAGTGACCCGACTGTGCAGTGCACAGTCGGGTCACAGTACCTGTGACCCGACTCACCTACAGCTCTATCTTGCACTTGTGCACTCAGCCCTATTCTACACCTACATCATATTCACGTATATTCCGGGTGACGGGATCAGTCTGCTGAATAATAATTAACTGGTTGGCTCGTTCCAAGCCCAGTGCATTGCGATTTGGCACGATTGTTGCACCCCACTAACTCCAGTTCCGCTCAGCCGCACATGATGTCACAGGCGTGCCAAGAAGAACATCCACTGCACGCGTGACGGTTTGCATCCTGTCGGACAAGGCATTGTTGAAGAAATCTGCACGAGCACTGAACGGGTCCACTTGACACCTCGACAGCGCAGTGGTGCTAGTGCTAGTGTGAGAGTGGAGGCGGCCGGGCCTGCTGGCGGACGGTGGCGCGTGGTGCGGACGGTTGGAGTGCGTGGCTATAGCGTGGTTTGTGGAGGCTCCGCAGTATGAGTTCTTCCCGTTCGCGGTGGAGTCGTATGGGCGGCTAGGCCAGAAAGCGATCGAGTACATGAAAAGGCTGGGGGACACCGCGGCCATGTCGGGGCGGATCTCCAAGTCGGTGTTTGTCATGAACACGTACAAGAAGCTGTCTTGTGCGTTGCAGAGGGGGACCGCCAACATGTATGCTCAGTCGCTGTCGGCCATTGCGCGTGTGACTGGCAAGCACTTCATGCCGGGCCTGGATGTGCCGGTGGAGCAGTTCTGAGTGAGTAGTGAGCCGTGCTGTGAGCAGCACTGGAGAATAGTGTGAGAGAACGTTTCAAAGGAACTATAGAGCAATACGGAAGCTGCTGTGTTTCTGTTTGTGTACGGCATTCGGCCATGGCGAATGTGTTTGATGCATTGCCATGAATTGTACCTGTGTGTTCTACCACCTTGTGGAGCATAACTCTGTAACGTATCCCTCATAGCGTGGTTGGCGCTTGGTGGAGTGCGCTGGTGTGCGGTTGTTTCGGTTAGTCGTGACTTTGCGCCTGTGTGTGTTCCTGCTTTTTGCTGTCTGATTGCAGGGGTTTGGTCGCGTGCTTGCCTGCTGTTGCGCTCGCTGTTGCGCTCTCGCGTTGATCTCCGTGTAACACCTCGACAGAGGCGCCCGCCGCAGTTTTAGTCTGTTCGACGTCGTGCATACTCGCTACAATGCATCAGACGACAAATTTGCTGTACATAGTAGAGTT
This sequence comes from Ulva compressa, assembly GCA_024500015.1. Taxonomy (NCBI): domain Eukaryota; kingdom Viridiplantae; phylum Chlorophyta; class Ulvophyceae; order Ulvales; family Ulvaceae; genus Ulva; species Ulva compressa. Next base: position 211,630 of record JALKAD010000179.1, read on the forward strand.
ATTCAGTGCGCATAGCTGTGCATAACAAGGCTAGCGTGCGGTAATTGTGAACCTGTGTGTGTTACACGGAGATGAACGCAAGAGCCCGGCAGCGAGGGCAACAGCAGGAAAGCAGACAGCCAAAACCCCCCTCGAAAGCAGACAACAACAACAAGCAGCAACTGTCACGGGTGAAAAGCCACAACGAACCTACACAGCCGACACAACCACACCCACGCATCCACACACACGCACACTCCCGCACCCCACCACCACGACACCCTCGCCACAGCCTCACACAGCAACCACCCGCCACACTACGTACTACCGCCCACCCCAGCAAACCCGGCCACCACCGACCCCCCAACAGCAGCACCCCCACACAGCCGGCCCCACTCGAGCACTCCACCATGGGCGCACCGCCCGTGAGAGCCCGGGGGCTGACGCCCCCCACACAGCAGGGCGTACCAGCCCGCCCCCTCCGGCTGCCCGGCAAGAGCCTGAGGGCGGGACGCGCAGGGCACTAGCGGCGTCGCATCGCTCTCCCCGCGGCAGCCCACACGAAGGCAGGACGGGCCAGCACGACAAGACGCGGGGCCAGCCTGCGCCGCTGCAACCGCGGCCCGTCAAGGCGGCCAGCGGCCACCTACAGCACGTCCGACGGGACAGAGTGGCCAGGCACCACCGCCCGGCCCGCCAGCCGCATGCGCAGCGGAGCCGCAGCGAGAACCTGGCGCGTCACACCACGGCACAGAGTGGTGGAGAGCTCGCACATGGCATTCTGCAAGAACCTGTGTGTGTAGCTAAGGGTTCAATGCCAGGTCACCGTATGCACCGTAATTATGGTTTTCCGGGGGGAAACCTGATATTCCCGGGAGGGGGGGGCGGGGGAACGGCTTGCAAGTCGACAAACGATCGGTAATGTGTACAGCTATGGTCAACGGTGACTGGCGTGCTTTCAACACAATAGCTCGTAGGATACGTCTTGACATTGTCGATTGATATCTTCAGAGGTGCTCATGGACCTCGGCACGCAGTCGACGCGCGAACAGGCAGTTCCGCTCTACAGCCCGGGAGGCCATTATGATTTTGCGGGGGAAACCCTGCTCCCCGGGAGGGGGGGAACGGCTTGCAAGGCGACAGGGACAATCGGTCATGCGCGCAGCTGTGGTCGACGGGGACTGGTGTGCGTTCAATTGCAATGCAATAGCTCGTAGGATGTGTTTTGATGTCGTCGGTTAACATCTTCGGAGATGCTAGTGGACTCGGCACGCGGTCGACGCGCGCACGGGCAGTCCCGCTCTACAGCCCGGTGGGGCAACGGCATGCGGTCGACGCGCGCGCTGGCAGTTCCGCTCGACAGCCCGGGGGGCAATCAAGCCGTATGAGCTGTACCAAATCAGCTAATTATTCGGGTATGACCGTATGTGTATGATCATACAGTATGTTCATACTCATACGTTTTGTGATTGCCGCCCAATATGCAATAGCCAACTCCGGCTGCGAGAGCCATGTTAGCCAGATTCGATTTCTTTGTTTGGAGAAAGGGCCCGGGGGCTATGGCTGAAAACCGTAAAGTACTGCATATGGCTTCAGTGGCCAGATCACAAATCTATGAATTGCCGGCCACGAGGGCAGCCCCATCACTGTGCCTGGGTCAGGTAATGGACGGTGACTTTGCCCAAGTTGGCCACATGTCATACCAACTGTCAAGGACAGATTGCACAACTGTCAGAATTGCAGTTCGATTCCACTAGATTGCATTCATATAGCACGTTGCGCAGTCTAGTGATATAGGACTGCGATTCTAACATGTTGCAACAACGAGATGTGAGTCAGTGCTCCAAGCCATGTTGATGGGGTAGTTCCAGAAGACGTTTGTGAAACAAATTTCAGGGGATTGAACACGCATCGTTGTACAAGACTGCATAGGGCAAAGTGGCACGCCATACATCATACGAATCACGATCTCTGATATATGAGGCATATGTAAGACAGTTGACACTCGTTGACACGTCTTGTGTTTTACGCACTGGCCGACAGATTGACTTTGCACACATGCATGCACTAGCCGACAGATCTTATACATCAGGCGTGTGCAGTTCGTGCCAGGTGATCGCACGGCCGGATCACACCTGATGAATGACATGTGAACATGAGTCTAGGACTCAGTTGTACATACGCTTGCAACGGAACGGGCACGGACACCCTCGATGTAAGTGTATATATAGCACAGTGCATCTTACAACATGTTATATTTGCAAGCACCGCTCAGAATGTCGACGGGGTGGGTTGCCTGCAGTGCAAGAACCCTCCGCCGGCTGGCATACTCAGGAACTGACATGCAATGCACATGTGAGAGCTTTGCAGCCGTTGAAAGGATGCAACATCATGATTGGCGCATCACTCAAGTCGGGATTCAGGCACGTCACGGTGGGTATGTAAATGTTGTAGGTCAGCAGCAGGTAGGCCAGCAGCAGGCATTCTTGAAGAGGTCAATATGTTCTCATGGCCGTCAGTGGGTTGGTGGCCACTTACCAACCCACTGAGGGGTTTACGTTGTGTCCACAACACGTTCGCTGATCGAATCTGACATTGCTAAGGAATTTTTCAGTCCATAGAGTCATCATGACCAGAATGAGTAAGCCTAACATACCTCGAGAATGATGCGCCATGGAGTGAAAGGAATTGTCAACGATTCCCTGACCCCAGGTCCACAGAATGTGTGAATAGTTGAGTTGAACCCACTGAACTCCTCTTCATTGTTCAAATGTTGAATGAAGCGTGTCTTGCCACAACCAGCATCACCAGTGACGACCAACAAGGACGACTTCCTGCTCTGAATGACATCAAGCAACTGAGCACGAACCGTAGACAGCACAGATTCCCGACCAATCATCGGCCATGGACTCAATTGCAGTGCTTGTGTAGTGATGACTGTCTTATGCGCCCCGATCGCTTGCGCAATCAGAAGCCCATAATTGCTGTGTTGATGATGCCGAGCAGAGAAGACCTGAATGAGATGTTGGATCCACGCCTGATCTAGATTTGGTTTGTAAGGATCAGCATGCACTCAGTGCACGTCCACTGTCTGCTTTGCTATCAGGTTCGGCACACCTTGACTTGACTGCCCTTGCCTTTCAGCATCAAAGGCTCCAGTTCACAATACTGCGCAGTAGACCGAGAATTTGTCATGGTTTCTGCATCTGCAAGTATTGATCCTAGTCCTTCCTTTGCCTTGCACATCAGTCTGGCACTGAGGTTGATTGCATCCCCAAACATTGTGTACTCGCTGCGCACAGCACTTCCAACACAAGCACAGAGCAAGTCTCCTGTCGTAACACCACATGCAAAAGAATGTCCGGATTTTTCCACGTGTAGCTGCACTTGCAATGCTGCAAGAATGCCACGCTCAGCATTATTAGCATGCGATGCCCCAGGCAGACCAAATGCGCAAATAGCCAAAAACCCCTTTTCATCACATCGGAACTGCACAAACGAGCCTTCAAAGGCATGCATCACCCTGATAACTGTCATAACAGTCTCTTGTACTGGCTCCAGTCGGTGTGCAAGTTGGGAGTTGGGTGTCTTTAGAGATGGGAAACCCATGAAGAGGATCGTCAAGTGCCTGATCTCACTGATGAATTCAAAATGGCCGGCTTCAATCCGCTGTCGAACATTATCTACAACATGCATCCGAAAAAGTGCCGCTGCCCTCGCAGCAACGTGACTGGGAAGTTGCACCTCATCCATGTTCTCTGGGTCTGGCATCCCCAAATGTGCTACACTGCCGATTGACCACAGTTTGGCCGCTCGTTCTTTCTGGCAATGGGTGACCACCACAGTCTCGCCCTGCAAGGCCTGAACCATTTCACTTGAAATGATGACCTCCCCAGCCGCTGCTAAGTGCTCAATGACCGCTATCTGCGCCATGGTCTGACGCCGTCCCAGGTGGTCTTCCAATGAAGCACAAGCGGGATCTCCAAGAAAGCATTCCCATCGTGCGAGGGTGTCATCGATTGCTGCAGACTTGTCATCTTGGGAGTAAAGAATATTGCCACCACAGTGGTACAAGCAGACCTCCCCAGATCCACAAATGACCTTCAGACTGAGCTGGTGATTCATTGAAGTATGTGTGATACCAACTGCGGGTTGCGGAATGCCCTGAGAAGCAGTGATCACAGGATGTGCATCGTCTTCACCAGCAGGTCCAGCAGTAGAAGCAGCAGGCAGACCATGAAATCCATTCATGGCAGTTAAGACATTCCGCAGTCCTCGTGCTAGGTGTTTAGCTGTTAGATTGTCATAGTGACGGCCTTTGTCTTCCGTCGTAGCATCCTGCACGGCACCTAGACCTGAAGACAAACAGTCTGACATGGTTGATAAGACAGGTTGTTGTGGCTGTGACTCAAGGAAAGCCCAGGGCTTCATCTCGTGAATCAACTTGCGCTGCACGGGCAGACGTAGATGTACAACAGCGCGGCAGTTTGTGTGCACTAGGCCTTCTTCCTGCATGAGAAGGTGCCTTCTGCATGCAGGGCATGTTATTTAGGACAATTGGTACAGCTGACCACTACAGTTCATAAAACGATGCACAAGATATTGTCTTTCATCCTGTACTCTGTAATGTCACACCCAAATGTCAGCACGTATGATGACTGCACAACAGGTCAAGGGCAGATCACAGCTCAGGGTCAACAACTCTGTTGGAATTGAAAAAAACAGGAAGTCGAAAGTCTGGTTGCATCGACAGGAAAAGCCTTTCAGAGCTAACTCTGCATGAGGAGATCATACAAATTCTGACCAAACACTTCAGACCACAGTGCTGATTGCAAGTCTTGCATCACAGTGGCCAAGCACGGTGAATAGCATGCTGTTATAGAGTGAGCTAGCAAGGAAAGTGGCTGCCAATCAAGCTGTGATCTGCCTGACACAGACGACATGGCCATTTTGCAGGATGGGAATTTGTGACATGAATTTGTGACGTTGATTTGTGACATGGAAGTGTGACATGAACCAGTGGCTTGCAGAGCAATTCTGAATATCTTGCCTGTGACTAAAACCATGTACAGGTTGAACATGAACCCATGCATCCCTTTGTGAGCAGGCTCATTTGACAAATCTTGCTCAGATTTTCACACTGCGACTCAGGTTTCACCTCACACAACTGCTTTTCTATGTCTTATTGAGACCACGACATCAGATTGACCTGTTGACCTCTCATCCCCGGAATATTAGTCCGGAATTGAGGCAATTACTGAAGCAGTCCGAGTAAATCAGGTATCTATAATCAGGATCAGGTGTGAAACGCACCGTATTTGCTGAACAGCAAATGGACAAGCAGGCTATGCATGCTCGACAATGACAGCTTATCCTTGTAGCTGCTCAATGCATACAATGAACCTGACAAAGCAGGTTCAATAGAAAAATGATACTTATGCCAATCAAAGCAGGTCAAAGATGTAAAGGCACAACACAAACATGGCGCTACTTGAAACACACATGCAGGTAAACAGTAGACGACTTATGCTCAAGCCTTGAGCGCAGTTACACGCAAGCAGGTTTCTCCAAAGTGCTGTCAAGCTGTGTGTGGTGCTCCTCAGCAGGCCAGTTCGAGAAGATTCAAACGCACACCTCCAGCAGCACAGTGGACGAGGCCTTTGAGCGGCAGTTCAAGGACTCCTGATGTCCTTGGCCCCCACCTGTATAGTTGAGGCCATCAAGTGCAACACAAACCCATAAGAAAATATTGCAAGCATCCTACAGCGACTATTACGTTACTGCACACCTTCAACGGTATCATTCAACAAACTTTTTGAGACAAGCTTGCCAAGAAGCGATTGAGCTGCTGCTGCTGTGCTCTGGTCAGCCTTGTCAACCTTGCCACTCGGCATCACATCGCGCACAGCGCGTACATCCCCGTTTGGCAGCATCTCAACGTGGCCCAAGCTGCAAGACAACTGCACAACAAGCAACATATCTATAAATTATGGCGGTGCGAACTGTTCATACTGAGCATCAAGACAGTTCTTTACCTGAGACCAAATCCACTTCTGAACAATTCTAAAATGGCCATGTAGGCCATGGTCTGCAATGTAAGTACTGGCCCAGAAAACATGACAATAACGCAAGAAGAACGTCCCCAGCCGATGTTCAACCGCATAGCGAACCTGATGGCAGCTAGCATAAAATACCACACATGAAAGATCACACTGTTTCACACGAAGTTCAGCAGCAGCAACGGCACTCACTGGTGGTAGAAAACCGTGGAACACGCGTTAAGAGTGTGCTACTGCAGTCACCTCAATGCCCATTTGCGAAAAATCAAAATACCGCACAGTGACGCGTACATAGCGTGTGCACAGAGTGTAGACGCCCTCATCTGCAGTTGTCTCATACAAGTGTGGGAGGGAAAGGTACGAAATGATCAGCAGCAGGTCAGACTCCAAGAGACCGTTCAACGAAGGGGAAACCCGATCTACAGCAAGGACTGCCACAGCAGGAGGAGTAGTTTGGAACATCTGGTTGGTGGAAACTGAGCACATATGGCAGAACCAGTGGGCAACAATCTGTATGCCTTACGGTCATGGACACATGATCTGCTTGGAAAGGTACATCACACCTCCAATGCACATGTTGCGCATCGCCTGACCGCCTGGAGGTAGCCGTGCTTGCTGTGAAGCTGGTCCAAAGGTGGAGGGACTGGCTGATCACATCCGTGACTGCTGTCAGGTTCTTCCCATGGCAAAGGGTAAAATGCGATTATCATCGCATCACCAGCAAACTTGATCACATCACCACCATGACTATGAACGACGTTGATCACCTGCATGACTTGCAAGAACACCTATTCCAGTCAAACTCTAGAACTCCTGTATCGACCCACAACCAGGGTTGGTGAAACTCCTGAACACATTTATGGATGTATATCATAAGACCTCATTCACAAATCACATGGTATGACTTGAAACACGTTATGCAGTTGCAAGGACAAATATTTCACCCACGTCCGTCCGTCTGTCCTCTGTCCACCGCGGATGACACATGAGCACACATCTGCACAGATAACAGACCTTCCCAAAGTAGCTATTAATGCAGTTGGTCAGCAATTCAACTCCTGATGAACCCTTTTTAGATAACAGCTCGGTCAGCTTTGTAAATCCTGCGATGTCAGCAACCATTACTGCACCATGGAACTCTGCAACAGAAGGCTTCAAAGCATACTTGTGATCATGCAGGCGCCTGTGTGACTTGTGTGTCGTGTCGTCGCTGCCTTGTGTATACCTGCAAGATCATATTCAAGCGCATGTTGCACAAATCTGAGCAGACATGCACAAGGTGCCATATGTGAAGCTCGTTTGTACAGTGTCATGTGACTTGTGAATGTATGATCACGGACTCACAGGGCATGTAGATAATGTAGTCACAGGATTGAAATGTATGTCATGACAGCACACATGATGCATTTTGATTTGCGACAGCCAGTTTGCAACAGCCAGTTTGCACGAGGAAAGCGCTTGCTGAGATTTGACCCACCCCCCCCCCCGGGACCCATTGGTGTGTTGGGTTTCAGATCGCAACGCCATCTGCCAGTCGGAACTTAGCCCAAGCCTTCGTGCTGAACCACAGCGAATCGAGAAGGTCGAGAATTGTGCAAAGCCATGCTGATAAACGCAACACTTGTGTCTGCACGTGGCACCCATACAGCAAATCATCAGCGTGACTTACCACTGTGCCATAGCGATGATTTCTTCTCTAACAATATGTGGAATGAATGGCTTTAACGCTGGAAGTGCTTTATTGTTAGCGCGCCTGCGCCACATGTTCGCCATGCTGCGTAGCTTCAGCTTACCCCGAATCTTGCTAATGGCAGCATGATGGGTATGCAGCTCCATCTTCATGCTGTCTTCCTGGGATTTTTCATGGACATTGTGCATTGTACTTGACATCCGCATCTGCAGCCAAACCCACGTTGTCAGTCAAGATCCACGGTGGTCAGAACGTGAGCGTGAGCACAATGGATGGCTTGCTAACATGGTTACTCAAGCTTTCACATGGCCTTCAACTGCACCTTTTCACGGCAGAGAGTGTTCACCTGATGCTGCACTTTTAAAACTGCAAGTTTTCAGTACAGAATGGGTTCATACCATCTGGCCTGACACGTCATCAAATAGTTGTTCGCCACACAGCTCAAACGTGGGGTCCATGATATGACAGGGGCTGCAGTGTCTGTATGCACATGAACAGTCCTTACTATCAAACACGGTGTTGTGTGCAGTTGCCAAACGAGAAGGGGAAAATCCCAGCAATGCTCAGGTGAGCGAATGAGCCAACTACTGTCAGCTGTTCATTCATTGAGTGACACTGATCGCAGAGGCCTGACACTGGTTTCGAAGAGCATGAAACACATGTTGCTTTTCACCGCGGAGACCTCTTACTCCGACGAGCGGTCAACTCATATGCCACGTCTGCCGTGACACAACGGCACAGCCGCACACGGCTAGCGACCCCGAAGCCTGGTACAAGTTTGAATGTGACCACTTCGACCCGATTGGAGCACACGGTTGGGAAGAGTTCTTGAAAGAGCCCAGTTCATTCCTGATTCATGCGCTTCGCGACCAGTTGTCAAGCGTCGCGGCCGCATGCAGTGAATTGAGCCGCTTAGAAACACCGTGGCCCTGAAATCATGTGGCGCTTTCCCATCAAACGATATGACCCTGAAGGCGGCGGAGCACCAAGGATTATCAGTACGCAGGTAAATTTCGTGTACCATGGGGAAGGTTCATGGAGCTGCATAGCTATGCATAGAGGCTATGTACTTTGTTGTGGCGCTGTTGCAATCCACATGCGCGCGGGTAAGCGGTGCAAGCCATGCATTGCACACTGTATCTCAGAGATACACGTTGCATGTGAATAGGAATTTGTCAGCCTCACCACGTAGTTTCAAGTACAAGTACAGCCAATAATGTCGTGAGAGATCTTTTGCGAGCAACGTGCGCCATAACAGCTGGCAGAACGGTTCCACTTGTGCGCATGCCGCCACGTGCTGCCGCTTTCACCTTGCAGAGCATGTCGATCCACGTGTAAGCGACGATTCTGGTGCAATGTCCCAGGACTTGCGGTCTACCTCGGACAGATTCCCCGCTTCGACGGCATCGGGAACCGAAGGGTTGCCTGCATACAGCCACGAGTACGAGAAAGCCTCAGACGGACATGCTGCACATCAAATCGGGTCTGGCGAGGCCATGAGGAAG
>JALKAD010000179.1:251046-262000 GCA_024500015.1 Ulva compressa
TAAAGCCGGCTGATTGATACATAGCATCAGCAGCTCTACATATTATTCATCATACTTCATAAACTCGGTCGCCATGCCTGTCTTGGAGTACTCATCCCACCCGGGAATGGCATCTGTGGCTTCATTGATGGCTTTAATGAGGAATCGAACCAGATCATTCTCCATGCCTGCTGGTGGGTCCGCCAGGTTGCGTGGGGGAGGCTTGAATGCGTAAGAGCGTTTGTCAAATCTCCATTGTCCAAAAACACCTGGAGTAAAAACCCCTGCCAGGGTATAGTCCATTCCGTATGTGTAATGCAGAATATAGTAATCATTCCCGTTGACACTCATGGTTGTGTCCCAGGGCGGTTGAGCCGCAAGCTCCAGGTGCAGGGAAACTGGGCCAATGCCATTGTTGTAAAGCGATATTGTGAACGCATACATCTCCATGACCCAGCCCCACTCCTATACAATGCCTTTGCTTCACTCGGCAGCCTTGACTGGTATCGGCATGATCAGCCATGCGTCCCTCAGAACAGCACAAGAGCACACCTTGTTTGAAACAGGGTCCTCAAAAATAGCAATGGACGTGTTGACCCAAGCCTCAACAGACTGCTGTAGATCATCAAAACGCATGAAAGTAGGTGAGCTGCCGATCGGTGCAATTGATTCGCACTCCTTTCGGTCCTTATCCTTGCCAACAAACTTCTGTGTGATCGGCACAAAGTCTTTTCGGCTCGGTTCAATGTAGAAAAAGGGGAACGCCGCAGGATTATTTTCGATCATCAAATTTGGAACAGGGCGCATGAAAATGTGATCAGGCTCTGACATGAGAATATACTCCTCTTTGATCTGGATGTCCTTGACCCATTGCAGGAACGCATATGGCCGATTTAAGACCTGCGCTAACAACAGTGCTCATGTCCACGTCACGCAGAGCAAGTAGTCATACAGCATGATGAGCAGAAGAGGCTCACGACATAGTTTCCAGGCCCCGAAGGCAGTGGCCTGGCAACGTAAGTTGGGATCTCTGCAGACAGATCATCATCACGCCCAGAATGCAGTATCCGCGTGAATCCCCCCATGTGGCAGCTGTCACCATATAGCTCATGACACTTCTTCTGTTGCTTTTTGAACCAGTAATAATGTACGCGCATTTGCCAGTGTGTTGTTGCGCCTTGTGCAGTGGTGACAGTGTGATATCTACGCTTGGCACCGCCAAGCTCTGTAGGTGACTGTGTTGATGACGCAGGTGGTGCCTGGGTGAGCCCTGTCGTCCATGCAACTTCGGGCCCCTGTTTTGGTTTGGACGAGTAGAGCCATGGCATGTACTTGAGCCAACAATGCTGATAGTTCTCCTTGCATTTCTCCTCATCCCCGCACCATACCCACACTACACAGCCAGCTGGGGTCAGCTGCGCGTACCGCACTGAGTATCCCGTCATTCATAGGTGTGAAATCAGATTTCGACAGAGGCTGGAGCCAACCGTTGCACGGGGAGTCGTTCGCAGTTTTTGGCTTGAATTGTAAGCAAGAGTCACAGCATGCAGCTGCACTAGGCTGCACGTTGAAGGGGCCTGGCTTGACAGCTTCCCCGTAGTGGCTGCAGGTCAACAGTTACTTCAGTGAAGCAAAAGCCAATGCTAGCTCGACATAAGAATCCACTGCAGAGAACGCACTCTGTATGTTCTTGTACGTAGCACTGACCCCAGCTTTCTGCGAGCTGTTTGTCAGTGCGAACATTGGCTGAACGAGTAGCAGATGCAGATTTCCGTCTGTGCAAAGGGCGATCGATTGTTTGTATTGCCTGTGCGAACGACCGGTCACTGCCGTGGACAAGCCCATCGTCGCCCTCCCCCTCGAAAACGACAGCTCTCAAGTCCGACAAGGTAACCCATGTACTAAATGAGATACAGAGTATTGCAACAGCAATGGTGCCGACCAATACGTTCTCATAATTCTCCATCGAGCCGCGGGTGTGCGTTTGCGATGGTCTCCAGCTGAGGCCCAACCCAAGTCGTTTGCCTCTAGTCCCCCTCAGAGGCCGGAATTGTGCGTACTAATGCCACTTTCGACATTGAAGGGGGGCAGAAACCCATCTCGCGAGTACATACAGGTAGGAGAAACGCGAGTACACAGAGGTAGTGGCACGGAGGTGAGCTGTGTAACAAAATCCCTGCATGTGGAGGGCGCTGCACAGTCCTCTGCAATTGTACTGTACTCGGAATGCTATCGATCTCGATACACGGTAAACCGTGGTAGAGGAAAATTGCGACGGAAGGTGTACTTTTGGGTACAGTGTTTTCAGCGCGCGAATGCATGCCGCGTGACAGTCGTGACAAGGCCTGGCTAGGCTTAGGTAGCGCTAACTGGGAACGAATCGCTACGCACATGTGCTGGGATGCAGGACGCATAAGAGACATAACTCGCTCCCTTCACCTCTGTAGATCACCTGAACCATGATCAGCGACTATTGCTGGGAGAATCGAAGCCTATGCGGTTGGTGAAGCAGCTATCACAAACACCAGTAATTCGTCGCCGAACGATCAATGGTACCTCAGCAGAACTCATATATACGTCACCTCTGGAGGTGTAGTTTATGGCGTTCAATTTATAATCTGTGAGCAATAGGGCTGCGGTGAGCGTCGCTGCGTGTGTCACTATGGACGACCAAGATGTTCGCATGCCGTTCATGTCCTCCGCGAATTCTGCCACCCACCAAGGCGATATTGCAAGAGGACATTCCACACGCCTTCCCGATAGAGATCTGAGCTATTTCGGGCGAGTACGATCACGCAGTATGGAAAGACCAGCTCGGCCTGGGCCACAAAGACCGGGCCCATCCGCTGCAGCAAAATCAAGACTGCCAACAACCGCACCCTTGATGACAAAAGTGAGCATCTAACCCACAGTCCAACTAGCAATGAATTTGGTCCTTTGATATGGATCATGTAACTGGTCTCAGTTTCGCCCATCTTTGCAATGCAGCTTAAAACAGGAAGGCAGACAAACAAGGCGGTTTCTTTGCCCCTAGAAGGACATGCTCAAGCGCCAGTCGAGGGGAGCACAGACCTTGTGGAAGATATTCGTAGAACGATCCTGGCTCTGTCCATTGCAGATGGCTTCAATTTAAAGGACACGATGCCTGTGCTCCGCTCTGCTTTTCCACGCGCAGACTTGCACCTGATCAGCGAGTGCTTGCACTTCTCCATCCGCTCGACTGATGGAGATCATACTGAGGAGGTCTATATATTTGACGTACGGACTGCCATTGCTCATCGCTCAACTCTGCATGGCCTACTTATCCCGTGCCCCAGAGGTGGGCACGCATGCCTCACCATGACCTCAGGGGCAGCCCATCTGCATGCAGTATGGCACCCTCATATTCTGGGGATGCGGAGAAGAGCACAGGAGTAGAGTGCTGCAGACACTAAATAATCAGGAGTGTCAAATTATCCCACTGGGCCCATCGGAGGTTGAGCGGGACACTTTTTCTGTGATTTACGCGCCTGTGGAGAAATCGGTGATTGAAAATGATACCATTACGATCCCGCAAATATACAGTACAGACTGGCGGATTAAGGTACCAGCTCAAATAAACACCCGTGCCACGCAAATGCCTACTGTGCTTGCATCCCTTTGCTGGCTTCGCAGGACGCTCATTGCGCTCGAGGAAAGTCCAGCTTTTAGAGCTGGTTTCCAATTGGTTTGGCCAGTGCTAAGCTACAATCATGGAACATGGATGTATTGCCCATGTGTGCTACAGATGCCTGATTGCCATTTGCATGTACAAGCTATGTGACTGCAGATGGCAATATCACATGCCCTTGCGCAGTCCACCAAGTTGCTTCTATACGAGCAACGATTGGGGGATCTGGTCAACAGGACCAAGGACATGCCAGCATATTTAGCGAAGACAGGCAAGGTGTGCTGAACGGCAAGTTGTGACAGAGTCCCTTACCCAAGCGTACGCAATGGTTTGCCCATCCGTTCGTGCCTGTACTCAAGCTGATCGCTTCAAATGATCAGGTCTCTCGGACAAGGAAACAAATTGCGCAACTCATTGGCACAGTGTTTATCCACAAGAGTAACGTCAATCTGCTTTCGTCCGTTCTGGACACCCCTGAGTACTTCTGGTGCGAAATTGATACACTTTATAAGCAGTTTGTATTTATCAAGGTGTTACCTACTTGCCATGCACCTACATCTTCAGTATGACGTGCTGAGTGCTCAGCATATGTGTAAGCTGTGCGGGAGTGAGCTTTGCAGGGCAGCACCAGACATACATCAGCGCATCTACAAGCGTGTGACAGAGTGCGGTGCTCCAACTTTTGAGACTCTAGCATGTGTGCATGTCACAGATGTGTGACATTTTGAGCAAGATTATTCAGGTTCAGGGCGATTGCATGTCATTAGCCTGGCTACGGGCACTTGTGGTAGGATGCAATGAATTCATTGACCAATCAAAACCATGGGATTTTGCAGATACTTGGAGCTGGACCAACGCATTACTGTTCTGAACAACCGCTTCGAGGTATGGTCCTTGTACTGACACAACATTGTGCAGGCTGGGGCAGATGTAGCTGCTTGCATATTAAACGCTGTTCCCATGATGCGACAGGCTTAGCATCAATGCAGGTGATCACGGAGCTGCTGAACATTATCAGGGAACACGATAACCACTTGCACATGACAAGGCTGGAATGGATTGTGATATGGCTGATTGTTGTGGAGGTACGGATGATGTATGCACAGGTTAATAGGTATTCTAGAGCCAATTGTCTATAGTTAGCAAGCATCGCAGTGTCGCGCAGATGCTGCATCCCGCTCTGACACCATCCATGTCAATCGCCTCCGTGAATGCGTGTGCAGGTTGTCGTTGGATTGCTCGAGTGCGCATCAATCCTTGGGTTCGTGAAGGCCCAGCAACTTGTGTTCTGAAGAGGCACTCGTCCGACATCCTGTGTCTCACAGCCGCAGGAAGTGAATTTTGGATTGTTTTGGGGCAGGGGTTTGATTACATTGTGACTGTAAAAGGCTCTTTTCTGGAGTCGCTGTCTGGATTGCGAAGCATCGCAAGTCATGGTTTGCATTATTACCACGGAAAAACTGCATACGCCTTTCAAGGGCTGCTGTGGGGCACACACGCATTCCGTTGATCGTTTGCTCCACTGATGATTACAACTTATGCACAGGTGACCAAGGGCACTCACTCAGCTTCAGGCCAATAGTTGATCCTTCAGACGTTCACACCACAGCTGTAGTGCACAGGAATAGGGTATGCTGTACATATAGACAGATGCTATTGCTCACGGCAGCATGACATCACAGCTTCTGTGCATGCCTACTTGAATCGAAGTTTAAAACTCTTCTTGACAAGGCGATGGTCAGAGAGCATGATCAGAAATATCACCCCTCTGATCAGAATTGCAATGCACATGCACACCTGCGTCAGCACCATCATCATGTACATGTTTGACACAAAAGTGCGGCTACTTGATTCAGCAGGAGACGTGGGAATAGGAGTGATATGAATGTGGCACTTGAGTGGTCCAGAGGGAGTTGCTGCTGAGTCATGTTAAAGAGTTGGTAGCTATGTTGTGCACAGCCTTGTGAAATGCCATGCATGCCCACATGCATGCCGTCTCAAGCTGACTCAAAAGCGCTGGTCAGGTATACCGTTGTGAGCGTGGTATGTCAAAGCATCCGGTTATGCCTATTTTGCCATTATCTTTACTAGAATAAAGCCTGGGTGTCCAAGCTTGCATCTCCCAGCGATAGGACAAACGAGCGACATGTTCGAGTCGACATGCTCAACATGACCTCATCGATGTAGACACTATCGGTGTCTAAGGAAAGAGTACGTATGGCCAGCGTGGTATGATTATATTCTTGGAATAGGGTCCCCGTGGCCAAGTTATTCCGGACTGCTAGTGAACCTCCAAGCTTTGCCAAAGAGATGCCCTGCAATCATCCTTAGAGTTGCCCAATCATGGCACGATAGGCTATTTCAGCGAGACATTTGGAGGTATCTGAAAGTGCTATGTATTCTACCAGCCTGCCGACCTCCCTCGTGAGCCCTGCTGTGCTTGCCCGAACTGTGATCGCCACGTTGTTCTCCCTGAACTTCGCGAGACTACCGACTGAAGATGGCAGTAACTGCATTTGAAACAATTCCGTGCGCCGTGGAAAGATGCATTGCAGCCCCTTTGCTCGACCACAACAGGCAGCACCTTTGTCGCCTCGGCGCCTGCTGCCCGCAAATTGCATGATGTGTACTCCAGACGTCGCCTATAGTACAACTTATAACAGATCCTACAACTGCTTGATTTGTATATCTGCCATCGGCCAAAGCAGCAAGTCAGTGGTTGGACAAAGACGGCAAGTTGACGTGTGCGCTGAGTTACCGTTTTGATCGATTTGCAGAGACCGCCAGAAGATTTATGTAAAATGATTCAACGGCGCTTGTAAAAGTGGTCTATAGATGGGATCGGCCTATGAGCAGACACATTCAATAGCAAACTGCTTTGAACAAGCGGTGGGTGCGATTCAACAGCAATCGGTCAGCCAGCTAGCTGCAGCGCTATCCAAATCTGCATCTGACATCATTGTGGCAGTTGATCATCAAGGTACGTGCGCACTAATCGCAACGGACACCTACCACTGCGATGGGCGGCAAAGGGGATTGACTAAGGGAGAAATTCAGTCACGCGTGATCGCAATGCATTCATGCAAGCTGCAGGGAGGTCTTTGCTGCACTGGGCGGTGATAGCTGGGACCGATGGTATCCTGGAGGAGGTTTTGAAACATTTGAGTGCATATTGCAACACGCAGCCAGCGACTGTGCCGCCTAGTGAGGACGATCAGTTCCTACAGCTCATGCTGTCTCCAGACTCTGTATCACACCAGTCGCCAATGGTGATGGCCATCACTGGAAATTCTGCAATGAAAGTGTATCTCCTGATCAAGTACAATCCATGGGCCATAGTCTGGACTGCACACAAGGAGGACCAAGATGCAGTTGCTATCGCGATGAGCATGCTGAAGGGGCCAAAGAAGTCCAAGCTGATTGAGGTGTCGTGCAGCCTCAGCTTCATGTCATGCGTTTGTAAGGTCACCAACTCCTCACAAATGGTGGGTACAGGTACTGAATGCCATGCTGGTTGGTGCAATCGAGAGTACCAATCCCCTGGCACCTTCGTTCATCAAGCGGTTATTGTCCAGTGGTGCCGCAACAGATGCTTGGGCTCCGAATGGTCTGTCTGCGTTGATGTCTGCTAGTAGCACCAACCAGACTGAGGTCATGGCGCTACTGATGTCAGGGATCGATGATCAGAAAGATGATAGGCCTCAGCAGGCTGGTGCAGGGGCCGACTTGCATTTGGCCGATGCTCAGGGCCTCACGGCACTGATGCATGCAGCGTCGAGTAACTCTACGGAAGCAGTGCAACTGCTGCTTGCCCATGGTGCCCAGGTGTGCCAGTTTCTGTTCGCTCGCACTTTGGTGCATGCACATGCGAGTTTGCAGGAATACCAACAGCCCACAAAGTATTCTACTTCAAGTCACCTGCGAGTTGTTCTTCAGGTCAGTGCTACAGATCTATCGAGCAGGAATCCTGTTGACTACTGCAAGAATGATAGCAAAGCGTTCAAAATCTTGTCTCATCACATGCACTGCTATGCAAGAAAGGCGGAGGCGATGGCTGCTGCGCTCCCCCAGGTCGATGCAGCAAGCAATCTCAGCCCAAATGGAAAGAGCAGGTGGAGAAGCAAGGGTGGGGGCGGCAACTCCCGGCAGTTTTCTTCTTCGCATGCCTCTGCAAAACATCCTGGAAATGGGAGCAGCCAGGTACTTCCAAATGATCCTAGTTGTTCGTCGCCATGTTCGCTCCCATGGACCTGTAGCCCTGCTTACTTGTGTCAAATACCATGTTAATGTGAGCCTGTTCTGGTGACTACGGTCTGACCATGTGGAACGGAAACGGATCTAGCAAAGAGTGTACTGTGCAGGGGAGTACAGAGAGTCCTGAACTTGCTGCTTTCTGCACCAAAATGAAAGCTGAGGAATGCGGTGGGGAAGAGAACAGCCGTATAGCATGCGAAATTGGTTCAGAACCCGCTCCAGCAGAGCAACCGGCAGATGTACAAGGGCCAGCTGCGCCATGTGATGTCCAGCCGTTCCAGTCAGCTACTGAAGGCCCCAATGAATCCGAGGGACCATGGCAGACAGTTGAGACACGGGCTGCCCACTGCCGCCGCTGGCAAGTGTCGCAATCCCATGAGCATTGCGTCCACAGCCAGCACGCTGGAGAACTGGCGTGTGCGTCGCTCGGGCACCAACCTCGGGAGGAAGCAATGTCAACCTTCAAGCAGCTGTTTTATATCCGCGACTGCTCGGCAGCAACTCAGGGCCCATCCTCTCGGACACCAGATGAACCCAGTTTTAATGGCAGCACAAGCGATAGGGGTGTGGGTGGCAGAGACGACGATGACGCCCCATGTCAGCAGCAGCAACATGATGGCAAGCTGGAGGAGTATCCCCTGTTATCACGTCTGAATGTTCAGAGACACGAGCCCGAGCAAATTTATTCTGGCCAAGGCCTTGTGCACGCTGGAGGTATAGATGATGCAGCCACCTCCGCAGACAGGAGTTTGTCTTCGTCGCCTTGCCCCTCTGGAACTGTGTTAGAGGCTGACCGCACAGCTGAAAATGGTGAGAGCTGCACAGCTTTGTCGCCTCGGCCGTCAACAGCAGCATTCACTGCGCGTGGTCCTCGAAAGCATGAAGGGCGTCACCATGATGCTATAAGACATAAGGACTCAAGAACCACTCTTGTTGAAAACTTGGCGGCACAGGTGGTCTTGCTGCAGCAAAAGATGGACATCATGGAGAGCAAGCACAGAAGTGACATGCATGAAGCAGTCTGGGAGACCGTGCAGCAGATGGAAGCACGCGTGATGGATAGATGTGCACATCTTGCTGTACAGTTGACGTGGGATGAGCTGCATCGTACAGGCCTTGCTGCCCTATACAGCGGTGTTGTTCAAGGAGCTGTGCGGCCTGATGCACTGAAGGCGGCTACAACCCAGTGTTTGTCTGGCACGGGCAGGCCCTCGCCCACCTGTGCACGTTTGCAGTCGAGCCCGCATCATGCTCCACCGCCACCACCTCCAGGGCCCCCACCTGCGCATCAAGGTCTGTCTCCATTGCCACGCCAAAGTCCAACCCAGCTAATACAGCCGCACTTTGTGGCGCCATCAGGCCCCCCACCACCGGGACCTCCCCCGCACACCCCGCCTCCTGGCCCAGGTGGCGACAGGGTAGTTCTCGGATTTCATGCCAATCATCAACCGCAGATGTCGCCCCTGTCCCACTCTCACCGGGCTCCTCAAGGCGGATTCAGTGCTCTTGCAAAGCCATTCTCTCCTGTGGCATGCGATTGGAATGGTCCGAGCAGTGCCTGGGCAATGAACAGGCCTCCCCCTCCCGCTCCACCACCTGAAGACGTTCATTCGAGTGGGGATTTTAAGGACTGTGAAAGAGATTGTGTCCCTAAAATCAGCTGTGCAGTGTCATTACGTCCGCCTGATCTGCAGTTGCCGGATAGTTTGCCAGGCAGCATTGAATAATGTGGCATGTGCATTGGGCAATGACAGACAGATGTGATCCTGAGAAATCTCAGCAGCATTGCTCAACACTGGTGCAGAGAGAGACACATTGGTCTTTGCATGGTCTGTGCAATCGCTTCCGTTGATTATGCCATATGAGAAGCTAGGTCTCGAGCGCAGGAAACCATTTCTACACCTGCCTTTGGGGGCCCACAGATGCTCAACTCAGCTAATGGCATGCCTCGCTTTTTTTGTTCACCCACCACTCCTGTGTGAGTTGGATACTCCATATCCTTGTATGCTGATCGCTCCACGACCGTATCATGCAACCAATTTAGGAAGTCCCACAAACGTGCTGGTAAGAACTGAACAGTGACTGTGCTGTAATCGGCGACATGAGCTCCACTAATGGTTTCATTCGTGCGAGATCCTGGATATGGTCAGAGTTGTTGTCAGTGTAGCAGCTGCAACACTAGACTATGATGGTTTGGGTGATGAGGGTTTGGGTGATACATGATCAGGCCAACATCTGTGCGAGGTACTCCTGTTTGTGAACGTTTGGGAGCCAGCTGGCAGTGAAGTGCTCAAGGACATGCGGTTGCCAGGCAGGGCTTGCCACACTGGGGTACTCACCCCCAACAGCTCATTTAGAGGGCATCACTTGCTTTCGTGGTCATTCGAAGTGCCAGGTTGCCTTCTCTACTTTGTGCGGCAATGAGATGAAAGGTCTAGGAGAACAAGTCACTCTGGTCAGGTGCAGCAGAGGACGGGCAGCACAGCTTTGATCGATCTGAAGTTTGCATTCCACAATCTTTTGCAACATGCTTTTGATACTCTACAAGTACTGTCAGCACAAAACGAGTTGCTGCGCGCATACGCTGAATCCACACTCTATCTACCAGGTACCCGTGCTCATCTAAGCGGCGATTTTCAGCTACTCAAGGATGCTCTTGCATCATCTGTCAGCTTATTTGCAAATGGAACAACCATGAAATACGACTCCATTGCCCTGCGGAATCTCTTCATATATTGCTTGGGGGATATGACAACAGGCTCCTTTTTGGGCCCTGGCATGATGCCTGAACTCTTTACCCAATGCTCCACCTGTTTATCCCATGTGTATTGTCGAATGTAGTCAATGATGCCCACAATCAGGCGCTGCTGCATGATCAAACGACTAACATCAGCACTGTAGTGTCAGGGCGAATCATGCTGATCCAAAAGTACGCATTGCACAGACACACACACACACTTGACATGGCAAAACGCACTGGTTGGAATCGTACATTGTTCCTGTCAATGCCCAGAAGCAAGGAGTAATCCATCACTCCAACACTCGACAAGAATGCTGTGTCCGACATCAGTG
>JALKAD010000179.1:333796-345037 GCA_024500015.1 Ulva compressa
CTGATGCTGTATCAGGCTAAATTTCCTTGGATCGCTCAGCTATGCGTTGAGAGCGATAGCTCAACCCTGCTGCTAGCAGATGCATTCCCAGAGATGGACAATGAGGCGCTGGTGGAAAAAGCAAAGGCCGTTCAGCGCTGGAGACGACAATCAGCGTTGGCTGGCCGGAAGCTTGCGCCTGTGACATCATCCATGCCTCAAGATGCTGCCATGCATGCCGTCGAAGCCATTGTCGGTGCAATATCGCACTCACCTGTCAAGACTGCTGAGCTACATCGAGTCAAACCAGAGCTACTCATCCCACCACTCCTGCATGGAGTCAAATCGCCACTTTCAGCTACATCTCTCAGTGTTGGAGACTGGGTGGCCTGCATGAGTGGTGATGGCGAGGCACTACCACCATTTGGTGCATACGGGGTTGTGGTTGCAGTGCACGACGGCTTTGCGGATGTCCGCACGCTGGAGAAGTTTGCCAGTGGCAGTGATCTCGATGGCAGAGTCCAGAAGGGATATGGCTTCCGCATTTCCTTCGACTTCCTGCTCAGCCTCACTACAATCAACGCAGCAGACGTAAGCCAGCTGGCAGCTCACACAGTGGCATCCAGCGCCCATGTATCCCACTCGACACGCTCCCCGTCTCGTTCTGCATCAGGTGCTGCTGTCGTTCCAGCAGTGGCCGAGCCGGCAATTCCAGATGGCACGCGAGGATTTCATCAGCATGCCGGCCATGGTCGAGGCAAACCGATAAACCAGCAGAGTGCCAAAGCTACTATTGCAGCTTTGGCTGGCCCACAACATCATGGAAACATTCCTCTGGCTGCTCCAACGCACGCCACCTCCACAGCTGCGCCAGCAGCTGTTCCTGACTTTCTACAGAAGCTGCTGACCACACCTGTAGATCCTGCCCCGGCACAGACCCAAGCTTCTCAACTACAGATGACAGAAGCGCAGCGGAACGTCACTGCAGGTGGCCAGAGCGGCAGCGCGCCACCACCTGCTGCAGGCCCAATTGTTCCGGATTTTCTGCGAAAGCTGTTGGGAGGGCCACAGACACAGGGTGAACGACCTGAGTCTGGGGATCGGGTGGGTGCAGTGCAGCCGCCCAAGAAAGCATCCACACACAGCAGAGGAACACCTCCTTTCAACAATCACCAGGCTTCATCAAAGCGTCCAATAGGAGCAGGTGAAACGTCTAATGCTATGGCTGGTGTCCAGCCTGCTGACCCGCCCCTGGCTAGTGTTGCCGGCACAACAACAAGGGAAGGGCATCTTCCGCCGCACCTTTGCCCTCCATCTCACGAAGCGTTTTCTAGAATGCCGCGCCATGCCCAGGTAGAAGTCGCACTGCAGTCCATGAAGGAGCTTGTGTGCACGCTGCAGACTGCGGCTCAGGAAACCAGCAGCTCAGGGCACATGGCGCTTGCCAATGTGCTTGCAAAGGTGCGCACGGCGCTCACAAAGTATTCCGCATGCTGTCACTTTGTGTAGCCTGAGCTCAACTCGATTGGTGCAGGATCTTCTCACCCAGAGCCTCTCGTTGGATATGATCAATTCGGTGGAAGATGCCGTCTGCGAGATTGCTGCTGCTCTTGAATACAGCGACGATGAGTTGGAGTTGCTAGTGGTGTCAGCGCAGATGATATTTGATCAAGCCAGGCACTCCCTGGAGGATGTAGCTTACCCTGGCCTCCGCTGGCTGCAGCATCGCATCCTCGTGCTTTTGTCCAAAGTAGAGTCCCGCTGCTTGGCTGTGATGTCTCATGCCGGCGATGCGGCTGGCCAGGCTCTGCAACCTCTGCGAGTACAGCTGCGCGATGCGCGTGTTGGGCGGCTGCCAATCACGCTGCAACTTATCGACTCATGTGAGAGTTTGCTACTGCCTGCGATGGCAGCTTGTCCGAGTTTCCAAGTACGGGCGATGACGCAGCGAACAAAGGACAACCTGGCATGCCTGCGAAGACTTCGTAGTGAACTGCTCGCTGAGGTCGCACAGATGTCGCACACCGGCGCTGGCAAGCTACTGAGTGGCTGCCATGCCATACTTCGGGCCGGAGCGTGCAGTCCTCAAGCAATGTCGACAGTGCAGCAGGCTCTGGGAGATGCATACTCCCGACGCAGCTTTACGCATGACATTCTCAACATATGCCGTTCCTTTTTCCAGGATTTAGCGAGCAGGCAAGTGGGCAAGACTCATGAGATGCTGCAAGAGCTGGTACATCAAGACATGCTCCTCACCATCTCGGACCGCTACAGCATTGATCACCGTTCGGCGATGGGGTCCACCCAGGCCCACACGGCCCAAACCCCGCGTCAGATTGCCCCCAAGGTATCTCCAACGGCTTTGATGCAGTCGATGCTTCAGTCTCACCCAAGGCCAGCCTCTCCTGGACAGCAGCGTGATGTTCATTTGGCGGCCTCTTCAAAGACAGCACCGGTGCAGCTCAGCACCGCGGGCGTCTCGCAGCAGCCGCAGATAGATGCAACACTGGCCATGTCACCACCACCTGTGTCCGTACTTCCGGGACACAATCAATCCCCGGCGTCTTTGCCGCAACCAGGGGTAGATGTGGTCGGGGTACGTCCGCAGCAGGTACAGCAGCCTACAGCTGGTGGTGCACGGTCTACAGAGGACTGGGCTGGGGAGGACCTGATTCGTGGCCTTCTGCAGAACGTTACACGAAATCCTTCAAGCGTCCCCCTGCCGCCCCAGGTTCCACAGATGCCCCCCCTTGCACAGGGCCTCAGGCCAACACACCCACATGGTGGTCAGCAGCCACCAGCGAAACAACCAGTCGGTCAACATGTTGCCTGGCAACCGCATAGTGCCATGCAACCGCGGCAGGACCAAAGCGAGAAACCGGCATCCACCCTGCAAGTGGATCCGTTGGATATGTGGAGCTTGTTGCGCGGTGGTCAGTAAGTAGCCGCAGTTGGTGAACCGCTTTGAAATGCGTGCAGTCTTGATGCGGCGTACCGGTATTGCCGTGATGGCTTACCTATCCCATGTCAGGGGTACTACTGCAAATCAGCGCCCAGGTGAGCTGAGCTGTGGCACTGTGTGTCTGAGTGTTGCTCAGCCATCGCTGAAACGCATACAGCATAGTCACACCACGAGTAACTTGCCTGTGTTGACGCATTCTCTCGTGTTTGTACTGACTACACCTCTGCGTTTCATTGTTGGTCCCATTTACGTGTCCACCAACTGCTGTAACAAGTGCGCGTGTGGCGCAGTTGCACTAGAAACCATTTTTCCTGTCCCCGTGCAAGGATGCCGTCCTGACGAACAAGCCAGCGCGCGGCCGTATGATGGCTATGGAGTGTTGGGGTAATGGTAATAACCATTCTACATGTGAGCCTACATGCTGAGTCCAAAAACAGTGCTAACGCAATACATTGTCTTGCTTTCCCATCTGACTGTGCGGCTGCCATCTGTTGAAGAATCCCAATAGCACGAAGCAGCGGTATGCAGCCCAGCTCCTGTCTTCTGCAGTATCAAGCATGTCACAATGTACTTGAATGGCTTCTGTAGCCCGGCCAATCGTCGTATACAGTTTTGTAAACATTCGTCGGTCCATCTACTGACCATATCTGGATTGTATTCTTTCGAGCTCAAGGTATCATCCAGGCATTCCTTGACTATGTTGGACACGTCGTCCGCTATGAATACGCCCTGCACGTATTGCGACGTCGACACTCAGTACATCTTGGACAGCAGAAATATCGCAGATGTGTTGACATTCGCAGCCAGCCGGTATGGGGCGCTAAGTTGCGGAGCGCACATCCTCTGCAGGTTGCTCTCCCATTGCAATTTCAAACTCGTCGTGTTGTCGCCGGCTTTAAAATGCGCTCTGGATCGTCACCAGTGCCAGCTTAGGGCCTTTCAAACGTCTTTGATTGAATCTTGCAACTATCGGCGCCTCTTGAAGTGCTCGAATCGCTGTAACACTGTAGGGATGGTCACACAGCGCAGCGCTACGTGGCCTAAAGGGAAGGCTGGCAGACAATCTTGAGTGACTGAAGCACACGATTTGCAGCACCAAAGCACAACATCGTCTTGCATATGTGCATTGCCTGCGTACGCGTGCTGTTGACGATGTGGAATGCTGTGGTTGCTGCGTGAGCTCGCGAATTAGCGTTCATGAGCGCGCTGCGCAGCATGCAGCTCATGCAATGTATCAGTCCATCCCTGCAGCATGCAACACCCGGGCATGTACAACGCGTTACAGCGCTACCCACAAACCAATCTAACAGCGAAGTCTCGTCAGGTACATAGCTCGTGATGTCACACATTGAACGGTGTTGCCAAAATACGAGGTGGGCCGACCGGCCGCTCGAGACAGCCGACTTCCCTCACACCAGCGCGGTCAGGATCCAGGTACTACATCTATGAGAGCGCTGAGGGCGGACGGCAATGATGAGTAGGTGCTAGGGAGAGCAACCACAGCTGGCACTCAAGCCGGAGCCAAACCCTTGCGTTATGGATACCTCATTGGCATCCGTCGCAACCAGGAATCGTTGTCCCATGTTCCTCAGCGAACGCAGCGTCCCAAACGAAGAGACTGTGATTACAGCTATTGAGGTGCTTACTCTTGTGGCCCAAGCATCTGCTATTCAAGCACAGGAAGGTGGTCATGAATGCTCCCCAGACGCACTGCCAGCTATCTGCTCTATCATTGGCTGCTTTGTGTCTGTTGCAGCAATGGCTTTGCATGCCTCACCTTTCAAACAAGAGCGAGGCAGACATTGCATCGATGTCTGGTGTGGAGACGGGCGATTGCACGGATCCTGACTTCCCTCCCACCAGCGCGGCACTCTTCATGGACCCAGAACATCCACCAGCAACTGCACCTGCAGGGGCGGATTGGTCCCGTGTGCATGGCCATTTGTATGTGCCAGAGAAGAAGTTGGTGTCCATCCTGCCCGTATGCCTCCACCATGTCATTTGCTCACGATCACATCCTCACATGCTAGTTGTGAATCATGGCGTCCTGTCAGATTGCAGGGTGCTCTTCGTGATAAATGGCTGCTTGGTGCTGTCGCATGTGTGGGCTGCCGCCCAGACCTTCTTTTGGATTTGATCGTATCTGATGAGTACTCCGACAGAGGACTGTACACGTTCCAGTTCTATAAGCATGGTTGCTGGCACCATGTGGTGGTGGACGCATATTTGCCATGTGTACTGGGACATGCAGAAGTGCTGTTCGCATGCAGCGGCACCCCAGGTGTGGACATCAAAGGTCACGGAGTACCTGTGATGCTGCAGTTATATGCAGGTTACAACACAGTTTTGCGTTTGCTTTGCCACATGCGGGAGATACCCATGCAGGAGAGCTGTGGGTCAGTCTAATGGAGAAGGCCTATGCAAAGCTTCATGGATGCTTTTTCTCACTTGATGGTGGTTCTGTTGGTGATGCATTGGTAGACCTCACAGGAGGAGTACTTTCCAAACTAAAGTTGGATACAGACGAAGGGGAGATGCTTGTTGAGGGAGGGACGTTGTGGACCCGCCTCGCACTGTATTGCTCTTGGGGCTATGTCATGTGCGGGATGCACAAGGTAAAGCCTGCTGCAGCCAATGCGACCGGCCCCGGCGGTCTTTTGCTGAATTACACATACAACATTGTGGATTGTCAGAAGCTGTCAGATGGTGCTCAACTAATATGTATGCATAATCCTTGGCCATCAGGGAAGTGGCATGGCGCTTGGGGAGAACAATCACGTGAATGGAAAAACCCAGGTATGCAGCAAAACCGAATCTGAAGGCTAGAGCAGATGAGCATCATGTGCTATTGCAGCCGTGCCGCAAAAAACTAGCTACCAAGAATGGAACACGCATGGCTGTATACAGATCTTTCTGAGGAGCTGCAGAAGTTGCGATCCCTGCACACAGAAGAAGGCACATTCTGGATATCCTATACTGACTTCACACGGGCATTCAACCGTCTTTATGTGGCGCAACTGTTCCCACCATCTTGGCATCAGTTAACATTGCACTCAGGTGCTGGCAACGTAATCCTTGTTTCCCCAAGATGCATTGCTTACTTATGGAGCATGTTTTCTTCATCGCTAGCTCAATGTAGGCTGGCATGGAAGGACTGCAGGGGGCCCAATTCAGGTGCTGGGCCGCCCAAACTCAACGTGGTGCTGCAACCCGCAGTTCAGAGTCACAGCAAGGCAGGAGGGCGAATTGCTTTTGTGCGTCGGGCAGCAAGACCCCATGCTGCGAAATGGTCGCCATCTGCCGAAAGCTCAGCGTAATGAAAAAGTTGGATTTATGGTCTTCAGCGTGGCTGCGAATTACAATGGCCGAATCTGGACCCCGGCCGGGGAGCATCTCCTTCACGACACGGGGCTTCAAGGTGCACGGGAAGTTTCGCTGTCAATCAAATTGCAGCCGGATCAAGGGCTGGTGGTCATTCCATACTGCCACTTACCTGGGTTTGAAGGACCCTTCATTATCCGCTCCTTCAGTAGTGTGCCGATTGAAATGACACAGGTGCGGTATGAGAAGATAACAGCAAGGAGGCAGCTTTGTGTTAACATGTGGCATGCTGGACACTGTGTTTCTTTGGACCCAACAATGCAGCCTTCATCGATATGGTTTCTGAAGGTTCCATCGCCGCTGGCGCTCGTAATAGGTGGTGCATGGAAGGAGCACCTTACCGGAGGGGGTCCAAAGTCAGACACATGGGCGTCAAATCCACAGTTCATGATCAGCACACAACAAAGAAGCGAGGTGATGATCTCGGTGCTGCGCTCGGACAGCACACCTTCGACACATGATGAGGAAGACTGTGCCATTGGGATGGTCATTGTGCAGGTGCTCAGCTTACCCTTGTCTGCAGTGCTTATGTCCTGCAACACTTCTGTTGCACCGGCATAGCGTGACCCGACGGTGACCCAACTAAGTGACCCAAGTCTTGCTCTACAGCCACAATTGGGAGCCACTGGCTGGAAGGCACGGGCAAGCTTGATGGAGGATGACCAGGTGTTAGTAAAGTCAGACTTTGACAGTGTGGATGAAGCGACGGTATTGCTGGAGATGCAGCCCGACAAAGCGTGTCTCATTGTGCCATCAACTGTGGCCAGTGGCATCGAGTCTCGATTTGAGCTGAGGTGAGAGTCAAGGGATCATGTCATCAGTGAAAATCAGTGCATCAACGGAGCTTCTTCCGATCGGCCTCTGCGACATGCACGGCCGCTGATCATGGTGATTCAGAGTGAATGGGGTTCATGCAGGATCCTGAGCTCTGTGCCAGTAGAAGCAATTCCTATGCCAGAACGTAAGTGCATCGGGTTCAGGGGGCAGTGGGACCAAGATTCGGGTGGGTCTGACCTGTGGCCATATTGGTATAAGAGGAACCCCAAATTTCTCGTTGCTCCGTATGAACCTCTGCAGCTCACTGTGACCCTTTCAAGAGTACCGCGGCAATGGCGAAGAGGCACAGCTTTGGAAAACATGATTGGATTTTACGTTTGCGCTGCAGACGACGTCGATGGCACCATCCGAGAACCATTCAAGTCCAAGCGAGCAGAATCTGCGTTCGCACCCATGGCATCTTCAGAAATAACCTATGAACTGCAACCTTCGGCAACTAATCCTGCTTTTGTGATTGTCCCATGTACATATGGCCCCGGACAGAAAGGGCAATTTGAGATATCCTTTTCCAGCCCAAAGCCAGCCTTCGAGGCTCGACAACTGTAACATCCCCAGAGACGAGGACACCACGAGGTACTGCAGTGGCCTCACGGAGCGGCACTGCTCCGTCTTAAGCGGCGGCGCAGGCGATTCACGTACAGCCAAATGCTGTGCTGCTGGGCTCCGGCCGGATCCAGTCTCGTGACCGGCGCGCGGTGATGCCCCGCTGACATGTCCTGAATACCAACCGAAGCTGCACTGCCGTTGCGTACACGCTTCACTGCGAGGCGTCCTGCATGATTGACCACGATGCTCATTCGAAGCGTCAGAAATCACATCTGAACTCTGCCTTGCTATAGACAGCGAGCAGCATAGCATTCGATGCGCTCTCGGAGAGGTGGGTCACATTGCCGTTTAAATGTACCACTTGTGAATTTCAAGGGAAGAGCACGGACATGCTCGGAACACGGCCTGTTAACACGTTTTGGCCGATTTCGGCCAATGCATGAAACTTGCTCTGTGCACCCCTTGTCCCCAGGAAATGACTGCAGTAGCTGTACAAGTGAACCTGTTTTAAAGAACGGATTGATCGCTTCAATGGGACAGGAAATCCATCACAAGTGGGGGTGCGCCGGACCAGTTGCAGCTGCGCCGCGGGATGATGGACAGCTTGCCGAACGTCGATAGGCATTGCCGATAGACATCATGGTTGAGTTCCTCTAGAACAGCATAAAGGGGCTACCTTCGACATTGTTTTTGCTTGCACGCTATGGAACGCGACGAGCGGAAGCGCCATCTGACGGCCCGGTCACCAGACTACATACAGCGGAGCGGACCGAAGAAGAAGCCACGTACATGTAGCGAGTTTGCGGTACGAAGACGTGACGTGCATACCGCACTTGCTACTGCCGAAAAGAGCGGTGCAACGACCGTTCGCTGTTATACCGATCAGCTGATAGGCGCACAGCCTGCGAAATGAAAATTTCAGGCTTCAGACTCGGTGAAACGGCCGTTTATTTCAATGGCGTGCGGACGGATGTGACGTGTCCCGTTCGCACTGGTTGTAAAACACACCCTCCGCTGTCAGGGCGTCATTATTTGTCCATCCTGCAGGATGATAAAGACGATCAGCAGGGCAATCGCTTCGGCATACCAAAGCCCGTCGATCTTTACGCATACAAGTTCATTGATCGTGACTCGCCCAATCCACCACGTTCCAAGTCCAAGGTGCGCATCCCAAGAGTAACTATCTGGGCAACAATTTGTCATTTACTGCATCTTTTCGCGATTACAGCCTTCGTCGTGTGTCCTTGCTGATTCCTTTCACCACGCAGCTGATGCCTGCCAGCACATGCAGGATGGGCACTTCCGGTTTGTTAACGGCGACAACATTGGCTCTCGTTGTATGCCTCCCGAATTTTTTTGTTCCCTTGCACATCCTGTTCCGGTGTGGTATGTTGCATGAAATTTCCACTTTCACTGAACTTGTGTTGTGTAGACAAAATCCTGAGCCTGATGGGGGAAGGAACATTCGGAAGGGTACTAGAATGTTGGGATCGTCACCTGCGTGTGATCGTGGCCATTAAGGTCATCCGCAGCGTGCCTAAGTACCGGGATGCTGCAATGATCGAGGTGTGCCTTGCCTTCACACAGCAGTGCGGGTGTCTTCACCCCCAGTCTAGTGCAATCAAATGAAATGCTGAACATTGTAGCTGAGTGCATGATCAACAATGGCTACATCGTTTGTGCAGCTGGAAGTCCTCAATACAATCACAAAGAACGATCCTGATGACAAACACTGTTGCATCCACGTGCAGCACTGGTTCGATTACCGTGGCCATGTGTGCATCGTATTCGAAAAGCTGGGCATCTCGCTCTATGACTTTATGCATCGGAATGCATTTCGGCCCTTCCCCCTGGATGTTGTGCAGCACATCGCTCGCCAGATGCTGCACGCAATTGTGTTTCTGCATTCCCTCAACATCGTCCATACAGATCTCAAGCCGGAGAACATTTTACTGAAGTCATCAGAGTACGTGAAGATTGACAAAGGCAAGTCCAGCCGGTTTGGGGGCCGCGTGCCGTTGAACCCTGATGTCCGGGTCATTGACTTTGGCAGCGCTACGTTCAATGATGACCGCCATTCCACGGTCGTGTCAACCCGTCACTACAGAGCGCCGGAGGTGAGAACTCGTGCTTGTCAATGCAGTCGCTGTGCTCAACCAACGTTGCCTCGTCTTCCCAAGCGAAACCGCAGCCGTGATCACTGTGGCACTGTACTCAGTAAACTGCGATATATGCAGGTTATCTTGGGGCTCGGATGGAGTTTTGAATGCGACATATGGTCAGCTGGCTGCATCATTGTGGAGCTTATTACAGGGCGGGCACTGTTCCAGACACATGAAAATCTGGAGCACCTCGCAATGATGGAGAAGGTCCTCGACAAAATCCCCAGTGATATGGCCAGAAAAGCTGCAACAGATGCCCGCAAGTACTTTGCTGGTGATGACAGTCTCTGCTGGTATCCAAGCGCTAGCCGGAAAAGCGTCAAGGCTGTGCAGCAGCTCACAAGCTTGAGGAGGCTACTACGGCTTGAGGCGGACTCATCCGCTGCATCCCACCTGGATTCACTGCACAGCTTGCTCCGTGACATGCTGACATATCACCCGCATCGGCGAAGAACAGCACGTGATTGTCTTTCGCACGATTTCTTCCGGGAAAGCATACGAAGTTTACTGCCACGAGAGGATGAAGAAGACACGCTCGATGATACACGACAGCATGGAGCAGATGTGCCTGAGCTGCAGCCACCCCAAGAGAGGCTGCATGCTGCGTCCCATGTCTCAGCTGACGCTGGTCAGGCGTGCCCCAGGCGTGCAGACAACGGTGATGCACCTGCAGCACAGGATGTAGCAGATGACGGTCTATCGCGCTGCGCGCAGAGTAGTCGTGAGACATGGGACGCAGCCCAAGCACTGGGGAAGGTGAACAAGGCTGTCGCCACAGCTGTGGCACCAACTATGACCACCCGGAGACGGGCTGCGGCGCAGGCATGCAAAGCCACTGCACCTGATAGCTCAGACCACGCTTGCAACACTCGTGCCATGGGCCCGCCAGGTGGTGATGGCACGGTTCTTGCATCAGAGCTGGAGTCGGAAGTTGGTGCAGTGACGATGACAACTAAAGCTGGGGGTGCAGGGGCATTGGCGCCCCCTGCTGCATGCAAAGAAAATGGGAGATTAAAACGGGTTCAAGATCGAGATTGTGCTGCTGTTGCAGCAAAACCTGTGCTTAGAGATTTCGGACAAAAGGGACATGTACCAGATGATGATGATGGTATTGTGCTGGTGGATTCTGAGCGATCCAAAGCAGAAACTGTCCCACTCAACCTTGAAGAGGATGCACACACATCTGATCAGGCAGAAAATGTCAGATGGGCACACATGTCATACGCGGGAGTCTAGCGTGTGCATAGGATTTGAGCTGAACAATGTGTAAACCCCTGCAACATGAGGTGGTGTGCAATGTCATAGTTATCATGTTTGTGTCCTTGAACTTCAACATTTGTTCTGTTAGCCAACTGTTTTCTCGGTTGAATTTTA
>JALKAD010000179.1:362213-384486 GCA_024500015.1 Ulva compressa
CAGGATCTGAGGAGGTCGAACTTCACATCCGCAGACTGCCGGCGCTGCAAATTTGTTGGCTCCAAACTGAACGGTACTGCTCTCTGGTAAGGTGAATGCATGAACGATCATCACGTCTATGCCCACACATGAACGTGGTTGTGTTGTGCCTCCCCTGGAATGGCAATTGCAAGAACTGTGCAGGAGCTTATCTCATCAAAACCGTGACATACCAGGTGCGGCTACTGGCTACTGTGCCACTGCCGACGTGCCAAGCCCACGTTGCTGTTGCTGGTTCACACAGGCGCTGGTCCCGCATCTTGTGATACTGCAGAGAGCCGGTCAAGCTCAACATACTCTGCAAAATGTAAGCATAATTGCCTTAGATGTAGCTACACCCATTGTCTTGTCATCACGTGTGCCATAAACACGAAGCGCGACAAGGAGCTGGGTCACGGAGTGTGGCACCGGTGTGCAGGCTGACTTCACTGATGCAGACGTGTCAGATGTTTTGTGGGATCGCGCAGTCATCAATGAGGCCATCCTGCGGAACGCTGTCCTCCAGCGCACCGTTTTCACATCATCTGATCTTGGCGGGGCGGACATCTATGGTGCAAACTCACTCTGGATGCCCATTGCGTATCGTTGAGACCTGTGCCTGCATCCGTAGGCCCAAGACTTGTCATGAGGCTGGCGAATTGTGCAGGGGCCGACTTCACCAATGCGCTCGTGGACAGATCACAGCAACTCAAATTGTGCAAGTACGCTGACGGAGTCAACACAGTGACAGGAGTCTCAACTAGGAAGTCCCTTGGCTGCAACAGCCGGCGTGCTTTCAAAGTACGACACGCTGCACTTGAGAAACACGCATGCACCACTGCATGACCATCTGCGGCGAGGGACGCTGCCTGTGCGTGGTTGCCGGCTGGGGCTCTGTGAACTTGAGTGATTATATGCAGCTTGTTCCCAACAGATGCACTGTCGCCGGCCAATTCACCGTCGCTCACTGTCGCTTGTGCCTGCAGGCTTCATCCCCTAGTAGCCTGGACGGCCCCCAGGTCAATGAGGAGGATAAGGAAGCGTTCGTGAAGTCCATGCCCACGTACAGGAATTAGTCCGAATATTTGTGTTTCGTGCTCTGATGTGCCCGGTACGAAGTTTGTGTAGATTGATCCAACATCATTTCTGAGTATGCAAGGTTAGACGCTGCCTGCGGCCTGCCCAGTTGCCCCTCCAGAATCATGAATTGCAGAAAAACGAGATGTTACATCCTGGAAAACATTGAATTTTAAGCAGTCCTCTGTGTGAACGTTGGGTGCCCAATGACATTAGGACGTGCATGTGTCTCGCCGGTGGAGGTCTATGAGATGACAGCGCTCTGCAGAGTCTTACGGCATGCGCACGTGGCCCAAGTGGTCACTGGTGCACGGTAGCTATAGTATACTGCAGTAGTGGCGAGTGCGTTACGTGTGTTGGCTCCGCGCGCGGCCGCGTACCACCTACGGCTATAGACAGTCATTTCCAATGTTGCAGGCTCTTGACTGACAGCTGTTGTGCAGTTGTGTCGGAGTGGCATTGGACGATGTGTCGCCGGCGTGACGAGTTGGGCAGGCGTGTGCGTTGCTAAATAACATGCGGCAGGCCAAACATGGCAGGCCATTTCACACGTTTGGCTTGCTCATAACAGTGGGTTGTGGCTGTTTCCTGTTGGGAAGATATTCGTCTTTCCTGACGCACAGGACTTCCATCGCGATACACGTTCCGTTAGAAGATGACATGCACTCAGACGTGTCGTCCGTGAAGCAGCATGTATCCAAGCCAAATGGAGACAAACCCATCGTTTCGCTTTGGGAAAGTCTCGAAGAGCCGTATCAGTGGCTAGACAGAGTGCCTCTGCTTACTCCCGGTTCGAGCGGTGTGGACACGGGCCATGCCGCGATGAAAACATGCGTGAATTATTAAGCTCTATGTATAACGAGGCTGTATTCCGTTATCTGCGCGGATGAAATCCCTGCAGCGCGCTGCAAGCCTTAGACTGAGTCACAGGTCCCGGATGCAACCGGTGATCGATCTGTATATACATGACCAATGGCAATAGTGGGCACAGCTGCGCTGATCATACGCTCATCGGCCCTACATCCAGGCATGTATGAGTGGCATTTCTCTGAACAGCCCCCTGCCTTGCAGTTTCTCAAACACACCATATTTGTGTGAATGCGTTGTATCACAGGCAGCTCTTGTGTACCTAGTGTTAGCACATGCGCTCTCTTTCATGCCACACTTTTAGCAAGATCTGCATGCCAGACATTTCGCCATCTAATTCCCGGGAGGATCAAGGTGTGGCAGAACAGAAAGTGGCTGATGTCATGTGGAGCTCTCCTGCATGACACACAGGCGAAATTTTCACATCACACCAACCGCCATGAAATTTACCAGCATGTACTGCAGCTTTGGTAAACTCTGCTAGCTGCGGAGCATGGCAGATCCAAGCATCACGTGCAAGCACATGCCAGCCTATCAGTGGGGCTGGTTGCTTTAGCGCAAACCGGATCAATTAGATTGCGCATCACTGGTGATACTCTGCGTCAAGTGGGCCTTATGCAGGTGTGTCTGAGTACACAGTCCAGCCCTTTCAAGTCCTTTCCCGGCACCCCAGAATCGTTGTTTACCCAAACTTCATCAATAACGCAACAGCAGCACAGTTCATCAAACTAGCGGAGCACCGCTTGACGCAGTCCCAATTGGCACTGAGAAAAGGGCAGACAAATGCGGGCACAAGAGGTATACCCTCCAAGCTGCAACTGCCAGTTCGCTTTCCCATCACGCGCATGTGGGCTTGGCTGCATGCATGTGCGAGATACGATGAGCGATCCACTCCCTGCCTGGCAATGGTGTGCAATCTCTACAGTCATGTCATAGCAAGATTGTGTGTCTCGTAGATGTGCGCACAAGCTCCGGTACCTTCGTGCATCGCAGAGAAGACCCTACAGGGATTCTGGGAGCTGTAGAGGAAAGGCTGTCACAAGTCTCCGGGATTCCACCTTCCCACTTTGAGGTGTGCCGCATGGTTGGTTTGTGCTCTCAACGTTGATTCTGATGTGATAGCATCATGCTGCACCTTGGCTGACATCGCGCCATAGGCATGCACAGAAATGGTACAGTCGTTGCTGTGGAACTTGTCTGTATACCACTCTGAAAAAGTACAGTTGCTGTGCAGCCATATAACGTCTTGCGGTATGAATTGGGGCAACACTATGATTCGCACCACGATGTCTTCGATCCTGCAACCTATGGGCCACAGAAGTCATCGAGAATTGTCACAGTGTTAATCTACCTGGCTGCACCTGAAGAGGGGGGTGAGACAATATTTCCGTTCGAAGGCCCAGATGGTCTGCTTCACGCGAAAGGTTTTGATTACAAATCATGTGACCGTGGTTACAAGTACGTGCCAAGGTTCGGTGATGCACTGATGTTCTGGTCAGTTGATGTCAATGGAAACTTTGATAAGCGCTCCCTACACGGTGGTTGTCCAGTCAAAGCTGGCACCAAGTGGGTTGCAACCAAGTGGATTCGAGATAAGCCGTTTTGAGGTCTTCCCGGGGGGTGTGCCTGAGGCTGTACACTTGGCCAAGATGTTCTCAGCACACACTTGGCCCCGAATTTTGGTTGCGCATGGTTCGTCATCGCATGAGCACAGATGTGACGCAATTGCTCTAGCTGTTCCGATTTATTGATTGATTTTGTTCCATACAAACACGAGGTAGGATTCGCCGCGGCAGCTGCCTACACTGATGTTCATGTACGTAATGGGTTGTATTGTAGGCATCAAACACAGGAGCGAGCCTTGAACTCTTGAGTTGTGAAATGGTATTGCAGCAGCCATTTCCAAAATGTATTGTCTACATTGGCAATGCTAATGTTGTGTACTCAGATGATCTCTGTACTCAGAAGATCCCCACGATTTTTAGCATTTGGACAGTCTTTTTTTGTTCACATACATCAGTTCAAGCACTGATGCACACATGTGGACATGCTTCACTACATAAGCAGTATGGTTAGGGTTGTTCAGCAACGATGCTGATTTTGCAGCGAATTGCTCATGAAGATCAATATATTATGCTATCGCTTGCTGGTCCGTTACATTCCACTGCTGCTAAATACCACCACCATGAAAGTAGACACTGCGTACAGATGGCATCAATCGGCCGAACTGCTACTCGAGTGCTTATGCACAGGCACAACCTTCTACCTTATATCGCTTTTCAATGTTGAACCCAACAGTATGTAAAACCCCCAACGGAGGCTCATCAAACGGGCTGGTGCCAAGTGACTTTGTAACTCACATTGCTGCAAACTGCCTCAACCGGCAGATTTCAAGGTCGCAAAAAGGTCACGTCTGTTCCTGGCACACTCCATGTCCCTGGCACACTCCACTCATGCATTAACGTGTCTTCTGAAGTTGTCCCATGAGGTGTAAACTCCTCCACCTGTACACGAATGCATCATGTGCATGTGTTCACTTGCATGAATGAGACACAGACACGCTGATGATCATAACCGCATCAACAACGCATGTTCTGAGATCAATCAAATCGTACCACATCTGCTGCAACACACTCCGTCAGCAGATTCCCTTTGCCCATTGGTTCAATGGGCGCAAGTTCATCAGCCTGCTGAGCCACAAGCAAGAGCTCCTTCTCACTTGGTGGAGAGTCTGATGAGATGCGGGAGAGGATGTTGGTCCACACCTACACCGGGACACTGCCTTGCTGTTGGCCGGCAAGCATGAGGGGGTCGCACAGATAAGCTGCCCCTGAGCAGAATCAGTCACCAATGAGAGGTGCGCGCACCAGGGAAACGACATTAATATACAGCATCCGGAGATTTGCGGGGACCAGGGCCATGTTCACGATCATGGCGGGAGTCCACAGAAGCCAACCCATCGTGACGGATGGAACCAGCTTCTGTGAGATCTCTTCCGGTGCCTTACCAGGTGTTAGGCATGCAACATTGACCCATGCAAAGAAAACCATCATGCAGATTGGGGAGTACACCAACTGGTCAACCCCAACCTTGCCCGCAATAACCGCCAGACGACCAAGTGACTGAGACTTGAAAATCTTTAATGCATTATTTGTGTTAAAAAATCTGGAGGATCTCCAGGGAGGATCTTCACGCTGAATACGAGCAGGTGGTGACGTTAGATACACACCTTGTCAAGGACGCCGTAGAAGACGTGGCCAGATGGGCCAGTCCATAGCAGGCCAAATAAGGCAAGGCGAGCAGTGCGCAGAGCATCCAGGCATGCAAACCGCCTTTCCAGGGTTGGTGCTTTGCTGCTGGATATCTGTGCAATGCAATCCCCCAGACCACACGCAGCCATAGCAGTCAGCGATTTGGTCATCACGGGGGAATTGGTAAGGGACTGATTATAGCCCCGCCAGAGACGAGCTGGGTGGTAAACGGCAACCTGAGCACGAGCAACCATAGTGCAAGCGCCGTGGGAACAGGCTCCACCTGCAGCCGATGCGACGTCAGCACGTGGCGGAAGTGCCAAGAATCGGATACGTCGACGGATACACAAGATTGTTGCCGTTCCACGGTGTGGACCAGAATGCGCAAAGAAAAGCTGATGTACATATGCACAACACCTCAGTGAGAATTATGGAAAACATTCGCGAGCGAGCTGTGGCACATTCGAGACATGGGCGTCCGTAGCACATTACGTCACAACGTTTCATGAAGCCCGCCCGACATCGGTAACACCTGTTGCGCTATATTTACGCATACAAATCATGCCCAAGAACCGCTCAAACATAATTCAAGTTGTTAAACCAAGTTGTTACTGAGATGTCAGTCCGGGTTTGCACGACTGGGAACCGACTGCTCGAATATACCACAACCAATCGACGAACGACCTCGCGAAATGCGGCATGCTCCCACGGTAGACTAGACAGATACGATGTAACATGTAGTAATATCATTAGTGCAAGCTGTCGCTGAAAAGGGCAAACGACAGGTGGACGTCACACGTGGACATGGACACTCAACCAGCCGCACACCACACAAGAAGCGCACGCACAAACATAAGACAGAGCGTATGTATGAAGAGAAAGGATGGAGCCGTCTGAACCGGTTCAGGAACCGGGCATGCCATTGTCTGGACCCAACCCAATGTTCTCGCCTATGCACGACTTCGTGTGCGCAGACAAGGGTAGCTCCAGCTATGATACCGCTCAGAATCATCGAAACAAATTGCGACATTGAATATCACCACGTAAGAAAGAGACCAGCGAGGCGAAGACGCACCCGGCTCGCTCGAGAGTTCCGCAGATGCGAGAGTTGCACGCGATGGAGGGCCCGAAAGGGCACGCTGGCAGGCAGTTGTGCTGGGAGTACGTCAGTCAATGAATTGACAACGAAACCGGAGCGTTGCTTGAGGTAGAGCCAAGGGGTGCTACCGCGCCCGAAACGGCGCACCGAAAAGGGCAAGCTAGCCACAAGGCTAGCGACGAATAGTAATAACAGAGTGGCGCACACGATTGGGACAGGGCCTTTTGTGGCCAAGGCACTGGCAAATACTTTGGCTTCGTAATAGTATGCTGGGCATCGTTGCATGCGCATAACTGTGGCGAAGGGCGCCTGTGACGTCAGCCCTCGCGAGTCCTTGCTGGCAGCAAGAGAACGACGCGACGAGCAATGCGACCACTGAGGAAGCGAGAACGACATAAAATTATGCTCCCACGTGCAGGAGATCGAAGTTCATGATGACCGTAGACTACGGCTCAATTGCCCATCTCGCGGGATTCAGACGGCGGGTTTTGCCTTTACATCGATATGCGGGCCAGCCAAGAGGACCGTTGGAAGTCTGCTAGAAAGGAAAGCCTTCGTAGGTTGCGGTTCGTTCCTTTGTCAGAATACTTCTTGAGCATTTGGGGTGGTTTGACACACTTGTTCCGCCGCGACAAACGCTTTTGAAGCAGACTGTCTGGCTGCAGCAAATACGAATACTTCAGCCAGCAGCAGAAGCGCGCAGATCAGGACGCTGCATCGGAAGCGTTAAAAGCGCGAAAGGCCGCCCGACTACGCCATGACGAACTCATGCGCAAGCCTTGGAAAGGGCCTGGAACGCCATCGAAAGACATCTTGAAACGTGGAGATGGTGTCCGACGTCGCCGGGCAGCTTTGAGGCGTAGCATTGAGAAAGCTGCTGGACAGGTTGACAAAATGTTGCCGGCGATGTGTAGGTGGCACAGTGGTGCACCACCCAAGTCAAGCGGCATACGAGAATTCATTGATGAGCAGCGAGCAGCAAACCGCAGGTCTGTGTGTGCTGCTCCACAACCGGTGACCAGCGAACCCAGCATTCCCTGGAATGATGTGAAAGCAACAGCACAGCAACACCTCCAAGCGCTGGTCACAGGTCAGAGATGCCATGCGCAGACCGGTGACCCTGTAGATTCACGTGACAATGTCATAACTACAGCGGACGAACCCCACGGATGTTTGCGAGACAGGCCAGACGTCGATCATCTGAGTGCGAGCAGCAATGGTCTGACGATCCAAAGCTGTATATGCACCAGCCCTGGGGGGCAATTCGTCCCTGCCAATGGTGCAAGCACCAATGTGCACGGCGAGGCTCAAATAGGCGGTTCCTGCAGCCCACAGAATGGAGTCGGTAGAATATGTGACATACCACTGGAGCTACCTCCTAAGATGGCGGGTGGGTCAACAATGAGCAAAAAGGCATCGGCTGACAGCACAGATATCAATGTTGCCTCCAGGCAACGTTGCACTGAGGTACCTCCTTCGACCCCATGTTCACTGACTTTGACGTTTGGGGACTTGCTGCGACAAAGCATGGCACGGATGGATCCTCGAGACTCACAAACCCAGGCCGTCGGAAAACCCACACGACCCACCGAACTGCAAGATCCAGCTTGTACGACGCAGGCTGCGTCAATTCATGCAGACAGTCCAGAAAAGCATATGCCGGTGCATGGTGCATCACTTCCTGATGGTAGTGGCTGTTTATTGGCGCACAGCATTGTGAACTGCGCTGAAGACATGGATAAAGGAAAGCATGTTGCCGAAGACACAGTGACGCATGATGCGAAGGTCATGTCAAGCACAGAACTGCCAACTCCCATGCACGGCAGTGGTACTGGATGCCACAGCAACCCAATCAGCCAAGGAGACAGCACAGCGGCAGGCCCCCATGGCAACCTAGCTATCTCAAGCCCGGCATTCGGACTGCAACATGCCATACACAGCAGGGGTCATACAAGTGTGAGTGGAGCTTCTGCACCGAATTTTGCACCTTTGTCCGCATCATCCATCCACTTGTCATCTCAATTATCGCGAGAGTCTGGCCAAGAGCAACATATGCAAAGTACTTGTCAGCTCCCCAGAGTATTGGAAACCACGCCCTCTGGACTCGAATCAGCCCACGAACCTGCCTCATCTTCTCATGCAAATCGGCTGCAGCAGTTGATGGAGAAGATGGAGAGCTTGCAGCAGCTGCATAGGCAAGTGCAGCAGGAACTTCAAGTCTCCAAACGAATCAGCGACGTGAAGGGAATCGCTCAGCTGCGACATACACCTGGATCTGGAGAACTAGCACCTACTCAGCCAACCCAACCGACCCCCCAAAGCACCAAGGATTTGCCAGATGACAGAATTCCACCCAGTGCTGAGGCAGCACATAGCTATCGCCAGTCATCTGTATGGTCTTTTGTTTGGCCCATAGATTCTGTGGCGGAGATGAATCAGTGCAGATGAGGATCCAGCTGTATGTGCAGGTGGATGATACCAACATGAATCCCCAAGTAGACGATGGTTCACCAGACACAGACGCCCTAGATTGTGGGAATGTATCATTATCTGGAGGTGGGGCTCGCCCCCCTGACTCCGCAAACCCGGTTGGTTGCGTGCATGCCATCAGTCTCACCCATCCAACACAGGCACCCCAGACGATGGATGGCGGGTCGGGACCTGCAAAACAAAATTGGAGCCGAAGGTCACAGCCGTCGGAATCACCATGCAACATCAATTCACAGCCGTTGGCAGCAGGGCGGTGCCAGCATACGTGTATTGTACAATCACTTGACGCTCCGGTGCCCAAGAGAGACAGAACTTTTGACAGGATCGGATTGCGAAAGCAGCCAGATCACAGTGCGCAAGACCAATGTGTGCAACATGAAGCAGACAAATCGTCCTTGACTTTCGAACTTCAGCACCTGGCACTTGACCAGGTTGTCACTGGCAGTGGTGCCTCTGTTCAAGCGAATCCCAAAGCAAGTATGACGGACTACGAGAACACCGACGGTCAGACCACTTGTGCTGAAGCATCACTGCGGTCTTGGGCAGCGGCACATAGCCCACATGATATAGCATTGCTGCAGCCCATGTGGATGCGACCTGACTCAGCCATGCAATGCATGGGGCCTAGCGCGTTGTCTGAAGGTGGGCACATGGAAGAAGCTATGGCTTTACCAGGTAGCAAAATTCCATGCCCTCCTCGGCCTGGATCCTGTACTGGGGCCAGTCTTGCCCCCATCGATCCACAAGCGTTCAGCCGCATCCCTGGAGCAGTCAGGCCACGAGGCAGGTGCACACAGCCTCTGAGGTCATCATTTGAACTTGAGTTCCAGGATTTGGCAAACGATCCTGAAGTACTTGCAATGATTCATGCCCATCATCGTGGCCAAACCAGAGCTTCTGAAGACACCCACTCACGTCGTCCAAGCTCAGAAAAACTGAACAGCAATCGGGCACATCCGAACCTTGCCCTGTGTCATGACTCTCGTGATAGCAACGTAGCACCATGTTGGCTGGGCGATCCTACTGCAATCAGACCTCAGAACACTAAATTAAAGGTGAATTAAAGCCAGATTGATACCTACTGTACTGCAGCCTCAGATGACTGAATTATCGATGAAACATTCCTGCAGGGGCCAAGCTCAAAAGGGCATGTCACAGGCAGGCATGCACTGACACATGAAAGCATGAACACAAGTGTCAGTGATGAGGTGCGACACTACGGCTGCATCGCACTGCCTTACAACAAAGCATGTGCCGATTTAGAAAGTATGCGCAGATTGCAATGCTAGAGGCAAGCCTGGAACGATTGGACATTCAAATTGCAAATTCCAAATGGCCCAATGTACAGTATGGGGCCGACAGTCGGCAGAAGCACATACCCCATTACACCGGGCCTCCGAAGGTCCACAGATCAGAGAACCCGACCATAGTGCAGTCAACACGGCAAGTCAGGCAGGTAAGAGGGCGCAACAATAATAGCCTCAAGCAGCCGGCACCTGCCAAGCGTGCTATAGCACGGGCTGCAAGAAACATGCACAAAGGGGCTTGCAAGCGCCAACACACAAGTCAATACGGCCACGGCACTGGTGAAGACAAAAATCCCGAATCATGCCACTCAGTTTCATCCTTTACCACGGCATCGTCTGTCAGCAGGAATGCATTCCTCCATGGCGGTGGAACAGCAGCTCACAAACCAGCACAACAGCAACTCAAGCCTGCCATGGCGCAGGAGGATGCCCAACAAGTGTGGACTCAGCTACTGCTTGCTGGGGTAATGGCGACATTTGGGCGGTGCGCACAGTTGATGCTGGTTGATGTATATGTCTTGAGAACTACCTGCTTGGCTGACATGTGCTGGAAGACATCCTTGTACGTTTGTGTGGCCCAACTGATTACATTTTTCGTGTGCAACTAACACAACACGCCAGCGTAAGGACTACTCTTCGCAGGACCAGCACATGAGGCAAGATCATGGCAATCCACGCCGCATGGAGTTGCAAAGAAATCAAACTGCGGAGTCAACGCAGCTGTCGATCTGTTTGCTGCTACAATGTACTAAACTACTACACGTGGCATCATCCGTCACGTTACGTTGCGACCAGTATAGCCACAATGATGCTGATTGCAAGATCATGCGTGTGCCTCTTCCTCGTGCTCGTCCTCGTGTTCAGGCAGTTTCAACACCGGTCGAATGAATGGGTACCTGTAGCGAAGAGCCTGTAAGGTTTGTGTTTTTTCAGACATCTCACCTGTCATCACAATAAGTGCTTGAACTTGACAGCAAAGGTGAGTATGCAGGGATCTGCCACGCACATTTGAGCCCACCACATGATGCTCCACCTGCACACCATGATACTTTCACTATTGTGAAGGTGCGCTGTGCTATGATCAAGCATGCATTCGACGAGAGGTTCGCACATGTACCAACAGCAAAAGACGGACGTTCCGACCATCAAATGTTTGAGCCTGCAGGGCAGCAGCATCCTGATGGCTGACACACGAGATCTACTTTAGCTGATGGCTCCGCTGGCAGGAGAGAACAGCGTGGCGTACGTATTTTCCCCCTTCCTCCCTAACAGCTGCACAAGGCCCGCCACGAGGACATAAAAGCCTGCGAAAATGACTGTACCGATCCACCATCCCATAATGAAAGTACTATGAGTAACAGAACAAGTTTGTTCAGATCGTTGATCGGTGAGCAAGCGCGCTGGAAAGTGTGGAGAGATCTTTCTATGACGTCGAGGTGAAAAACATGCAAACAGTGTCGCGATGCAAATCTGCGTTTGCAAACGTGCGAGTGTAACGCAGAATTTCGACAAGTGCACGATGGGCATCAGGCCATTCCCGCACGGGATGCCGAATGCATGCAGGCTGCAGGCTTCAGACTTCTTGTGAGTGATTCATGCCAACAGCGGCCTTGACTCTATACACATTTTTCCGGGCAAGGGAGTGTGCTGATGGGTGTTTGTGTGTCGGTGTCACATAGCTCCACACTGCCAAGGAGCGTGTTGTGCTTGCCGCAACGGGGTACCTCCTGTTGTTGTCAAGGATTGTCGATCTCTTGCAAAAACACATATCAGGGACCAAGGGGTGTCATTCGACTTGACAGCATCATGATCTTGCCATTGGCATGGCTGATCAGTGCGGGGGGATGCTTCGGTCTTGTTCAAGTCGTGTCCAAGCTTGATCGGTTCGTGGGCCCATTTGCCAGTCGAAAGTTGTGCCACTTGGGTGT
This sequence comes from Ulva compressa, assembly GCA_024500015.1. NCBI lineage: Eukaryota > Viridiplantae > Chlorophyta > Ulvophyceae > Ulvales > Ulvaceae > Ulva > Ulva compressa. Next base: position 374,251 of record JALKAD010000179.1, read on the forward strand.
GCCTTTTACATCTGTTGTTGATCTGTCTGTGGCAAGCAGCGCCTTGATTAGCCCACCTCAGCGAGCTTCATGTTGCAGACTCTTGCAAACTCCTATCTTTGCCAGCACAACATCCCTGGATACTGTCCCAGCGTGATCACACTAACACAACAGTTCCTGAGTCGTCAGCACCCAACATGATCGTAGATATGGTTGCGTTGACTGTGCTAGGTGCAGGATGCACTAATTTGATGCAAGCATACATGGTTTTGCAGCATCCAGGCAAACCCGTTACACCCACCTTCGCAAATTTACATTTTACCACGACATAGACATATCAAACTCACCTGTGGGCTGACAGGCAGCGGCCACCTACGCAAGACTTCTAGGAACCCCTGCAGATGGTCAGCTGATGCCGTCGTGCGAACGTCCCTGAACACTGTGCAGGCGCAGGGACAGTTTTTGCCATGACATGGCCACTGTACTCACGCAGCGTCGTTCATGGCATTGTGGCGTCGTCAGTGGTGTGGGTGTCCACTGTCCAGTTCCTCCTGGTTGGCTTGAAGATTGTTCATGATCCAAAGTTTGCATCTTCTATGGGCGCCCCTCCTGGTCAGGAGCACACTCTACTGCGAGGGCCAGTACAGTACGGCACTATAATTGCGAGCCTGACCATGTTTCGCTTTAAATCGCCTTTCTCCATCATCCCAATCGGGGTTCTGTGCGGTGGCGATGCCATTGCGGCTCTCATTGGCAATCACTTTGGGACTCGTCGTTTACCCTGGAATGAAAACAAAGTACGCCTTACTTTCAGCATTGTTTCAGTCGTCGTTGCTGATCAAGTACAATATTCTTCCAACAACCTCTGTGAATTCTGCAGACCGTACTAGGCACGTGTGGCTTTTTCACAGGCGCAGTTGCTGTTACATCTGGACTCCTCACTTACATGCACTTCCTGGACGCATCGGATGTTGATTGGATTGGGACAGTCACATTGCGGAGGATGCTTGTTGCGTCTTTGGCCGGTGCAGTTGTCGAGACTGCCCCACCAGCAGCAGGATTGGGCAACATGGACAATTTGTTAGTGCCAGCATCGTCAATTGCTGTCTTGCTGGCCCTGTAAGCTCTGGAACAGGCCAGGTGTTCCCGGAATCACAGAAATGGCGCTTTTCAAGGTATACTAGTAAGACTGGTTGTAGAGCTAGTTGATGCACCACTTAGTTGGGGGCCTGTGCAATATTCCAGGTGTACAGCAGGTTGCCATCATGCTGTGAATTACTGATCTGGCCTGTTTTGATGAGGCTTCCCAAGTGTCTTGCCGCCTCGCAAGTCGCGACACTGAGGTAGTGAACCGTGACTCCAATTCCTGAGCGCATCATATGCCGCAGTGTCTCACACCTCATGTGTGCACAGCCATGTGCACTGCGCTGCTGCCTTGATGTGCCATGGGGTCGACTTATCTGCCGTGTCCATGAGTTTCTGCACACTGCCAATAGTGTTGGCATCGTACTGCGCACTGCAAGGCTTGCTCATTCAACGACCTCTGTGTCCACACTCACAAATGGCCATCACTTCGATTGACTGCGAGCCGATCAGCAGGCACAATGACTCTTGCAGTGGCACCCGTTCTCACGCATGCTTGTCACAACAAAATCACGATGGCCAGAAGCAGGTCTGGGCCAGCCAAAGGCATGCACCTCAACGTCCGCACAGTTGGTGCTGAGCAATGCAAGAGTCACACGACACTGCAAGCATCCAGAGGCAACCAGCCCACAAACAGAATGATAGGAATACGCAGGGATGTGCGAGTTCCCCTCTGCTTATTGCAGCCAAGGCTCTCATTCGATGGCACATCGCCAAGCTGTACACAAGCCGAGGGCTTACATAAACTACGCCTTTCCAGACTTGCCGGCCTTCATAATGACCTCCTCGCCCACATACCGAATACCCTTGCCCTTGTAGGGCTCAGGGGGCCTCTTTGATCTGACAACGGCAGCGAAATTGCCTAGCACCTCATTGTCGCATGACTCGACTGTCACATAAGTGCTGTTCTTGACCTGTGCTGTAATACCATCAGGCAAGTCCATGACTACCGGATGCGAGTAGCCCAAATTGAGGGTCAGCTGATTGCCCGAGGTGGCGGCACGGTAGCCGACCCCACGCAGCTCCAACTCCCGGGTGAACCCAGAAGCAACCCCTGTGACCATGTTCTGGCACAGAGCCCGTGTCATGCCATGCATGGCAGAAGCTTCCTTTGTGTCCGCATTACGTGCTACCTTTAGCACGTCGCCCTCCTGCTCTACTGTCACGAGGGGATGGAATTGGCGTTCCATTTCACCCTTGGGACCCTGTACCACATCGAGCCTGAGTCACTTGCCTAATCATCAATAGCATGAGCCACGGATTCATGTGATCACTGTGTATAGGAACTCGTGTAAGCAACCGCACCAGCATCTGCGGCTGCGGAGGCTTGGCTGCCCTACCAAGCACCAGCCCTAACAAAGCACGGGACAACGTGACGCGTTATATTTTACATCTATGACATTCCTGCGGGCCTGGAGCGGCTGCGGAGTGCGACATACGACAAACGTAGCTGAGTGCCCCGTCGCACCTTCACCGTGAGATAGTTGTCTTTCAATGTGACGGTGACCTCTTTGGGAACCTGCACAGGCTTCTTTCCAATACGTGATTGTGGACGCGTCTTTTCTGCGCGACAAACAATCTGCGTCCGAGATGAAGGCAAAACGCGTGGCTTCACTCCCAGAGAAAACATTTTGATGGTTTTCCCCACTGCTTCAACACAATGCTAGCCCCGATACGCGCAGAATTCTCATCTTTGCGTGAACACGCTGCCCTTCTGCCATATGTGCGCTTCGTGTTGTGAGGTTGTAACGTGAACGGTGTGCGGCCCCTGATGGTTGCACAAACCTCACGTGTTGTGTTGACATATCGCGGTAGGTAATACACCGCAACGGGATGGCTATCAGGGCCACTCGATACAACCGTGTCAGCCATATGTTATAATGTCTCACAGATCGGATCCCATGGGGTCACAGCTTTATAGAAATGCTTGTTCACACACACTCTCAATCAGAATGCCACTTCAAGTGCGCTTGTCCTGTAGCTCTTCGACTTCCTCTACCCGCAAGAACTATCGACGTTTTCGAGCCCACAGCACATCCACATCTTGCCGTTTCCCCAAATCCGTAGTAGCCCACATCGGGCCACTGGTTGACCATTAAGCGCGTCGACAGGACGCCCTGCTCTGGCTGTATTGTCATCGAGCTTCTGCGTGCATACCGAGCTAGCGTTGTTCATCACAGGCGGCCAAGCTTGTGCGTTATATGCTAGTGAAGTCCATCTGATCTAGATATGGCGGTGTACAACGGGCCACCGCGGGGAGGCAGCCGCGGTGGCAAGGATCAGTTTAACTGGGATGCAGTCAAGGGTGATCAAGATCGGGAATACTATCTCGGTCACAGCGTCAAAGCCCTCACTGGCAGGTGGCAGAAGGGTAAGGATGTATACTGGTATACCCGTGAAAAGCAGCGAGATCAGCCAGCTGGTGCTGTTAATGACGAGATCCAGGCTGTAAAAGATCGTGAAGCTCAACTAATGGCGGAGGTAAGCAGGTCCATCCGCTTATCTTGCCTATGGTCCAGTGACCATGTTTCCGAACGTATGTCAGACCTGCGCAAACAGCATGATCTGCTATGTTTCCCAGGGCTGGACCACTTTGCCTTGGCAGCACCAACAGCGCATGTGCAAAGCACCCGATCAGCCCAAGGCTCTCACAGTACGGGGGGAAGCTGTATATCTGAAGACTTTCAGACTTGCAAACTGCGTGCAGTGCGCTCAAGTCTTAGGGTCTGTGCTCACATTGCTTTGCCCATGTGTGCTTAGCTTCTCCCGACCGTTTTTCCATGCCAAACTGTGGCTCCACACCATGCTATGGTTCCACGCCATAAACGTCACTGATTCCACCGAGGTTTTCTGTGCTTCCTCGCGGGTCACCACACCTGACGGGCTGCAACTGTGAGCGTGGGGCACGTAGCATTCATACAATGGGTGAGCCACATGTGCATCACAGATTACCTCTGTTGTCTCCGTAGATCTAGTGTATTTTTCCAGTCAGCACAGAGCAGGTTGTGGCTTCACTCACAATGTCAATTGCTATGATGACCGGCAAGAGCTGATCATGTGGCCTGCATGACCCAAATCACCTGTTGTTTGAATCTTTCAGAGAGACATTTGCCAGTCAATTATCTGCGTCTGGTGGCACATCCATGTTTGTGCCTTGCCCGGAGAACTTTCGGGTGATTGACTGCCCCATTTAGTCTGCCGAGAAAGCCTTCTGGGAAGCATGCGGCAGGCGTTCTCTTGCCTGGTGTGCGATTCACTGATTCAGGAGATCACGTGCGCTGATCTGTGGCCCAGGTGGCGTTGCAAATTCTTGAGCAGTTGACATACCCTCCGCCGTTCCGCGACCCCATGATACAACTGTTCCGCGACACTGCCATAGCGCTCAGCCTGCACCCGGCCCAACGCAGCACTGAAAGTGACGCAGCAGAGATAATCGTTTCCCACATTGACCAATTTCCTGCAGGCACTCGGCCTCAAGATTCCAGCATCCAAGACATCTGGACCTAGCCTGGACAAGAACGAGATGAACAAGCTGCTTCAAAAAACCAATAGCGTTGATGCAGATACCACAGCCGCAAAGGGGCTAGGATTTGCTGCGTATGCCTCTGCCCTTCAGCACACGCTTTGCATCCTCCCTGCGCAAGTACTCTTGCTTGTTCTGTGATTTGCAGCAGAGCTGTAATCTATTGCAGGTTCTGGCTATGATGCACATCGGACTGCATGACCACAGCAGTGCTTGACTGCACAGTGCCTACATAACGTGCAGTGCAGTTCAGAAAATGAGTTATGTGGGTGTTTCGTGCAGGGGAGCAATGGGTGGGCTCCCTGCCGCACGCGAGCGCCTACCCGCTGATGGACTACCGGGCACAGCTCATCCGCCTCTTCAAGAGGATCTCCCTGGGCCTCCACCTATCTCATCCAAGCGTGCTCGGGTTCGTGATGAGTCCCCAGTCCGCAGCAGCAAACACGAGAGTGATCGTATCAGCAAAAGATCGAAGAAGGACAAACGAGAGAGGAAAGATAAGAAACATAAACGAGAGAAGAAGCATTCAAAAGATAAGAAACGGAAGCGAAAGTCAAGGAGTCCGTAGTGCTCAGCTCTCAGGCCAGAGCAGTGCAACCCAGTGTGCATCCCAATGCCAACCATGTATATACAGCATGCCAGTTTCTGGGAGCGACAGTTTGGCACGACTCGCGAGCGCACATCTAGTGGAACAACGCGAATCTTGCATGCATTGAAGTGCATGAGTGTTCGTTATGTAACACTGTTTCATATTGGTCAAGTTGAAGCCGGGTTTCGGATGAGTGATGCTATCACCTGATTCACAGTGGTTGCCAGTCGTGGGGTATATTGAGCTTAGACACGAGCTCTTACCGAGACACCAGCGCTTACCGATTGCCTGTCCGCAGCATAGCAATCTAGTGCAGTACGTACAGGGCTGCGCGGGCGTTTTCAGAAAGGTGTGCCCGAAACTGACGACAGAGAATCGTCGGCCTTCGTGCCCGACTTGCTGCTAGCACAGATCCATCAGAGTCGGGCATCAGGAACCTGTGACCAGGCCATGGACGCACCTCATCCCAGCTGCACCCAGCGCGTGCCGAGACCGTGACACAAAGAGCTTTGTGACAGCGCACCCGTGATTCACAGCACTGCAGAACATGCAGTGCACGTCAACTGATACCTTGCTCACTGGCGAGCTTTCTGCAATATACTGACCGCTTTGTGTGTGGCAATTGGACTGGAGCATGTGTTCACAAAAACGCAAACGTCATTCCCATCGCCCGACTAGTCCTGTAGTTGCGCCAGTCGCCGGCTGCGCGCTAGCTGCGATAGTTGGAAGGTTATGGCAGACGTGGCATTGGTCTGCAGACTGGAATGGTCTGCAGACTAAGTTACTGGCGATGTGCAGAGCCACGCTGATGGGCACATTGATTTAGGTACACTGTGAACATGTGCGAACGGAGTATTGTGCACAGACGCGTTGTGTCTACGTAGCGACTACTGCACGTCAACTTCTCACAACAGTAAAGACCTACCTCCGCAATGGAGCAGAGCAACCGCCGGGAAGTTCGCCATGTCGTGCAGCAGGTACCTGCTGCGCGACATCGCGATGCATCGGCGGCATAAGTGGCAAAGACTCCTACTGTGTTTTTCTTTGACACTATCAAGTGCTGCTCCGCTAATACAGATGACGCTGCTTTATCAACACGCTTTCGACATGCCTACAAAAGCGGGCGCAGGCGGACAGCGCAATTGAAAGCAGCAGCTTGACGTCTGACGTCACTTGTGTTTCTCAGCTGGCCAGCTGATCACAACACAGAATAACATCACTGCTTGGCCGCATGGATCCACTCTGGGACGAGGGGCGAGCTGAGCCAGGTCACCCGACGGGTGAGCCTGCGGAATATGCACGCTCCAGCTCTCAGTTGTTTTGCCGCTGCAAATCATATTGTCCTTGGATGCTCCGGTGTCATGCAAAGAGATCTAGATACATGTCGTCTTGCATTCCATGCATATATTTATGCGCTGCTGATTGCGCACTTTCACGCCATTGACCGCACCGTCGTGCAGGTTAAAGATCTGGGATCAGGGAGCTTCGGCGTGTGTAAGCTAGCCAGAGATCATGACGGCGAAGCGGTAGCGGTTAAATTTATCGAGCGAAGCAAGGTGGGCCTGGTTGTCCGTTGTTCCGACCTGCAGATATGCATAGCTGAGCATACGGATGCACAGCCTGTGCGTGTCCAACCAACAGCGTTCTTCATGTAGACGGACTGATGTAGGTGGACAAGAATGTAAAACGCGAGGTTCTGATGCACTCGAGCTTGAGTCACCCGAACGTCATCGGCTTCAAGCGGGTGTGTCCGGCAGCTGTTTCGCAACGCCCCTCAGCCCTGGTGCTGATCACATCTGAAGCACTCGCCAATCCTTGTTGCAACATTCAGAATTGCAGCTACGACACTGTAATCACAGAAATTGGTACGCGTATGGCGAGATTGAGGACCTTGTGCCTCTGAAAAGCACCACAGTGTGCAGGTGTATCTAACTGAGCAGCACCTGGCCATTGTGCTCGAGTACGCTACGGACGGAGAGCTATTCGAAAGCGTTAAAAAAGCCAATCGCTTCAATGAGGGAATGGCACGGTTTTTCTTCCAGCAACTCATTGCAGGTGTGTGCAGTATGTGGCATTGAATGGTCACAGAATCCATTCTGCAAACCTGGCGAATGGACCCGGCAGCACCCAGAGACCTGAGCAGTGACCAGAGATCAGCGTGAGATACACCTGCGGGGAGCGGGTCTTTGGCGTTGTGCCAGGGCACGCTGCAATGCATATAGCAATCAATGCCATGTCTGACTGCTGCAGGTCTTGAGTATGTGCATGATCAGGGCCTGGTACATCGTGACCTCAAGCTTGAGAACACCCTCATCAGGACAGAAGAGACAAGGCCTGGAAGGCCAATGCCAGTTTTAAAGTTGGCTGACTTTGGCTTCTGCAAGCATGAGCGTTTGCACTCATGCCCTGACTCTCGTGTGGGGACTCCAGCATACATCAGCCCCGTACGCGCCCATGACCGTGCAGCTGCAAGAGGCATATGCCTATAGGCCCCAGGCTGACCTGAGCAACCAGCTTGATAATATCGAGCTCGTGACTATTGCAGCCGTGCGAACCTGCTGCATACCTCGCAGAAAGTGCGGTTTGCAACCCGAGCTCAGCTGAAACAGGGGGCTGTGGTGCAGGAAGTGCTGCAGGCGCCGCAGAGGTATGACGGAAAGCCGGCAGATGTATGGTCGTGTGGCGTACATCTGTACATCATGCTTGTCGGGTGGTACCCCTTCACAGATCCCCGTGACCCCAAGAACTTCAGCAAAACAGCCTCCAACATCTTGAAGGGCCGTTATGCATTTCCTAGGAACCTAGATCTCAGCCAAGAGTGCCAGGACCTGATCAAGGCGATGCTGCAGCGCGACCCTCAGCAGCGTATCACCATCCAGCAGATCAAAGAGTCCGCTTGGTTCAAGACCAACTTGAGCCGTGATCTTGCGGTATGGTACTGGCACTTGGTGCTCTGTGGAATCTGGCTTGCCAACAGCACATGTGCCACTGTCCTGCACACAACATCAGATCTCGCGTGTGTGAATACTGATGTATCAGTATTCACACACGCGAGATCTGATGTGTATTGACAGCGTCTCAGTTGCTGCATGGAGCAGATCCATCATATGCATCACCATGGCAGTTCACTGTTCTGGACCCGGGCAAGTTAAACGACAGTTTCACACCTTGCAAATGGAGACCTTGATAGTTGACAAGCAAACCATGTGTGCAGAAGGGCAGTCAGGGGCTTCCCCGCTACAGACGATGCATGCAACCGAGACACGAGATTGAGGCGATTCTCGAGATGGCAGCGTACATCTAATGCTTTCAGATCAAACCAACATGCCATGTGCTAGCATCAATACTTTTCTAGCGCCAGACAGCCTGACGCTGTACGACGAGTAGGCCAAGCGGTGGGTGTCATGCATCGTGAGACACAGTACGTGAGTAGTTGTTTCCGGCAGATGATCCAGCAGCATCACGCAAGTCAGGTGATGAGCAGAGTCAGTACCGGGCTTCTGCAGCGCCAGAATACAGGGTCGTGAGGGGCTACTGTAGGATTGAATAATGGTTTGAGGGTCTCGGTGAACGAATCTGCCCTGCAGGATTCTTTGGATGTTTAATCCACCGAATCAGAAACTTTGGCAAATAAACACTATTGAGTACCGCATACGGGCTTGATCCGTTCCTGTACATGCATCCACCATTGCGAGTCGTTCCCAAGGTATGCCACGCAATCACTGGCGCACTCATTGCAAATGCACGCTTCTGACATGCCGAATGGTAGTCCAGCAAGAGGCTAGGTATCCTCCTGTTGCGGGGACAACCCTGTACCTGTTCAGAATTCTCGTTGTTTCCAAGACAATTACGTTGTACTGACTAGCATTACGGCCAGTTTCACCTGTTAGGGTCAGGGCCCATACACCATATGTCATATTTCAGCGTTACCCCCACTTGGACTGTGAACTATGGCGCTTGAGTCGGGTTCGATGCAGTGCACAACACTACAGCAGAATTACTGACACTCTTCTGAACACATATCACAACAGACCTTGGCCAGCGGTACAATCAGCATGTTCAGGTTACAGGACCACTCTCAAACGTTCACACTGACTTCATCTTGTGATGCAATCGACCGCTTTTTCCCACGGCCACCAGTTTCCAGCACCTCCAAATACTCCTCGTCAATGCCACCGGATACATACTTCCCATCAAAGCATGATGCCTCAAACTGTGAGATGCTCGGATTCAGCTCATAGCCTGTGTTGAGCAGCTCCTCTACAGTTTGGTAGATCAGGCCGTCAGCGCCCAGAACTTCGCACACCTGCTCCTCATCGAGATTGTGAGCCACAAACTCTCGCCGATTCGGCAGGTCCACACCTGCAGGCGGATCACCCTTTCTACCATCTAAATCCACACTCCAAACATCGTAACGCCGCCAGCCGCAGAAAAGGCCCTTTGCCATGCCCCAGGCATAACAAGTCTACCGTGAGAGGCAAGACGCACCGTAGACATTCGGGAACTTGACTGCTGGAGAAGCAGATGCAAGGTACACCTGTGCGGCTCCGGCCTTGCGGACCATGTCCACGATTTGCGACATTGTGGTGCCTCGCACGATGGAGTCGTCCACCAGCAGCACCTTCTTCCCGCTGAACACTGCCGGCATCGCATTCAGCTTGCGCTTCACAGAGAGCTCCCGCGTGCGCTGGTCCGGCATGATAAACGTGCGACCGACGTACCGATTCTTGACGAGGCCTTCGCGGTATGGTAGCTTGAGCGCCGCTGACAGCTCGATGGCGGCGGGCCGCGAGCCGTCTGGGACTGGCACGATGCAGTCAATGTCCCAGCCCCGCTCAACGATCTTCTCGGCCAGCTTGCGGCCGAGCTTGAGCTGAAACTCATACCTGCAGTCCGATCATGGGTCTGACCAGCGTCTGACCTACAAACGCTACAGCTACATGCCTTTCAGGGTTGGCACCTTACACGGCGGCATGATATGTACTTGACTTGGCATGCATTG
>JALKAD010000179.1:442000-466824 GCA_024500015.1 Ulva compressa
GCTCTCAGCACGGCTGAAGCTCCCCGTTGGCATCCCGCCGCTGGTGTTTGCATGCCGGGTGAAGGACCCGGAGTCAGTGCGGCAGCTGCTGTCGGCTGGGGTGCGCGTGGACCGCCGCAGCTGTGCACGCGAGTCGGCGCTGCTGGCCGCGTGCCGCGTAGGGTTCGCTGAGGGCGTGGCGGAGCTCCTGGCGGCCGGCGCAGATGTACACGCGCGTGACGAAGCTGGCATGACGTCCCTGCTGCTCGCATGCGCCGGCGACCACGCTGCGGTGGTAGACATGCTGCTGCAGGCTGGAGCGGACACGCAGGGCCGGAGGCCGCGGGATGGCGCGACGGCAGTGATGGTGGCGGCGCATGCGGCGGCGGACAACGCGGTGCGCGTGCTGATACGGGAGGGGGTGGGGGTGAAGGACTGCGCCCGCATGGGCATGACGAGCATGCACTTTGCGGCGCTCGGCGGGCGTGCCCGCATCGCGCGGCGGCTGCTGCTTGCCGGCGCGGCGCTGGACCCGCGCTGCGCGAGCGGCGCCACGCCGCTGATTCTTGCGGCCGAGGCCGGGCACGCACGCATGGTGGCGGCGCTGCTGCGTGCTGGGGTGGACACGGGGGTGCGCGACTACAGGGGCCAGACGGCTGCCGACGTGGCACTGCGCAAGGGCAACCGCCGGGTCGTGCAGCAGCTCTGGCGCTCCGGGGCGGCTCTGGATTCACCGCCGGCGGCGTGGGAGGAAGGGTTGTGATGCTGGTGTGCGCATGGTGGAAATGAATGGTGGGTTGTGGAGGGCAGCATGTGCAGAAAAGCTTGTTGGCTGGTGGAAGAGAATGGTGTGGGATGTGCAGTGAGTGTATATGAGCAAGGCATGGCCGCAGCCGGCAGGCCATGCCTTCCAGTTGGATGTTTTCGCTGCCTCGTTTTGTAGGCAGCTGGTGCTGGCAGCTTGCTCGTTGGCAAGCTGCATTTTTTGCCCAACTTTGCAGCAGTTTGTCTGCGTCTTGCTACATGGGCCGTTTTCGAGTTGGGAGCGTTGGGTTCAGCACGTCCGCTGAACGCGCACTTTGATGGCAGCCACCCCACGGCCGTACGTGGCTATGCCCAGTTGGACCTGTACACTGTGCATATGGCAGGGCCGACCGCCCTGAGTCGTGCCCCTACCAGCATGCATGCCTCTGAGCAGTGCATCTTTGCCTGGTGGCCAATTGGCTTTTGATGTAATTGATGTACATTGCATAGCAGCTGCTCAACCCTGCGATCCGCCGGCATGCTGTGTGCTGCTGCTGCTGCATTCTCTCCAAGGTATCAGCAATCCGCACGGGCCATGCCTCGCTCAGGCACAGACAAAGATGCAGCTCCACAGTGGCCACTTTATCTGTACTTTTCCTATGCTGCTGCAAGCTTCCTCATGCCACAAGGCAACTGCTGAGCATTGATCATCAACCAATTGCACATGCTAACCCCTATCTGTTTTGAATCATGTCTCCCGTCTCCAGTCTTGTGGCCTCGCCGCACCATGCATGATCATACGCACGATGGACGCTCGAGCGTGCTGAATGGCCTTGAGAATTGCGGTCCCAAACGGCACGCAACAGTGGTAGGTGGCCCTGCCCCAGCATCGCTGCCTAGGCCACCTCCGTGCACTTGCTGACGACACCGACAGATGTACAGCGGGCAAACAACATGCCACTGCTGAGACAAGCAACGGCTCTGGTGGACCGAGCACTGTTTGCAAGCAGCCTGCAATAACATTGCCTGTTGATCATGCTGCTGTGGTGGAGGGGCCGCTCAACGATGGCGATGAGAATGCACAATTGAACGTCAATGCAGGACGCGTTGGGGCTTTTGATCAAGCGCGCCTAGCTGACCACCATTGCTTCCAACAGGCACTGTCATCAGCCACTGCATACGAGTCTGTATGGCCTTGGTTGCAACCTGCCAGAATCGTGCGCAACTGTGTACATACTGGACTTGCACATTGCAAGCTGCTGAGGTGGCATGGTCTGTTGTGAATTGCCATGGAAGGGATGTTGATCCGCGGCTAATGGCAAGTTTGCAGTGCATTTGGCATGTCAGCAGTGGAGTGTGCCAGCTGCGCACAGCAACTGCGGTGATGCATGGGAGCGGTATACCGTAGAGGTCTGCGGTAGAGGCCTGCTGAATTTGATCAGTACAGCCTCAACCAAGAGTATGTGAAGCTGAATGCAACAACTGCACCCCTGTCCCAGGAGTTGGCACCACATACCACTGAGGCTGGAAAGTAGTTAGCGGAGAAAGCAGAAGCCCTGCGCGCGTACACGGCGACTGTTGCCAGCGCACAGGAGGCGGCGTCGCCGGAGGAAGCGACCCTGCGTGCCGCCGCTCGTGAGTGCATTGCGGCGTAACACACGACTCCCACTCCGCACGGGGGACACCTTGACGATGTGTTCGACCATCAGGAGGTGCAGTCCGCCCTGTCACGATTGGGTAACCACAAAGCGGCGGGTGGGGACGGTATGCCTGCTGAACTGCTGAAATACTCTGGCCAGGCCGGGCTTGCACTGTTGACTAGACTGTACAACGCCGTCTATGAAGCCGAACGTATTCCATCGACCTGGAGACAAGGCGTAGTGACACACCTTCCCAAGGGTGGCGATGGTGGCGACTGCAGCAACTACCGGCCGCTAACACTGATGCCTGTCATTGATAAGCTCTTTGCGGCGATTGTATCTGCGCGCCTGATGGACGCCCTCGCATTGCACGACCAGCAATACGCCTTCCGCCCCGGCAGAGGGACGCCCCAGGCGTTGGCCACTCTGATGCACACGATCCGCCGCCGCACACAGGCTGGACTGCCCACATTTGCATGCTTCTTCGATGCGGCGAAGGCGTATGACTCGGTCCCGCACGATCTCCTCCTGTACCGGTTGCTCCAGAAAGGCGTTACTGGCAAAGCGTTCGCTGTTGTGGACCGCATGTACTCGTCTGCCTACAGCTGTGTCCGGGTCGACGGCGTTCTGTCGTCCGCGTTCCCTGTGCAACGTGGTGTGGCTCAAGGCTGCCCTCTGTCGCCGCTCTTGTATGCTGTCTTCATTGACAGTGTTCTTGACGACCTTAATGCTCTGCCGCCGGATGGCCTGGTGTCTGTTCCAGCCCCCGGTTGGGAGCGTACGCTCCCGGGCCAGGCTTACGCTGATGACCTCTGTGGTTTGGCCGCCACGCCGGGGGGCGCACAACGCGTTGTGGACGTTGTGTTCGCTCACAGTCGGCGGTGGGGTTGGTCCCTGAACATACCGAAGTCGGTGCTAACGGTGTTTGGTCCCGTCGCCGTGCGGCGGGAACACGCGTCGGTGCGGCTGCGCTGGGGCCCGGATCTTCTGCCGCGGTCTGCCCTGGCCAAATACCTCGGGGTGCTGCTGGAAGACTCCGGACTGTTTGGTGCGCAGCAGGCGGCGGCCGCGGCCCGGGGCTGGCGTGCACTTGGCCGGTGGATGCCGGCGCTGAAATGCGTGCACCTCACCGCTGCAACTAAGAGCACTGTCATCCGTACTCGTGTGGCCCCTTGCATGCTGTATGGCATGGAGCTGTGGCCTGTCTCCACATCTCGTTGCCTCCCGGACTCTGGTGTTGCGCCGTACACGCGGTCCCCGTCCTGCGTTGTCTACCCCATTCTGTCACTACGTTCTTCCCACCTTCCTGGCGATTACGCTGTGCAGTATGGCGATGCGCGCTCCCCCCATGCGTGTCTCCTCTGTGAGTGCGAAGTGTATGAAGCGCATGCTGGCTTGTGTGTTGCTGATCCGCGTGAGCACAGGTGGCGCCACATCGAACATCTCCTTCTGTCGTGCCCTTGCGTTCACCCCCCCGAGGTTTGTCGTGGCGCGTCCTGTCTCCGGTCTGACCTCTTGCGCGCTGTGGCTGGTGACGTGGCTGCGCGTGCCGTTGTCGATCGTGCTTTTCCGGCTGCGCCCGAGTGTGATGGTGTTTTGACTGCGTGCACTGTTCCTTTCCTCCTTGACCCAGCGGCTGCCCTGCCCTCGTGTGTCTCCCAGCCCGCTCGTGGCCTCTGCTGTCGCCTTGTGGCCGCTTTCCTGGCTGGCACGGGTTCCCGGATCTCTGCCTTGTGCTCGTCTGAGCCCGTTGCTGTGCCGCCTGTGTGGCTCCCGCGTTGGGCCCGGCTGCGCGTGTGGTCGTCTGATTTGTGCGCGTTGCTTGAGGTTGCGTGTGTTGACCGTTCTTCCGCCCCTGTCCGCAGGGGCGCTGTGGCCGATGCCCGTTTGGGTTTAGCGTGATACCCGATTGGAATTTTTTTTTTTCCATAGGCGTATAATTCAGTCGAGGCTCTTCGTTTCGTCTACACCGTTTCTGCCAGACGTGCAGCATGCAGCCAGTACATCCAAACTTGACCAGTGCTGCATACCAGGCATGGAACAGACAATCAAGTCAATCAGTTGCAAATGATGCAACAGCGGAATGTCATGGCATAATCCACCTAGCAGCTGCATCCTATGCACTCTAATATCGGAAGTTCCACCTTGTGGAGCACAACTCTGTAACGTATCTCATATCGGAAGTTCGCTTGTCCCTCAGACATGGCCTCCCCGCATGCCTGCTTTCATCCATGATTGACTCACCTGCCAGTGGATGCTTGGCAGGTGATTAAATCATGGATGGAAGCAGACCCGGAGGTCAGGATGGGGTTGGGAGGTCTCTGCAGAAGCACACTGGGGCCTAGTTGCATCTAATTGCCACTAGTGCGTGTTGTGATTCCTGAACGCACACCAATTTTACCCGGCACAGATATACATGTTGTTACGGCCCTTGTGAGTGCTCGGTGCTGCTGCACTGACGCTCCCCAGGGAATCCTTGCCCACCAGCATGCAGGCAAGACTTGCGTGGCCAGAGGAGCCGGTAGCAATCAGGTGCAGCTGCAATTGTGTCCGTTATGGCTGTGCACGAACATGGCCGAGTTCCGCGCGAGGACGCTCGCCGTTCTCGGCTAAGCACGATCGTAGGCTTTGTAAGGCTGCATCGGTGCGTCGACCGGCAACACCACAGTCGATTCAGCCGCGCTCGCGCACGAATGGCTTGGCCAACTTCATGAGCGGGCTCCCCTTCTACAGCAGCAAACTAAAAGATGACCGTATGCGAGTTCGCTACGTGTTTGGAGCACCATCGCAAGAGCGTATACGTAGACCAGTCGAACGCATCACCTGCGTGATTATGTAACGGTGGTACAAGTGCGCCACGATGACCACGCAACACGACGCCGACCGGTCTGGATCCCGCTGGTAGTTGGCTATATGCACCAGCTGCAGTCGAACGCCGGAACGTCTGACAGAGCTCTCCGCAGGGCTGAATTCTACAGAAGCCCGCACCGCTGTGCACAAGGCACTTGTAGGCACTGGTGGAGCGCGTACGCGCGCGTGACCTGCATAATATTGCGTGGAGATTCTCAAGCCAGCACCGCGCATGTACATGCGTGTTCGGCGTCATTACATCAATGGCGGTGGTAGCAAAGCAACATTTCTATGCCCCTTCATGGCATTGTCGAACCTCGTGGTCGTGGCCTGCAGAGAGACTGCAATGGCGCCACGGCAATGATGAAAGTCCAGTGCCTGTGTGAGGTCCTCCGGGCTGTGCAGGCCTCTTGTTTCCACAAGACCTTTGCCAAGCGGTGCACGCCCGTCTCCCAACCAAATATATTCTGCACCATGGCTGCAACCTGCATCACATCACTGCTTCAGCCATCACTGCTTCAGCCACCAGCGCCATCCTCTCCCAGCCCATCACCCTCGTCACCATACACCTCCTCTAACACTGAGATACGTTACAACCTCCTCTAACAGAACAAGTCAGGTGCTTCCTCAGTCTGCGGCCACCTAGCTGATATGTGCACGCCTGTCCCCGTAGCTCCCGCACAACACTCTGCCACTGCAACTTGTTGTGTTGCCACTGCACCTACCTCCTGATGCAGTGCCAAAGCTTGCAGTGCCAACACTAGCTATAGTTGTAGTCCACGGGCCGCGAGCTTTGCAGGCAGCCCTCCCACACCCCTGCACCAGCCACAACAACCACAAACACTCACGGGCAGGCAGAGTGTGACCGTTTGCTGAGTTGTGGCTTGATCGTTTCAGCTCTGCTAATCGCGAGACTGGCCCTTGGCGAGGTCTTATACCACACGCACACAGGCGCTGCTGCAGGCACCATGTCCATCATCCTGTACAACCGGGCCAACTTTGAGGGCAGCACCACGGAGCTCGGCACAGCGTCGGACGACCTGCGCGCCAACTCCGACAACGAGGCCTCCTCCGCAAAGGTCATCGAGACCCCATGGCTGCTGTACAGCGGCAGTGACTTCCAGGGCACCGTGTCCATCCTTAAGCCTGGCGATTACGCCGACGCAGCTGCCATGGGCCTCACCAACAACACCCTCACCTCCCTGCGCCCCTTCCCCATCCCCGCCACCAACTCCATCCTGCTCTTCGAGGTCCGCTCCAACTGCAGCAACCTGTCGCAGGGCTCTGAGCGCTTGCATGCCGTATCGCCCCTATAGCCAGAGCGAACAACACACGGACTGTCCCCATGGGGGCACCATATTGGGGCACCACAGTCCGCGCACGCGATCACAGACGCCTGCATTACCTACCACGCTATGCACGTCCGGGTGCTGCAGCTGCAGGGTGGCCGCTCGCTGCAGCACTGGCCACTGCCAGCGTTTAGCTGCATGGTGTGTGGGTGCTCCTGGCAGCAGTTGAGCCTCGGGCAGACCTCGCCAGCACCTCGTGCTTCATGCCTGCTCCCGCTGCTGCCCCCTAGCCCCAGCCGTGCAACAGCCGTTCATCCATCGCACCTGCACACACCTCACTGCAGCACCAGCACGGTCGACTGCCTCTGCTGTAGCTCTGCCAATACAGTTCATCAGGACGCCTCCACCAGGCCCCATCAAACATCAGCCCCATCGCTTGCCATTCGCATGCTCCCCCACCGCCCGGCTGCACTTGCGCAGCCGTGGGCGAGGTCTCGCTCCACCTGCGCAGCTGCATGAGAGACCGCGGCCGTCCAGCGCACGACCGACACGCGTGTGCATGCAGGACTTTGACTTCAAGGGCCGCATGGTGCACCTGACGGGCCCGACGGACGACCTGCGCGAGGTCCGCTTCAACGACCGCGTCTCCTCCGCCATCGTGCTGACCGGCACCTGGCTCATGTACGACAGCGCCAACTTCAACGGAGAGTCCTTCCCGTTGCCCCCCGGCGAATACCCCCGTGCCGGCGGCAACGACATCCTCACATCCGCTCGGCCCACCGGTGCCACGGCGCCGTGAGCCGTCTGGTGACATGCGTGCACGATTCGCGCAGGAGGGCTGCGCTGGACCGTGTGGTGCTTGTGGTCTGCGGCCAGAGATACGATTCATTGTGGTGGGTCGGAGTTCGTCCACCACGGCTGCAGGCGCACGGCTTTAGCTGGTAGTTTGCCGAGCTTCAGTGATCTGGCTGCGTTGCCAGCCCCTGCACAGCACGGGTCAGGGAGGGAGGGTGTGTCAGGGAGGGGGGGTGTGTGTGGGCCGTACAGCAGCATAATTAAGTCTTCCAAATGATGAATATGTATGTGAGACACATCTGTGGCACATCAGTTGGTGCAGTCAGTGCGGTTTGTGATTGTGTGCAGCCTCAGACGGTGGGAGCAATAGTTGGTAGCTAGTCCTGATTTCTGTTTTCTTTGCCTTGTAACACAGCTTCGAATAGTAAACGATGAGTCTGTTGCTCGATGATGCATGCAGCCTTGCTGCTCAGCCCGAGCCAGACATGTGGCACAGCCCTGGACAGTCTGCTCCGATCAGCACGGTATAACTAGTAGCTGTGTTGCTGGGCCCTGCGTCAGCACACTGCAATCCGTGGAGTCGCCTCTTGCACATACGTGACATATACAAGCTATGCGGCCATCTATGCAGCTCTGGAGCTCTGGTCAAACTACTAGCTCTGGTCAAACTACTTCCGGCGACTGCTTTGCCACCAGAACCACCGCTTTGTAGTTGAGCATTAATTTGGTGTGCATACGGCAGACTGAAAGCTTTCTAGGCAGCCACAGTACTGGCAGAGACTGCTGCGGCAACCGGGGTTCTGGCGCAGTTTGCTAGGCCCCCAAGACAGAGGGTCCATTCTGCAACTTGAAGCTTGGGGCAGGCAATAGGCGCGGATCACATCAATGAGTGGTTGTCATTTGCTGAGTAGACAGAGGAGACACAGGTGAGAGGGGGGAGCCTGCTCCCTACTGCAAGTGCCCTGCAAGTGTACACAGTGTGCATGCTCGGTTTCGTGAAGCACACGTGTGGAATGCAGTCCGCTGACACTGGTCTGATGGGCTGAGTGGCCCTACTAGTAGCCCCCCTCCCGCCTGAGGGCAGAGCTCGCGGCCGCCGAGCACAGCACAGCATGAAGCGGGGCGGAGCTGCCGGCACAGCCGAGCCGGCCTGCAGTGGTGGACATCCCGGCACGAGTTCTCAGTGCGCTGGCCGCGGATGCGCATGAGAGGCCGGCCGTGCTCACATGCATGCAATGGTGCAGCCGTGCACCCCTTGATTGAAGTCTTCTGGTGCCGTGCGTGAAGCAGACAGCTTCCTGGGGCTCAGTTGCACAGGAGCTGGTTGGTGTTCGCATGATGTAAGAGTGAGCTCTTAGCTAAGGGCGACAACATCTGCGAGTAGAGCTAGGTTGGCAAACTACTTTAGTCTCTATCTAGTAAAACTTGCCGTGGCATCATGCATGCGTCTTCGAAGACTTTTGCACAGGACACACGCAGCAAACACGTGGAAATGACGTCGTGGTCCGCACTGCTACCGCCGAGGTAGGGATTGAGCAGCGGTGCCCGGCCATTCTCTGAGACACAGGCGACTCGCGGACCCACGGGCCGCCAATGCATGACACATGGGTCGCTGACGTGTCCGTCCTTAGGCTGTGCTGGTTCACGCCAACACGCAGTGTACGACTACGGAGAATGGCTTTGAGATCAAAGGGCGTGTTACAAATCATTCTCGCTTTCAGGTAGCCGGCCGATAGTTTTGGGCTGCGTATGGGCTTCAAGAGTCGCGACGTCGACACGACACTTTCGTCATACTGAATTGGGAAGCCTACAAGTATTGCATACGCGGTTGAACATCGTCAGACACACACATCTACTGTCCGCATTTCCTTCTGTCGCTCGTCCAAATGGCCAATCAACGAGTCGCTGTTCTCGCCGGACACTTTGATTCCAGCTCCCGGCACGAACACTTACCCGCGGCGTCGGCTCCATACTGCAGGTGCGCGCTGACAGAATGTTGTAGCCATAATATTCTAGATCTTTCTCCCGTATGCGGTTGCTGTATTGCTGTTTGCAAGGATCGTGACAAGGCACCTGTATTTGCAGAGAGCTTCAACGCCTACTTGATCACGACAATCATGAGCACAGACAGCAGATGAAGGACTTCATGAAAGACCCGATATTCGTTCCGTACGCTCTCAGTGCTATGCCGGTGCGGCTGTGGTCAGCTTGCTGCCTGCCACCCTTCAAGCTGCTTCCTATGCAGGCAGTACGATATTGATCTCAGGCGCGAGCGAGAGGTGTCACTGCAGCAACTTCAGGCACTATGCAGAGCTGGATTCATTTCTGTGCTTGACTTTCGGAACAACCCACTTCGCATCTTTGCCGCTCATGAGTGTGCAGCCCTGTGCGGTGATGGCTCCGTTGGGACGAAGATGACTGTGCAGGTGCTCCCTAACGAACACCACAGGTTAAACCGCTTCGCGCTATTCCTTTTCCGTTTGGTCGAGGTTTGTCAATTGCTGCCAATACGCTGTCGTTTTTGCAGTTCAATCTGTTCGGCGGGTCCGTCCTCAAGCTTGGCACAGACCGGCACCATGGGGACTTCTTGAAGCAGATCGACAACGTCAGCAGTATAGGCTGCTTCGCTCTCACCGAGCTGGGGTGTGCCAATCCCTGCTCCTGTTATCCACCTGTCCAGATCGCCCTTCCGTTGCAGGCTTGTGCCCATGCCTGGCCGCGTCACCTATGCAAAGTTTTCAACTTACAAATTGCTGCGCCCAAATTGGCGGAGGTGCAGCCCATATTCCACATATCCAGCACACCACAGTGCAGCCCCACAACGCAAGCGTCATTGCTGGCTGCGGATCCCTGGGCTTCCCAAGTCCTCTGCACCGGGCACCCCTCGCCCTGCAGGTGTTGGCTGGGAGCAGCAATGGCAGCACCACACTGTGCTCTCCATCACCGTGCCTTGGTGCATGCGGGCGGGTCTGGGCCCGGCGGTTGCTCTCCCACGTTGACTCGGCACTCCGCCAGCGGACCACATGTGCTGTGCTGTGCTGTACACCTCAGAGAGAGCAGGTCCTGCGCCGCTTGTGACTGGCAACGGCATGCAGGTACGGCAACAATGCCGTAGAGATGGAGACGACCGCAACGTGGGACGGCGACCGGGGGGAGTTTGTCATTAACACGCCCTCCACGCTCGCGCAGAAGTACTGGATCACAAACAGCGCCATGCATGCGAGCTGGGCGGTGGTGTTTGCGCACCTGCTAGTGCACGGCCGGGACGAGGGCGTGCACGCGCTGCTTGTGCGCATCCGGGACGGCGACATGCAGCCGATGCCGGGTGTGCGCATCGAGGACATGGGCCACAAACAGGGCTGCAACGGGTGTGCTCCCTTCCCTGCCAGCACCTGCCCCGCTGCAGCGCGGGCCCGGTGTGCAGCCGCCTGCCGTGACATTGTGCGGCAAGCCCTCGGCTTCTGCGGCACAGATCTGTGATTCATATAGACGGGGGGGGGAGGGGGCGGGGGGGCGAGCACGTGGCCGTGCGAAGCGGCCGCGCCGTACATGCGGCGTCCTGCGTCTGCACGTGCTGCATGCTGTGCGCAGCGGCTGCAGTCTGGAGGTGGTGCAGCCTTCCATGTCAGCATTCACGCACTGTGCCGCTTCGATAGCGGCATGCTGACTGCAGGGCGCATGTCTGCTGCTGTGAGCATCAAACCGGACACATCCTGAACGGCCGGGTCTTTCGGTATGCTATTCAGTTGTATTCCCCCCTCACGCCTTCAGGCCAGACACTCCCTGGCAGGCACCTCATGCTAATGCACCACACCAATACCCAACACCGCTCAAGTCTGTCTACATCGAGCGACGAACGCACATGCATGCATCCGGCCCGCACGGCCTCCAACCACTGCGGCTCCCTGCCGACAACGTCGCGTGCCGGCATGCAGCGTTGACAACGGCAAGCTGTGGTTCTCGGACGTGCGCGTGCCGCGAACTGCGCTGCTCAACAGCAGCTCCGACGTCTCCGCAGCCGGCGCGTTCACCTCGGCCGTGCGGCGGCCGCGCGACCGCTTCCTGCGCGTCGCCGACCAGCTCCTCTCCGGCCGCCTCTGCATCGCGGCGATGGCGCTGTCGATGAGCAAGCTCGCCGTCACCATCGCTGTGCGCTACAGCGCGACGCGGCTCTGCGTCGGCGCCAGCGGCCGCAGCGACACAGCCATCCTAGACTACCAGCTGCAGCAGAACGCACTCATGCCGGTCCTCGCCGCAACCGTCTCCCTGAACATCGCCCTCTCCTACGTCAAGGAGCGCTGGGCCGCTGCCAGCGGCTTCAATGGCGAAACGGTGCGCCACCCAACACCTCCAACTCTATCTGCATACCTCCCCCGGCACGTCAGCAGACGCACGCGCGCAGACCCGTCTCGAACTTGCTGTTGTTCTGCTGCATGTTGCTGTGACAGCAAACACTCAGAGCCTCAATGTAGTGCCCAAGAACAATATGTGTGTGGTGCTTCAGATTGTGCACCAGTCGGTGCTATTGCGGCTGTCCATGTGTATCGCGCAATGCATGCACTGCGCTCAGAGCGTAGATGCGCATGCATGCATGTAGGTGAGTGCCCGGGAGGCGCAGGACGTGGTCATGCTGTGCTGCGGCATCAAGCCGATGTGCGGCTGGAACTGCGAGCGCGCGGGGAGCGTGTGCCGCGAGCGCTGCGGCGGCCAGGGCTACCTCAGCTGCAACCGCTTCGGCAGCGTCATCGGCTTTGCGCACGCCGCGGTCACCGCCGAGGGCGACAACCGCGTGCTCATGCAGAAGACGGCCAAGGAGCTCCTCTCCATGGCCGCCGGCGACCCCACCACGCAGGCCCGCCTCAAGGCTGCGCTCTCCTCGTCCCGCCCGGTACACTCTGCCCCCCCATCCCTCTTCCCCCGCGACCTTCCCACCTCGTACAAACACGTCATTGTGTGCTATACACCGTCGAGCTGGAGTATGGCGATTCTGCGTCAAGCGGCACGTATGTATGATCACATGTGGAGGATCGAGCACTGTACGGCCATCATGCGGCGACGCCCCGCACGGCGCATGCCTGTTACATGACGCAAACAGGCACCAATGGCGGCAGCATTTGTGTGCAGGAGGACGTGACGAGCGCTGCCGCGCTGGTGCACCTGCTGGCGGTGCGCGAGGCGCGGCTGGTGCAGCAGCTGCAGGGGGCGATGGCTGCCGCCGGCCGCGATGTCTTTGACTCGTGGATGAAGCGCAGCAGCGACCTCGTGCAGGCCGCCGCCGCCGCCTACATCGAACACGTCATCGTGCTCGCCGGCCAGCGCAGCCTGCGCGGCGTGTCGCGGCAGCTGCTGCCCGCGCTGGCCGCTGTGCTGCGGCTGGACTGCCTGTGCCGCGTGAAGGACAGCCTGCCGTGGTTCCTCATCCAGGGGCTCATCACGCCTGCCGAAGCCGAACAGGTGCGCTGGACTGGCATGTGATGCGCTGCTGAGCTGCCGCCGCTGCTGTGCATGCTGCGCGCAGCTGCGTGGCTGGTGCTGGCCACAGCGTGTGCATCCTGACACAACATCGCCCTGCACGACAATAGCTCCGTGACGCTGATTATGATCTGGGAATACTGGGTGTTGAGCAGCATTAGCCGGACAGGTGACAAAGCTGCATGGAGTCGCTGGTGTCACTGCCGCTGTCCTCGTGAGCACAGCTGCAGTGTGTGTGTGGTGGAATGTAGAGAGCCTAGAGAGCGGTGCGGTCGTTGTGCGCAAAGGCGACTGTAGTTCACGGGGAAGCACAAACAGCATCACGCCGTGAACGTTCAGCCACATGCTGGCGTGCCCCAGCCACGGGCTGTCCCATGCTCCTCCACTTGCGGTTTACTGCTCATGTATGTGGCTGACAGGGTGTGTGTGGCCTGTGCAGATCACTACAGCTGTGCCCGAGGTGTGCCGCCAGCTTGGCTCAGAGGCGGTGTCGCTCGTGGATGCCTTTGGCATCCCAGACCACCTGGTCGCAGCCCCAATTGCTGCAGACTGGATCAAGTACAACCGGGTCGACAACCGCGGGGAGTTGACAGGCAGCACCTGGTAGCGGATGGTGCATTGTGGACTCCTGGTTGGGTACAACCTGACGCAAGCAGATGCTGAGCAACACCAATCAGAGCCCTAGGCCTCTTACATAGACGATCAAGTTTTCTTTGCAATGGTATTATCGTTTACATGTACGTCTTTGTGCTTGAGCCTGACAGGCGTATGAGGCAGCCCTGCCCAGAAGGCCACGCCGTCGTGCAGCGCCGGCCTTAGCTCTGCAAGGTATTCGTCAGTGATCTGACATGTCATCGCTAAACCAGCGTCTTCACACCACTTACTGGCTCAAGAATGGCAGAAGGCGTGCTAGCATCATCATTATTGAGCTCTTTCAACCAGGACACAGGACACTGCAATCACATAGACCCCATTCAAATACACTGTAAATCTGTGACTCACTACGTCACACACACAGCATTAGCATCGTCTGCCAGGAACGGGTCGAGGTGGTCAGCGGTGCCAAGGTGTGCCATTCGCCAATGTGCCAGTAAGGCTTCAGCCATCAAATGTCTATTGATGCATTGCCATTGGGGCTGAACATTATATAACGTACCTGTCTAGCTAGATCGACCGACAATCAAGCCGGCACTGTGTTGCTTACTGCACGTGCAAGTAGACGAGGATGCAAGCACTGGACTGGTGCAGATGCCCCAAGATCGATACTTCCAGACATCACACACAGTCACAGCGACTAGCCAGCATCAGAGGTGATCACACACTACAACACTGTGGCCTAATCCAGTGACTGTCGAAGCACTGTGCTGTAATATCTCATGGATGCACTCGAGATAGCTGACAAAGGATGTACCATTGATGCGGGCATTGCTGATGGTGATTTACAAATCCTGACTTTCATCATGCCAAGCTCACAGAGTCACTCAAACTGCGGCTGGGAATAGCATCATTCGGCTTGGCCTCTAGCGGCTCGTTTCGCGTTGACCTAAGGGCTTGCGCATGCTCGTCAGGCTGGCTATGGCACGGTCAGGCATGCACGGGCACACGGTGCCTCTGAAAAGTATCTGCCATGTTGCTATGTAATACACAGTGGTGACGACTTGCTCTTCTTCTCTTCTGCTGGGTGGGAAAGTGCAGGCACGTACACTCTCACTGAAACTGGAACTCTGGTGTTGAAAATGCACATCGGTGAATGGCGATTATCTGTTGCCCAATTGGCTGTGTCTGGGCTGGGATGCACGGGCGCACGCTCTGTCGCATCGAATATGGCCGCCTCGCTATCCTTTATTGCACATTGATCGAGTGTCTTGCGGCACTGTCCTGTCGAAAGGGTGGACTCTGCACATAGTATCACCAAGTCATGCATGTGCACACTGCGCACTATGTCCTAATTCCCAGGACATGGCCCTCCTACCAGAGGTAACGGTCATCTGTGGCACGGAAGTATGCCGATGATCCCGTGCAGGACATGAACGATCGTGAGCATGCAGTTGCAGACGTCAGCTGTGAGCACTCACCAGAAAGTCCACGTCATGCCGTCAGCGTCTGGGAGCCGATCCATTTGCTTTGCATTGGTCGCTGCTGCCGTCTTCTCAGAGTCACTCCGCCCTTGTGGGGGAACTGTCATCAGCACATCTGAAATTGCGTTTCTGGGGGACGTGGCCAGGTCGCAGGGTAAATCGTTCTTGGATGCCGCAGAGAGCGAGGGGCTCGATGCACGGGGGCAACAGCAGCCCCCCGGCCCCGATGATGAGAAGATGCTGCTGAGGCTGAACGCCAGACCGTCCCAGCTCCAGCCTCTGCTGCTGCTGTGCATGTCAGACGTGGTGGCGTCAGGCAGGACTGAGGAGCTGTTTGGGACGTGTTCCTGAGTCAGCTGTGATGTGCCAATGACAGGCATGCATACTGCGGCAGGGGGAGTTGTCTGCAGAGCGTGTAGCGGAATGCCTTCATGCATGACTTGCACCGCACTGACATCTGTGTCATGACGCTCGCATGCTTCAGGGCACTCTGCAACCTCCACAGGCAAGACGTCTTCCTCCGAAACCTCCACAGGCAAGTCGTCTTCCTCCAGTGGGGATCCATCCTCCTCGCCATCACACTCAGAGTGCTTCACGGGCTCAACAGCGTCCACCGCTTCTTCTGGGCTCAACCCGACGCCATCTCCAGACTCAGTAGACATCACGGGCACCACACCGTTCACCACCTGCTCTGACACTTCCTCATCGGTACTGTCACTGGGTTCAGTGGAGTCCATAACGACGTCTTCAAGCACCTCAACTGCTTGATGTGCGGAAGGCTCCTCCTCATCTCCACACACCATAGCTGGGTTGTCACTCTCTTCCCTCTGTAGCTCCGGGGAGCTCTGTGCGCACAGCGCTCCTCCTGCAACAGGGATCATGGTTGCTTGACGGTCACCTGCACCTGCGATGGGGCAAAGCAATTTCCAGAGTCCAACTTGGGTGCACAGCGGGTGGTGTTGTGGTGTTTTGTGTGTTGGGTGTTGTGTGGGGTGGCACAGTTCCGATGACCTGCCCAACCAAGTCACTCCTTCCATATTGTGGTGTTGTGTACAGCACCTGCCACTTCTGCAATCGGCGCTTCCTTTCCCAGCCATGGCACCTCTGCCTCAAAGTTGGACCCACGACCAACCGCAGAGTCACAGGATGGCGACACGGCATCCAGCCACAGTGGAGTTGGACCCCCACTATCGGTAGGTGGGACTTGGTCAAGGTCAGTGTCAATGGAGATGCTGGCAGAGGCATCTTCATCTGTGGCAGAGTCTTTGGCCCGGCAGCGCCTGCTTGCACGCATGCTGGCCTTCTCACCGTCCATCATAGAAATCATCGTCTCAAGGCGGCGAACAGCGTCAGCAGCTGTCGGTCGTGCACTTCTGTCATGCTTCACCATCTCAAACATTAGCTGCAGGAAGCTGGTAGCCGAACACTCATTCTTGAATTCAGCAACGGGAACCGAGTCTGGGGAGTACAGAGTTGATTCCTCCACAGCCTCCTCGAACTCACGGACAGTTAGATGTTCGTATGGCTTGCTTGTGCAAGCCAGGTCCAGCAGCACCACCCCACACGCATAGATGTCATGTGCTGCATGGGCGGTGGTGTCCAGCGCAAGCTGCAGCTCCCGAGGAACGAAGGGTGGGCTCCCACCATCATCTTCGGAAATTGTGCCGCCGATGCTTCGGCAAAAACCCATGTCCGCCAGCCGGACACCCGCAGACTGGGCTGTGATCTGCGTTGTGGCCAACAGCACGTTGGCGGACTTTATGTCGCCATGACACAAGCCACATAAATGCATGTGATCCACTGCCCGCATCAACTCAACGGCGAGCTGGAGAATGCGGCGGACAGGCATTATTTGCCGGCGACTTTTGCGGAGGCTGTTCGACCTTTTGCCTCGAATAAGTCCCAGCCGATCTTCCAGGGTCCCCCCACGGCACAGCTCCAGGACCAGTCCCCGGCCATCCTCCGTGATCCCTTCCATTCGAATGATGTTGTCATGGACGCAGGTCTCGAGAGCGTCGCTTTCGGTGCAGATGGCCCTCTTCGCTGGCGGGGACGGGGTGGCTTGCTTTACGGCAACCCATGTGCCATCAAGGTCAGCTTTATAAACCTGCAGAAGCTCTGCTGTGTCTGATGGCGCAGCAGACTTGACAGCGGTTCAATGACATGTGACGTGTTAGCGATTCGCGGCCAGCATCGCGCCACATTTTGAAAGCTCCATAAACTACACGCCTACATCTACCATCCTATGCAGAATCTAAATGAGCCTTTGGCTAGCGGAAGCGCTATTTTCAGGCGTGTTAGGCGTGCACCAGCACATGAACATGCGGTCGACCACGCACTGGACACAGCGTGCGAGGCAGCACTTGCGCTCACAAGATGACGTCGTTATACATTTAATGGCGAAGCACGCTTTCAAAAGTCGAGGTGAGGACGAACCTTGGCGAACTCGCCTTGGCCGAGCAGTGATGATGTGTCGTACTTCAAAGCAGAACGTGGGACGATCCTCATCTCTGCACACAAATATTCTCGTATGAATAAGCTACAAGGTTTCAGGATTGAGTATGGCGCATTGTAGTCCTGAATTCCGGCGCATCATGACACAAGGGTGCAACACACGTTTCTGCATTGATTCCTCACAGAGAACTCCGCAACAATCTTATTCAGTCCTAAGCTTCAGGCAGCTGCTAGTTGAGTAGATTCTGTTAGCCGTACTCAGTGGTACTCTCCGGCACACTCACGTCCGAGGCACGCAGACGTATAACCGAGCACAAGACGCTTATTAGATGCCCACAGATTATTATATACACAGATCACGCGCGGAGCTATGTGAATTCAAGTCGTTGAGCATGCTCGCGGCCTGATGACAGGCCTTTGGCCTATGCGTGGTTGTGTCCGCTGATGAAATCTCGAGATCTCCTCGGGGTGGCTACCGGTGGTTTTGCGGTCTAGATTCTCCGCACGTACTGTGCCCAACATGAGGCCTGGCTCATGAGGCACTGCAGTGCACTGACGCGGATATCCGTGTGCAACCAGGATGCCAGTGCCGCCAGCGGCAATCAGATGCGCTGCTGTGGCCTCGCCCCCATACTAACAGCTGCAGATTGTTTTATTTGAGTCACTCTGAAGCTGTGAGGACATGCATACCTACCCACTCCTCAGATGGTGTGCACCGACAGGTACTGAGCTCTGGCGTGAACTGCTACGTAAAGATATACTCATGCTGCATGGCACATGATTACAGCATCTGCCGATCCGGTAACATGTAGAGTGCAAATGTGTGCAGAAAAGCATGCATAGCAAAGACAGACATGGCGTAGCCAACACAGCCTTTGCACAGACAGAGAGAGCGCATGGGCCCGCACAGCCTTTGCTGAGGTGCATTAAATTGCGTCTTGTTCACAAGACAACAGCCCATTGCCTGGCTACATCGAACTCGAAAAGGGACCACTCGTTACTGGGTGTACCGCCACCTGAGACATGGCATCAGCCTGGCAATTTCCGAAACTTACGGCAGGCATGGTCACTCACTATCCTCTTCCTCCTCGTCGACGCTCGGCCACACAATGTTGCCAAAGTACTGCAGCGCAGGCACCCCCACCACCTCCAGGTCCAGCAGCGGGGCTTCCTTGATCGTGAGATCCTTGAGGTCCGAGTTCTCCCGCATAAACTGCAGAGCTCGCTGCTGGTCCTGCCTCCTAGACTTCAAGAACTTCTCGGTGGCGCCGTCGTCAACCTGCAGGCCAGTGCGCCAGCTCAGCCATGGGTGCAGCAGACGGCACAGCCGGCCAACAAAGGGAGGTATGAACATACCAGCTGGTTCACTATGATCCGCTTGACAGGCACGTTCTCCTTCTGCAGGCTGGCCGCCAGCCGTTCGCTCTCCGCCATCGCCATGACCGTCGGGATGGTAACAATCACAAACTCTGTCCGCTCCTGATCCCTGAACAGCTCCCGTGCCTCCTCCATCGACTCCTGCACTTCCCAGCAGCACTCATGCAAGCCCCTCATAACAGTCGGCCTGAAACCTAATTGCGTTGGACTCGCAGCATGCCCACTGCCAGTGCATTCTTTCATATGAGTCATACTGCATGACACAAAGGACACCAGAAGAGATGAAAGGAAGCGCTGACGCTCTCGGTCCCACCATTCACAGCATGCACAGCGCAGCACACCTGCAGCTGCTCCAAGCTGCGCATCGCCTTGTCCACCGTCTTGCCAGACTTGCCCGCAAAGAAGTTGGTCACGCCCGACATCGCGTTTGCGATGGCGAATCGTAGCCGCACCACCTTGCCCACCCCCGTATTCAGGAAGTCCGGCAGTGTGAGCAGCCGCAGCGTGTGGCCGGTCGGCGCCGTGTCGAACACGACGCACCGGAACTGCGCGTAATCCGGGTTCTTCATCAGCCGCACCACCTGCGACACCGCCACCGCCTCGTCCACCCCCGGTGGTGGATTGTCAAGCAGCTCCCCTAGCTTCAAGTCCTGCATCAAACGAGACGTTCGCGATCCTCAGCACATATGGCTTGGCTCATCTGCCAGCAGCATACACGTGCAGAGGGAGGAAGCTCCAAGACTGGCTCGGAGTGGGTGATTAGTCTAGCATGTAATCGGACACCATGCACACCCAGCGGCCACAGCTGCCATCGAACCTCTGACAATGTGTTGGGGCAGTGAGACACATTGTGCAACGCAGATGTGCTGGCTGCAACACAGCACAGCGGCTGGACCCGGAAACTGGCACACAAGCTCTCTCCTGTTCGCACGCCACAGCACGCAGAGGTAAGTAGGTTGAGAAAGGGGGAGAGCACTGCTCAGGCGCAGCGTCGCTGTCAGCCGCTCCGGCAACCAGGGTGTTGTGCGTCATGCTGTGGGGAGTTGTGCGTCATGCTATGGTGCCGGGCGAGGCATGACACATGCACGGACATCGGCTGCTGCCGGCCGGTCCAACAGAGGGTAGACGCAGGCAGGCGGCGCACCTGCAGCTGCTCGGCAAAGCCGCCGAGGCCGACGCTCTTCAGCATGGCCATCGCCTTGTCGCCGCCGTCGCCCTGCGCGAGCTCTCGCAGCTCCGCGCGCGCCTGCTGTGGGTCGATCTGCAGGCCCCACAGCGGCTGCGGGGTGCCCTGCACGCGCACCGGCAGCCCCCCCGACACGTCCTGCCCGAGCGAGTCTGACAGCGAGTGCGCGGGGTCGGTGGACACGATAAGCGTGGGCACCTCCTGCGCGGCGAGGTACATCCCGAGCGCCGAAGACATCGTGGTCTTGCCGACGCCGCCCTTGCCGCCCAGCAGGTAGAACCGCCGGTCGCCTGCAGGAGCGGTACATGCGCTGACATGAGAGCGGCAGAGTGTGCGGGGCGGTGCCCCCGACGCACCACATCAGTGGTTCTGACCGACGCAGCCGCGCTCTGAAGGTGATGGCAGTCAAGGTTAACGCTCTGCGCCTCAGCCATGCATGTTCTTCCAGAACCGCTCCGCAGCCGGGAAGGAGGTCGATGAGCTGGTGAGTACGGCTGTGCCATGTTCAATGTGACACAGCACCGGACGAACGCAGGTAATCCGCATTACGTCGTGTGCGGTCGTGGTTGAACAGAGCTTTGGTGGAACAGATACCTGGATGCTGCGCGGTGCGAGGGGGCCGCTTGTGGCAGAACCAGACGTGGCCGCCACACTGCATGCTGCAACGGCACCTAGGGCATGGCATGCATGCTGTCATGCAGTCCGCCGTGCAGCGATACTGGTACACACCAGCGCCGCGTTCGCGAACCGCTGCATGCTGCATCAACCCGTGCAGACCACGCAGCACACACCACGCAGCACGTGCCCGCTGTGACCTCGCAGGCCGGCCGCCCTGCACAACAACGCATACTCCACGAAGAGGCGGCCCCCGGAGGCGCGTGCCATCAAGGAGGGGGGTGCGCACTGCTGCGCACGATGCCCTCGCCAGCCCCAGCGGCCGGCAGTGGCACGCCCGCCCACACCGCGCCGCCGACATACTGCAGCGCCGGCAGCCCCCGCACCTCCAGGTCCAGCTGCCGCCCGCGCACCACCTCCAGCGGCGCGAGGTGCGGTGACTCGGCCAGCATGCGCAGCGCGGCGGCCTGTTCCTTGAGCTTCATTGACAGGTAGCGGTCCCCCATGCCCTCCCCAACGATCTGGTTCACGACCATCGTGCTGACGGGGACGTCCTCAGCACGCAGCGCGGCCACGAGCCGCGCACTCTCCTCCAGCGCCAGCATGGTGGGGATGGTCGCGACGACAAAGTCCATGCGCTCCTTGTCCCTGCGACGCGCTTTCTTGACCGGATGTTGTGGAGGCAGGGGTGATATGACCGGGAACGTCGATGGACGAGCCGGTTGGCATGCGGCAGTGCCCCGACGTGGCTGAGTGTATGTTGTGCACAGCTGGTGTGAGAGCACTGTAGGGGCTGCAGGATGTGGTGTGGCACATGCGTGATGGGGTCGAGCCATCTCCGGGCTGTGAGGCAGTATGAGGGGCACAGGCGCGCAGGGATGATCGTGGGGGAATTCCAGCTAGCTGGGCGCAGCGCTACAGATTTTACTACCATGAATTTGCCAGTGAACCAGGAAAATGAGCATACACACAAACAATTGAAGCACCGTGGGCCCAGTGTAGCTGCGGGCGTGCATGTTCGGCAGCCTGCCCAGGCATACAATTGGCACAGTGGCGTGCCATGTTGGAGTGTGCATCGATTGGTGTGTGCATCTTTCAGCAGCGGAAGGATGACAGTAGAGTGCGGGTCTGGCACATGTGCGTGGAGGAAGCAGGCACACCGGAACAGGCGGCTGACGCTCAGGACTCGCTGTTCGAGCACCTGTAGCTGCTTGGCGCTGCTCTGCAGGCCCTCCGGGTTACCAAAGATGGCCTGGATGATGGGCCCGCCGGTGCCTAGCTTCTGCTGCAGCGTCTGGACCTTGGCCAGTGTTGCGGCCACAAAGTCTGGCAGGGAGAGCATGCGCAATGTGTGGCCGGTGGGGGCTGTGTCGAAGATGATGCGCGTGAACCTTGCATACTCCTCTGACTCTACGAACTCGACGACCTTGGAGATGGCAACGGCCTCATCGAGGCCTGGGGGAGGAGTGCTCAGAAGCTCGTCAAGCTTTAGGTCAGACAGCGTGTCCATCAGCTTGCCCATCCCGACACGATCTAGCATGCCCTGCACCCCCCAAGCTTTGACCGGTATACATGCTCGACCTCCCGTGTTCGTGCTGCGTCCGGCATGCCATCAAGGACATGGGGTACTGGCTGCAGGTCTAGCATTGGTCACGCAGAAGGTTCCGTTTCGTGGACAAGTTATTGCAGAGACGCTAGATGTACACGACAGGGCAGCTTCGACGTCAGTGTCGTTGCAATTGAGCACCTGTACTTTGGCTTTGCCGCTGGTCGCGGCGAACGTCTTGAATTCCTCAGTGGCACGGTCTGGGTCAATTTCCATGCCCCACAAGGGCAGGGCAGTGCCCTCAATTGGGACAGGGAGCCCTCCTGGCAGTAGCTGGCCCAGAGAGTCTCCAAGACTATGTGCAGGATCTGTGGAAACAATCAAGGTCGTGTGGCCAGCTTCAGCATATTTTACAGCGAGGGACGAAGACAGGCTTGTCTTGCCCACGCCACCCTTGCCGCTCACCATCACATACTTGCGATCTTTCACACGGGGAGAGATCTCAGCGTCGGTAGTGATCACATCTGCTGCGGCACTACGGCTCGCGACGTGAGGTCTGGCCTTGACGTGGTGGTGGAGGAGATTGCCTTTGAAAGCAATGGTGCACACATGGCCATTGCCACGCACCCGGGCTCGTGATCTTTGACAGCAGTATGCACTTAAATTTCGCGGGGCAGCAGATACTTTGCTGGCGTGACACACGGGCATGACCACAACGTACGAATGTTCAAATGGGCTAATCGATTCTGTACCACCAGCCGGACGCAGGATGCATGAAGCGCGCACGCTGACGATTTGAATGCTCAGCTGGCGTGAACTTGTTCCTTTTGTCATTGCTTGCGCTATTGATCGGCGCAATGGCTTGAAATCAAGGCGGTGGCACTCCGTGCAGAGAGAATTACCAGTTCGCCTACATATCGAGATAGTAATTCCGGACATGCTTGAGAACATGTGTCGATGCACAGCCTTGCTCAGCGCGCACCGGTGTACGCGAGCAGCGGCTGTGAAGGCTATCACCTCTTGGGAACTTTGCTGATCTGCGCATGATGTCCAGGTCGAACGTGCTGAGTGCTGCTGCACGCACAATGTATCCTCCATCCCACAGGACCTAGTAGCGGCGTGCACACTGCACAATGCGATCTGCGGTGCAAGTCGTGTTGATATAGTATGCAATGTAACTTGTATGCTATCTGGTGCGCAATGAATAGCGCGTTCTCTCGTTCTGGGGCGTTAATGCGCCCCGAGTCACCGCTTCCGCGCAAGCTCTCCAAAACGGCGTCAGCTTGGACCGCACGGAGCCGACAAGCGCTGGGGTATGCTACATGCCGTATGCGCCATATTTTTTCCCTTCAACTAGCTGCACGTGCAACATAAGGGCCATCTTGGTGGGCGCTCTTAATCAAGACGCAGGCCCTTGCCTACAGATGCCACCAGGTGTACGCAGGGGCCTGCCAAACGTCTCATGGCAACATGGCTATGCTGTTGCAATGCTGCAATACTGTTGCTACAATGCAGCTACGATGTCGCCCAATAGCGGTGACGCTTTGAATGTCTCGTGCAGGCGTGGAGTGGCAGCCGTGTGTATCTTGCTCCTACTGTGCTTCGTGGTGCTCCGGACGGGCTCAACGGATTTCAGTGCAAACCAGCATCGCAAACTCGGTGGTCACGTAGTGCAGGCTAGCGGTGTCACGGTGTGGTCTCATGCTGGCCTGCTGTGATTCCATGGTGCATTTATGTGGTCCGCGTCGCAACACAGGTAAACTGCCGTTTCATGCAACTTGATCTTGCAAAGTGAGCAGGATTTTGACACTCTTGGTGGTCATGTGTGAAGTCTTGCGTGTGGAGGCCTCATTCACATGCACCTAGCGACTGTTATGACTGGGATCGTTGCAATTGCACAGGTATTGGATGAACAAGAGGTCGGGGCTGTGACACAAACGCAAGATGATGAAGACATAGCAGGCATTGACAGCCAACGAGATGCCACAGAGACCATTGACAGTCAAGACGATGACACCGAGCCGTCTGACCTTGTCGAGACTGATCCACCGACAAAACCCGTTGTAAAACAGCCTGTTCCCAGTCAACGCTTGCCAGAACCCCAAGGATTTTATGCTCTGGTGCAGCTCCCTTGTCACCTGTGGTAGCCGTTGTATGTACCTTCTTTTCACTGATCTCTTCAAGTTGTTTTCACCTGCGAGGAGGCTTGCTCTGGTCCACGATGCCCCTGTCGTGAGTGACGGTCTCTCTGTGCAGCATGCCCTGGACATCGATGGGAATGATGTCTCTATGAGTGAGTTTGCCGGCAAGACCCTCCTGATTGTCAACGTTGCTTCAGCCTGCGGATACACGGATTCCAACTACAAAGGGCTCCAGGAGCTGTACAATAAGTATGGCAGCCATGGCCTTGAGATAATTGGTTTCCCATCAAACCAGTTTGGGGGCCAGGAGCCCGGGGATGAGGCGGCAATCAAGAAGTTTGCCACAGAAAAATACGGCATCACCTTCAAATTGATGAGCAAGGTCGATGTAAATGGACCGGCTGCTCATCCAATCTACAAGTGCGTGTCCAGCCCCATGCTTGCCCGCAACAGTTCACCCAAAACTGACCTATGCACAATCCAGCACGATCACACGTGCCCACGCTGATCCTCCATTCTGTGGACATACTTGGGACCTTTGCAAGGCAGAGTCGGGGCACATGCACTCATCTGTATGTTCACCGTGTTCACTGCTTGTGTTGTGTCGCAGGTACCTGAAGCAGAATCTACCAGCGGATCAAGGAGGCGGTGGTGGTGT
>JALKAD010000179.1:548393-564706 GCA_024500015.1 Ulva compressa
CGTGCGGTTCCAGGGTCAGCCTGCCATGAACCTTGACTGCGACTCTCCCACGGTCTCTGAGCTCAACACCACCAGGTGGCTGCAGAGAAGGCGGCAGAGGCTCGGAAAAAGGATGACGCTGCCAAAGCAGCAGCGGCTGAGCGCGAGGCAAAAGCACAGAATGATGCCTTGCTGCGCCGG
This sequence comes from Ulva compressa, assembly GCA_024500015.1. Taxonomy (NCBI): domain Eukaryota; kingdom Viridiplantae; phylum Chlorophyta; class Ulvophyceae; order Ulvales; family Ulvaceae; genus Ulva; species Ulva compressa. Next base: position 548,574 of record JALKAD010000179.1, read on the forward strand.
CGTGAGGGCATCGCCGCTGCACACCCAGCCGTCGCTCGCAACTGGCCCTCAGCTTTGTACACCTTTGACTACATCGACCGAGCTAGCAGCCAGAGCGTGCAAGAGCAACGGCAGTACCAGTTTGCCTTGCACTCATCGCTCCCAGAAATGCTCATGCGGGAGCGCAACCGCATGCTCGCCCGCACACGGGAGGCCATGGCTCGCAACATTGCCCAGGAGCTCGCCGCGCTGAATGGCAACAGCAAGCCCCGTGCAGGGCGCTCACGCGTGGCAAGGACTCAGTTGCTCATCACGCAGCGTAAGCTGGCACTGCTGCCAGTTCAGGTGCCGCTTCTCGCGATCACGCATCGCTGAGCCTGCCTGTGCTCGCCAGCATGTACAGAGCGGCCCCGAGCAAGGGCATCATGCACATGTACCGCTGGGCTCTAGACTCACACCCACATGCTAGCCTATATGCAACCCCGAATGCCACCAAGACCTTTACACCCCACATCTGTCAGATCCCTGTGCCTGCCACGCGTTTGGCGTACCTGCACGGCAGTATGTGGCTTGGGCAACCTCATTGGCGAAGCTCATTGCTGACAAGTGCAGGAGGCAGCCCGGCGAAAGGTGGAGCAGCGGCAGGATGCGATCATGAAGATGCCGGAGCGCACGTACAAGAAGTTCCAGAACGAGGTCAAGAAGTTCCTCTCTACGGCGGAACGGGAAGCTGCAGAGAAGTACCTCCACCTGTGGGGCACGCGGCTGGCAGGCGTCAAGGCGACCCGCAATGACATCTACCTCAAGGTGTGCTGCATGATGCCCTCTTCCAAGGCGGACATGAATGCTCAGTTGCCCTTTGCTGCTACCTGGGTGCTCGGGGGTGGAGAGCACAGTGCGCCATGAAACATCGGCAAGCATTGGCAGTTCCACATCTTGTATACCACCACGCGGCTCTCAGGCACCGCATGTCTACGTTAGGCTTGTTGTCTGCGGAGTTTGGACCCAACAGAAGTTCGTTTGTGCCCTGTGTAGGGGGCACACACAGTGTGTCTCCGACTTGAACAGGATTGCGAAAGATGAGAAACGGGACAGGTGTATGCTCCACAAGACAGTCAGGAATTGTGCACGGTGTCCGTTGCCCGTGGCTGTGACGGTGGGGTGCGGGATGCAGGGCACGACGTTCAAGGACACCAAGGCGGCGCTGAACCGGTCAGTGATGAAGGTGCACGAGCGGCTGGCCCGCGACCTGACAAAGGTGGTCGGCGACGATCGGGAGCTGCGTATGCAAGCGCTGAAGGCGAACGACTTTGCACGGTACCAGGAGATGCTCAAGGCCACTGCGGGGGCGGAAGCCGCCCAGGATGAGCGGTGCGACGCGTGCCGCTGCCTCCGCCACCAGTGCCAGTCAGGTGCCTGAAACATGTGACCTCAGCGGCGGTGGTAGCATCGCGTTGGGCTCCGCTGGTTCCTACAGGGCGCCCTGACGTGATGCTCGCCGGTGGCCGCAAGACCGTCAGGGTGGCAGCTCCATCATCATCGGCCGTGTTGACATGTGGTAACAGTGCAGCCGCACCCGCTTGTGCGGGTCAAATCGCGCTGCTTGATAGTAACGTGCGCAGGTCAACGACAAGCTCCATGCTCTTTTCAGCATCACTAACACAAACGTTCTTGAGTGGGGTATCCTCATTTGTGCACTCCAAACTTCAGTTCGTGTGTAAGCACGCCTGTCTGCATGAGAGCGTGTGCGGAGCTGCAAGGCAGCGCCTGATGTGACCGCAGCACATGTCAAGCAGGGAGCAACACCGTGCAGGTACAAAGAGATTACGACGTTCCTGGCCGAGACAGAGAAGTACCTCGGGGACCTGTCGCAGACGATCATGCAGCGCAAGCTCCGCGAGGTGGAGGAGCAGGCATTCAAGACGGCGCTGGCGGAGGCGCACGCAAACGGCGTGCCTGACGAGGCCGCCGAGAAGGACGCGATGCGCGCCGCCAAGGAGGCCAAGGAGAACTGCTCCTTCATGAAGCTCAGTGAGGACCACGCCGGCGACGCGCAGGTACGGCGTGATGTGCATGCTGTGCCCTTTCGTGTCCTGCCGGACCACCGTGGCTGTGTGGCTCCATGCACAGCCGCTTGCCGTGGCTGGTCCGCTCCTCTGCCCAACAGGCATGCGCGTGTGGTATGGCAGCGGTGAGCAGAAGGTGATGTGTGTGGTGTGGTGTTGGCTGTGAATTGTGAAGCGAACGGGCTGTTGGTTTGGGGGGAGAGGTGTGGGGCTGGCTGCTGCAGGCGCGGTATGTAGCGCTGGCGCACGCTGTGTCGGAGGACGTGAAGCAGCCGCGCATGCTGCGCGGCCCCGGCGGCGCGCAGCTGCGGGAGTACCAGGAGATCGGCCTGCGCTGGATGGTGTCGCTGTACAACAATCAGCTCAATGGCATCCTTGCCGATGAAATGGGTCTCGGGAAAACCGTCCAGGTGTGCTGCTGCCGCTGTGCATGCCTGGCCTGTGACTTTGTGCGCACTGTGGGGCATGAGCAATGATGGAAGCTGCGCTCCTGACCCCGCAGTGGTCTTTTGTCTGCTTCGCTTTGACCGGTGATGCCTTGACAATATTGTAACGGCTCTCTTTGGGCTGATGCAAGCCTTGGCGATTTGCAGCTGTGCCTGCGGTGGGACCAGCCATGTCACGGGTGCAGGTGATGGCACTGATTGCGCACCTGATGGAGGAGAAGAACAACTTTGGGCCCCACCTAATCGTTGTGCCAAACGCTGTGTTGGTCAATTGGCGATCGGAGCTCCACGCCTGGCTGCCTGGTGCGCTGCTATTACAATTCGCACATTGTCTTGTGATGCTGTAGCTGCAAGCCTCCTCTCAACAGGCCCAGTCTATCTCTTGAGCGCAACTCCATGCTGGGTGCCGGTCGCCAGCATCATGCTTCACGACTGGCCCCCACGCTCGTTGTATGGCTCTCTGACTTGCAAAACGTGTGCAGAGTGCAAGTGCGTCTTCTACACTGGCACGGCGCAGTTCCGCAAGGAGATGTGGAAGGACCAGGTCGAGTCGATGTGCTTCAACGTGCTTGTCACCACGTACGAGTTCGCGATGCGCGACGTCACGGCCCTGTGCAAGCTGCAATGGAAATACCTCATCATCGATGAAGCTCAGCGCATGAAGGACCGCGAGAGCAAACTCGCAAAGGCGATCGACAAGATCTCGTTCGAGCGGCGCCTGCTGCTCACCGGCACCCCGCTGCAGAACGAGCTCCGGGAGCTGTGGAGTCTGCTCAACCTGCTGCTGCCGCAGCTCTTCAACGACCGCGCGCAGTTTGCTGCATGGTTTGGAGACGCCCTGGCCAAGGGCAAGGGCGAGGGCGAGGATGACCTGATCGCGAATGAGAAGCGCGTCGTGGTCGTCAATCGGTATGGGGCCCTCCCGCTGCTGCAACCCTACCATGCAGTCGCTCACAGCGTGTCATGACAGAGCACGTCAGGCCAGGGACGGTCTCTCCACGCACCCACTGCACAGCCTCCTCGGCCCACTGAACACCGGTGACACGTGCGCGCGCTAGGGCGCCTTCTGTGCTGCAACTTGCCAGTTTGCACACAGCAATCAGGTGGCCACCCTCCGTTACTCGCGTGACTGTCCTGGTCACGGCCAGGAGCCCATGCCCAGCGATTGCATGGTACACCACGAAGCAGCACCATGTCACTCAGCGTCTACAGCACCGGCTGCGATGTCGCGCAATGACACCCCGGTGCCCCGGCACTGACTGCATGCACCCGCTGCGCAGACTGCATCAGATCCTGGAGCCGTTCATGCTCCGGCGGCAGGTGCAAGACGTGGAGGGCAAGCTGCCCGAGAAGGTGACGATCACCATCAAGTGCCCGATGACCGGGTACCAGGGCGCCGCGTACGACTGGGTCAAAGCCACGGGGCTGCTGCGGGTGGACCCCGAGGGCGAGGACGCTGTCCGCCGGCACAGCAACGTGCGCAGCGTCAAGAATCGCATCATGGAGCTCCGCAAGGCACGCCCCTGCTCGATCCCCAGCATGCCCAGCACACACCCTCGACAGCAACCACAGACCCCCTATCCCCTGCTCCGGCCACGGACATACAATGCACCACCACCAGCACCAAACGGCCATTCGACGGCACAGCATGCCACGTGCTCTGTAGCGTGGATTACGCACGTAAACTGTACGAGAACTCCATGTGCGACGTGTGGGCCCGCTGCAGATCTGCAACCACCCGATGCTGACATACCCGCCGGACCCGTACCTGACGCTGAAGCAGTATGTGCCGCTGGATGCGCGCATCGTGAGCGAATGCGGCAAGATGCTCTTCCTCGACCGCCTGCTCATCAAGCTCTTCAAGACCGGCCACCGCGTGCTACTCTTCTCCACCATGACCAAGGTCCTCGACCTCCTCGAGGCCTACCTCCGCTGGCGCACCGTCGACGGTGCGCGCCGCACAAGCTCACAGCATGACCTGCCGGCCACCTGTGTGCTGCCGCCTGTGTGCATTGGCAGGAAACCGTCCGCCAACCCGATGCCATTGGGAAGCAGACTGTGCGCATTCACTGACACAGCGGGCCGAAAAGTCCTCCCCCCAGGTTTTGCGGCCCCTGAACTCACCTCCGCACGCCGGTAGCATCGGTGTTGTCGATGGTGCCTGCCGCGGTGCCGTCGGTGGCACTTGCAGGCATGCAGGGCAGACCCGGGCGCACGTGTGCAGGGGAGCTGATGCAGTACCGGCGCATTGACGGCAGCAGCGTGCTGGAGGACCGCGGCATCGCCATCAAGGACTTCAACGAGAAGGGCTCCTCCGTCTTCATCTTCCTGCTCTCCATCCGCGCCGCCGGCCGCGGCCTGAACCTGCAGACCGCCGACACCGTCATCGTGTACGACCCCGACCCCAACCCCAAGAATGAAGAGCAAGCCGTCGCGCGCTCCCACCGCATCGGCCAGACCAAGCCCGTGCGCGTCCTCCACCTCGAGGCCGTCGCCGACGCTCCCCCCGACGCCGAGCGCGAGGAGGACCCCGAATACGAAGCGGCGGACGGGAACGGTGTGCTGCACGCTGTGCCCCTGCGTCTTCCACAGCACGTCGATCATGCAGCACCGTAATGCATGGATCACTATACCACACAGCTGTGACTGCGAAACATTGCACACCGTATGTGCAATTTTTACTCCGAGTTGTGTTGGTACATGGCACCTTGGAGGCTGCAGTGATGATGCGCGGTGTCAGACATAGCGGGCATTGACAGTTGGTGCAGAATGCGCAAGCAACTACTGGTGTGGGCCGACGGAGGGATGAGCCGGGTGGCTGTGGTGCAGATGCGGACGCAGCTGCAGCGCGGGCGGCGGCAGCGAGTGCAGCAGCGGTGGCGAACCGGCGCGGCATCGGTGCTGTTGCTGCGGCCGCGACTGACGTGCGGCGCAACACGACCAAGTACGCCGACTCTGTCGAGTCGGTGTACCGGCACGTCATCCAGAAGCAGAAGAACGACATGGCGTCCGAGATCATCGACGCCGGCCGCTTCGACCAGAACACGACGAACGAGGAGCGCAAGGAGACGCTGGAGCAGATCTTGGCGGACGCGGACCGCAACCGCGTCGCGAAGAACGAGGTGCCTACCTGGCACTGGATTCACCGGCGGCTCGCACGGGGCGAGCACGAGATCGCGGAGTTTGAGCGCATCGATGCCGAGATGAACTGGTTCCCAGGCACGGACCTCGAGCACGTGCCGGCGTGGGTGCGCTTCACGGCGGAAGACGTGCAGGCGGCCGTGCCGGAGCGCAAGCGGCGGCGCGGGGAGCTGGAGGACCCGGTGATGGTGGGCTCGGCGTGGGGCGCCCAGGAGGTGCGCGCACGGCGTGAATGCGCGATGCTGTTCTGCTGTGTGTGCTTGGCCGATGCGGGTCCAACCGTGGATGCTCTGTGCTGGTGCCTCGATGTCTGGAAGCCTGTTTTTCTCCCATACGACTGCAATTCCTCAGGTCACACATCGAGGGGCGCCGCGCCGGAGCATCCTGCTTGTGAACTGAGCTAGGCTACAGATCCACACGCCACACAATCATTCAGCGGCTGTGACCCGGCCAAGCAAACGCTCGACTCGAATTGCATTCCCGTGAGCTGTGCCACGCTTGACATGGCCTTGCTTTCTATGCAACCGTAGTGTATGCTGCGACTGTATTCTGGCTGGTGGGTGGCTGAGTGCGGCTTGCGCGCAGGATACGTTCGACGAGCAGACAGGGCGGAGGGTGCGCAAGGCCCGGCAGGCGGCCGCGACTGCGATCGCGGAGCATGCCAAGTGGGTGGCACACAACCCATACCGCGTGGCAGAGGGTGGGGAGGCCGCCGCCGGCGGGGGTGGTGGCACAAACGGAAAAGCAGCAGCTGGAAGCGGGGCGGTCAAGCGGGAGGATGATGAGATGGACTGGGAGGCGCAGCCGAGCCGCAGCCGAGTGGCGAACGGCACCAGCGGGGCGGATGGGACGGCTAGCACAGTGGGAGAGCGGAGGAGCAAGTCACATTCGTCTCTGCGGCGCGCCGGCGGTGACGACGGGGACGATGACGACGCGTTTGCGGACGGTGCGCAGCTTGCTTTGTATCTGTGCCAACGTGTTCAGCAGTGTCACCCGTGGCAAGGGATGCTGATGCTCTGTGTTGGCTGAGGAGAGATCTGCTGTGCAGATGACCTTGAGGAGGACTTTGAGGATAATCTGGATTAGATGTGGCGGGGGCAGCTCCACCAGCACAGCAAACAACAGTCCAGTACAGTGGTTGCATCTGCCCGAGCGACGTGTCATGGACACAAAACATGCCAACTGTACAATGGATCTGTAAGGGACTGCATACCACATTAGTGTTCTTGCTGCTCGCTGGTTTGAGCGCCGTGGCCCAGATGTGCGCGTTGCTCGAGGAGCTTCCATTGATGTCATGCTGAATGAACGTGCGTGCATGCATGTTGAAACGTGTCAGGACCATGCCACGCGGACGATAAGCGAAACGCATTATCCAAGGCCGGGAGTGCAAAACTAGGCATCTGCACGGTTTCGAATGTAACCATATTTCTAGAAGCTGCTGTGCGGATCCGTAAGGTGTATATGAGCTACAGCACGTTTGCTGAGTTTGAAACGCCGTTCCGACGGTGCACGACCGACACGTAGTCAGAGCTCCCCTTGCGCACGACAGTGTCTCGACGGCATAATGATAGGGATGAAATGCGTCTCAAGTGGATCTGCCTCTGTTCAACGTTCTGGCGTGCCCTCGCCAAGACGTCTCCGTCAGCCTCGAGCAGCTCGCGTTGGGACGCGAATCCAGGCCAGCTCTGCAGCAGTCAGCAACAACGACGACGTAATGCTCAGCATTGAATCTCTGACGTCGGGGCTTGATCGAGGACTCAACGCATCGGTGCGTGCACACATCTGCTCTAGAGCAGATCTACACCGTCACGGCGCTTCCGTGCAACGCCTCTCGAGCTACGCGCCCCACCTCCTCGGCTATCTCTAATTGCTGTCTACATGCAGATGGCACAGGCTCAAAACATCAAGGATTTTGTGGATAAGCTGGAGAAGGAAGCACAGCCGGTGAAGCTGACATGGGTTGCAGCTGGCCAGGTGCAGTGCGGCATGGACTTGTTGGACGGCGTGTGGCGCCTCATCTACTCTTCAGCTTTCGAGTCAGGCAACCTCGGTGGCTCACGCCCCGGCCCTCCAGCTGAGCTGGCACCCGTTCGCTTGGTGCTCCCCCACAGCTGACCTGTCTCCACCCCATGTCCATTTGAATCATCCACATTTCCTCTTACTACAACTTTCGCCCCTGACCCACCGCCACCATGACAAAACCAGCCTTGCACCAGATGCTCCTCGTCTGTCATGCGCAGCAGGCGTGTCATGCGCAGCAGGCGCGGGCACATCGCTTTCAGCTTGCATGTGGCACCGCTGCATCACACCCCAAACCATCCCCACTCCGCAATGCATTGCACCCTGTCTCCTCACAGAGCTCGGGCTCGCCTCCACAAGCCACACCAACTCCCCACTCTCTGCCGGCATCCGCACCGAGCCTCGCGGCGTTGTCCTCGTCGATACGGCAATGCACTCACAAGTCACCCGGAGACGGGACGCCGATTCCACATCGGCGATTACGGGCCTTGCGGTCATCATGATCGCAGTGTCAACTGCTCCGCGCGGAGGTCACACAGAGCCCCACCCACTGACACCGGAATGACCCCACTCCGTCACCCCTGCGACTGCCGCGCGCCTGCAGGGCCCCATCTACCAGGCAATCGACTGCAAGCAGTCCACGCTCGACAACATTGTGGAGCTGGAGGCCCCCCCCGGCCTGCCGCAGCCGCTCGGCCGGCCGCTCGCGGTGCGCGCGCGCCTGCGCCACACCTTCACCACCGCCGACATGGACAGCGTGCGCATCGTGTACGACTCCACCGCCGCGGAACTACTCTCCGACGGGTGTGCCTCCATCACCTCATAAGATCAATCCTCCTTCCTACTCATTAACGTTTCTATTCATCAACCTTCATACTCCGCAATCGGTGTATTCATTACACCTCCAGCAATCCCCTGCATTACACCGCCAACAAAGCTCCGCATTGCACCTGCCAACGTCCTCGTTGCGCATGCAATCCTCTTGATTGAGGACCCCCAACTCCTCCCGCCTGATTTCACTCCCCACCCCTACGTAGGCATATCTGTGCGGCCTGTGTGTACTTACTTGCATGGTGCCACTACGTTGCGGCCCAATGTGCCACGGCATGGCCGCAATCTCCCCGCCGCGCGTGTGTTTGACGGAGGCAGGCGTGGACGCCTGCTTGCCCACGCAGCTGCCGGCCGCCCTCCCCGTCCCCGCTGCGCACCACAATGAATGTGACGCGGCGAGCCAGTGGACTGCAATGCATGTGCATGCCAGGGCAGCATGCATTGGTGCCAGAGCCGCACGACGGTCATGCAGCACGACGTTCACGCAGCACGCCGTTCACGCAGCAACTTGGACCAGTGCGAAAATCTCCACATCTCTTCAGCCCAGTACACCGCAGCAGCAGCATGGCGCTGCACTCCGCGCTCTGTGCTGCGCTCTTCATTGACATTTTCAGCAGCATTCTCAGCATGCATGTCGGCCGGCGAGCCCAGCACCCGGCATCATGCGTGTGGAACACCCTGCTGCAAACTGCCGTGCCAGCTGTATTGCTCTAGCGTTTGGCGGGCGACGCTGAGCCCGCTTCGAGTGCTGCGTGCTGTGCAGGGAGCCTGCAAAGGTCCCCGGCCTTGGCTGGCCGCTGCGCGTGGAGCCACCGGCACTGCAGCGGCTGCTGCCGGAGGAGGCGCGCTCTGCGTCGTTCCGCGTCACGGTGCTCACCGACACGCTGCGCGTGACGCGCGGCGACCGCGGGGAGCTGCGGGTGTACGTAGCAGACCACAGCGCGCTGCCGGCGGCTGGCGGCGCCGACATCCCTGACCCTGACACGAGCACCACCTTTTCCTGATCATGAGCGAGGCTGTGCATGCGGGAGCTGCGCATGCTGCGCATGCTGGTGTGCCTGTACCTGCAGGGGAGCAGCTCTGTCAGGGCCCTGTAGAGTATGTCTTGTCTGTGATTTATGGCTGGAGTTTCCTGCTTGCAGCTGCAGTGACTTGAGGCGGCTGAATGGGGCAGGCGCAGCCGCCCTCGATCGAGTTTGGGGGGTGTCTACAAGTGTGCAACTAATGCTGGCATGCATGTGATATGGGAGGGATGTAGGCCGCGGCCGCGGCTGCAGGCTGTGCATGAGGGAAGGGGGTTGTGCACCATGGCCACGCCTGGTGAGATCAGTGCAAAGATCGCACATTTTATGCACAGGACCTGGGACAGTGCGACGGCATGCCGTCGCGCGATCAGGGTGGCGATGTGCACACCGCGGTGCACCGTGCGCCAGGTCGGAAGCTCAGACGTGATGTCGCGACATGTCGCACAGTTCAGCGTCGACGCATCTCATTGCATGCTGGACGCCACCACTCACCCGACTGGCCGACCCGACAGGGCAGAACGCCCCAGCGCCTGAGCTATACACGGTAGTATGTATGTATGATTACATTGCCGTATCCATGAGGTAGTGACGTCGTGACGGCCTATATGCCGCCAGCTGAAGTTGACCGTTTCATGTGTACATGACCAACCCGATGTACGCGATTGCTCAGGGCTCCTGATTCAGGAGCCGCTGAGCAGTGCAGCGATTGTTGAGCGCAGTAGAACTGTACGAGCTTGCACGAGCCCGAGCGCGCGCGTGTTCAGGCATGCGGGCCCGGCGCGACCACTGCCCATGCATGCAGTGCACAACCGCCCTTGAGCTTGGCGACTGGCCGTGCGCTACTGGCCGTCCGCGCGGTGCGAGGGTTCCGACCCACCCCGATCGATCGGCATGCGCATGCCGCGCATGATCATGAATTGCAATGACTGCCTGCAAGTGGTGGCTGCAGCAGCGAGCGGCGGCATGCAGGCCCGGGCCCGACGGTGTGCGCGCGGCACGAGTACGCGTAGATGAGATGTATGTAGCCGGTGATCCTGCCTTGACGCTTTCTGGCAACGTGGCGCTGGAGGAATACGGAAGGCCGCGGTCAGCGTCATGTGGCCGCGAACAGCTGGGGAGGGATCGACTCGAGTTTGCGGACGATCGCGTGCATGCGGTGCATTAGTGGCCGCGGCCGATGACCGCCCTATCTAGGGTAACGTTAGGCCTCGGTGTGTGGAGTTGCGGCAGTGCACTGGCGGACGTGGTTTTCATCTGCGCACACCCGCAGACGTCGGGTATGCTGACGCAACTGCCTGACCACACGCAGATGGTTTAAAATATTTTGCTTGAGCATGCGCAGGTGCACTCGTGATCACGTCGACTCTGGAGAGTGGTGTGTAAGATGTCACCAGGGTATACGTGGTGATTGGCGTGACAAGGTGTGTCCACGTGATAGTGACAGTGACAATGCTATACTCCAGACACCAGGCCTGTCTCCGGCGTATACTCGCAGACAATAGGCCTATCTCCGGAGTATACTCACAGACAATAGGCCTATCTAGATCTGTGGCGTGACAGGAAGCAGGTTCAAGTTGACCGTGTGCCGTGTGGTTTCTGAGCACTGCAGAGCATGCGGTTAGCTAACATCTACAGGTTGCAGCAACATAAAGGTGCCCACACGTCAGCCAGCCAGCCAGCCATGCTGCCATGTGCTCAGCAGCCACCACCTCTGTGGCTGTCGCTGATCCATGTCCTTCAGCGACATCCAGTGATCAGCAATAGGTGGTTGCTAACAGTGTGCTAACTGTGTGCACTTGCTGACTGCCGACTTCTGACTGGACTGGGCGGCCTGCTGCCCAGCAAGCTCCAGCGAGGACTCCGCTCCAACCAGTGATCAGCAATAGGCGGTGGCGCACAGTGTGCTAACTATGTGCACTTGCTGACTGCCGATTTCTGACTGGACTGGGCAGCCTGCTGCCCAGCAAGCTTCCCACAGTGGCGCAATTCATCAGAACTGAAAGCAACTAAAGCAACTCAACGCAATTCAAAGGAGCCTCGCTAACCAGGCCAGCGTGTCAGCCGCCATGCATCACAGGGTTGTGCACAGAGCACATCTAATCAGAACTGCACACGCGGCGTGCGCCGCACACGCCACATGACTGCTCTGTGCCACTGCTGGGTCCTAGATCTATCACTGTGTAACACATGCCGCACACGTCGCACACGCCGCACACGCCTACCTTGTGGTTCACTTATCTTGTATTACACAGAGATCAGCGCAAGAAAAAGCAGAAAAGCAGAAAAGCAGGAAAAAGCAGCAGGAATGCAGGCGACAAAACCCCGCATGCAGACAGCAACAAGCAGCACCTGTTGCAATAGCCCCAGGCGCAAAGCCACAACGAACTGGCACAACTGAACCGCACCCGTGCGGCCACACACGCGCACTCCAACGCACCCCACCACTGCGTCAAGCACGCCAAAGCCGCACACAGCGACCGTCCGCACCCCGCACCGCCGTCCACCCCCACAGACTCAGCCACCTCCATCCTCCCAACAGCACCACCACCACCGCAACCAGCCCCGCCCGAGCACTCCACCGCGGGCACCTCGCCCATGAGAGCCCGGGGGCGCACGCCCCCCTCAGCGCGGGGCGTACCAGCCTCTCGACGGCGGCCCGGTAGGGGCGTAAGGGCGAGACACGAAGGGCGCTCGCGGCGCTACATCGCCTACCCCGCGGCAGCCCGCGGCCACCCGTGGGAAGACAGGGGGGACGAGCACGGAAAGACGTGGGGCCGGCCATCGCCGCAGCAACCGCGGCCCCCGGTCCGTCGTAGCGGCCAGCGGCCGCCTACAGAACATCCGACGGGACAGTGTGGCTAGACAGCACCGCCCGCCCTGCCAGCCGCATGCGCAGCGGAGCCGCAGCGAGGACTTGGCGCGTCACAACACGGCAGAGGGTGGTGGAGAGTTCGCACATGGCATTCTGCAAGAACACTTGCCTGCGGGAGAGCGGGAGATCACCAATCAACATGCACGCACTGATGGGGTGGTGATTGCGCATACAGGCGGCCTCCCCCTCTGCTGCCTTGTGCTGTGCTGTGCTGTGCTGTGCTGTGCTGTGCTGTGCTGTGCGAAGCCGCGGCTCTGCTGCACTGCCGCACCAGATTTGGCACACGCAGACAGGGCATGCGCAATGCAACTCCAAACTTGTCAACGCGCAATTCGCTCTGTCATGCTGTGACAATGCCAGCCCAGCACACGGTGTGCTGCGGTTGCACGCGCTGTGCTATGAGGGTCCACACGCGGCACCTGTAACAGCTGGTGCACAATTTCCATACACCACACGTATTGCTGGCGACGCCCCCGGGTCTGGTGGATTAATATTACAGTGCACCTACAACCGTGACCGCGCAAGTGCCGATGGCGGTGGCCTTGCAACATGATGCATCCCCTGGGAGCGTATGCTGTGTGCTGTGTGCTGTGGTCAGAATATTCCATATGTCGTGGGGGTTGGGGGTTGCGCGGCCGGCCTACACAGCAGAGTCTCACCGGGTCCGAGCTGCAGCACGCCCATGTAATTGTAATTGTAATTGTAAATGTAAATGTAAATGTAAATGTAAATGTAAATGTGAATGTGAATGTGAATGTGAATGTAAATTTACAGTGAGGGTCTGCATGACACATACCGGCTTGCGTGGCAGCCTCCACGCGCGCACCCCTGCAGCTGCCTGCCGTTGCGGCCCAAATGTAAATGTAAATTGAATGTGGGTCCAGGTTCCCCTTCAAGTTGGTGATTTGCCCAACCGCCGCCATGCACGCGCACATCACATTCCGCCCAGCTATCCAGCAGTCACTATGAACACAACATGCACCTCCGGTACTGCTGTTCTTCAGACGAGGTGTACGAGTGCTGCTGCCAGTGGGCACTGCCGCGTTCTGCGGACTAACGCTCTCCTTTATCCATTGTGACGATTTCCAGCGCCACTTCTTGTAGCTTTTTTTAGTTTTGTTTACTTCATTTTATTTTGTTTAGCGACGTGCAGTGAGCACAGCCAGACAGGCACATTCTGAGGGCGGGTGCTGCCGCACTGCCCTCGCCTTACAGCTCAGGCATGGGCAATGACAGCCGCTCAGCTGTGGAAACGATCACCGTCGCGATCAGTCGGCTGACGAGCACGGTTTCAGTGTTGCCAATTGATTTCAAACGGCACATCCGTGCCAGAACCATCGTTGTAGTTCTACATGTGACCGGTGGGGCCACTGGCTGATGCTGCTTGATGGATCCTGCTGCTGCAACTCCCATGTACACATGTATCATGCACTGGCATCCTTGACGAGGTGGTGGGGTGCGGTGGCGTGTGCGTGTGTGGCTGCGCGGGTGTGGTTGTGTCAGTACTAGTTGTGCCGGTTCGTTGTGGCTTTTCGCCAGGGACTGTTGCTGCTGGCTGCTGCCTGCTTGCGGGGTTTTGGTTGTCTGCTTTCCTGCTGTTGACCTCGCTGCCGGGCTCTTGCGTTCATCTCCGTGTAACACTGGCATCGATATCCTGCCTGTAACTTGTTTGGCACGCACACGGATCCTCTCATGGCTCAGAGCTCGAGTCTGGCGTTTCTCGATTCCATACGTGCTGTACATGCTTCTGCCAGTGGTTCTGGTTTTGGGTTCAGGCAGACGTCGTGAGCAGCTGCTCGATGGCAGCAGCTCCGCGGCCGGGCATGTGTTTCAGCAGGCTTCCCAGCAGCAAGCAGACAAGCAGCTAGCTGTGACACATGTGGAACAACCAGTGGTCCCCACTGCTTGCTGTCCCTGCTAGCCTGCTCTCCTGCTGCATCCAGCGCAACTTGAAGGCGCAAGGTGCAGCAAAAGGTGCACGCAGTAACAAGACGGGCTCAACCGTCGGTGTGGCCACCGTGACAGAGGTCAGACAAACAGATCTAGAGGTCCAGAAAGCAGACCAATCCATTCCACTACTAGTAGCTACTGTGAATGTGTTCGGTGCATTGCCATGAATCGTACCTGTATGTTCTACCACCTTGTGGAGCATACCTCTGTAACGTATCTCTGTAGCTACTTCCCGTTTGTGGCCACAAGCTCCTGATGTATAGGCCCTGTAGGGACACACGCGCCTCCACGTGACCGGTAAGTCACGTGGTGCATGCGGGTGGCTGTCATGTCAGCTGCGCACACGTGCCTCACGCATACAGGCCTGCACATTCATCCACATGCATGATCATCCTGCGTCCTGGTAGCCAAGCTTGAAAACAGAAGAGTTTGCGTAGCATGCCAGTCGACCTCGTTCGATGTGGCACTGTACCTGGCGCAATTGGTCATGCAGCCAGGTCTTCGAAGGCGGCCGGGTCTTCAAAGGCGTGCATGCTGCATGCTAGCTATAGCGCAATATATAGCAGTCATCATGCAAGGGTTCCCCCGAAGTGGACGTAGCTTTGCTTGCGAGGAGCATGCCTCATGCTAGAAGTAAGCTTGCAGATCAAACGGTGGTGTGCAACTAATATTGTCGTGTGGGCAGTCGTTTGCGGCCGCAAGGGTTTTGCGCCGGCATCGCCGCCCAGGCATGATCAGGCACAACCCTGACATCGCAATCCCACGCGTGGTCGCAACGTTCAGTCGCAACGTTCAGTCACTTGCCTGCACGCCCAGGGCTGCGACCTCATGGTCACAACGTTATTCGCGAGTGCAGGGCTAGCGCAGCGCTGAGCTCTGTGTCTACGTCCAGTATGGCCCGCCCATCATGATGGGTATTGGTACCGGTGGGCCAGTGGGGTGGGAATGTTGGCACGACCCAAGAAAACACTGATACTGCCGTTAACGTTGTTTTACATTCTAGCATGCATTGCAGGTGGTACCGTCAGATCATCTCATGACATCTTTGATCATAGTTGCAGCGCCACTGGCAATTGCAAGTCCTGAGCACTCGGACGTGCACTGGCCATGGTAAATTGAACATCGGCAAGTAATTTAATTTATATTTACATTTTACATTTACATCACACAAGCCAATGTACAACTAGATGCTAGACTCATATGCTATCCGGCAGATGCGAGCCGACCAGGCGGTCACCCGGCACGAAGTTGTACGTATGATCAGGACACCGTGTGACTTCGCATATAGTATATGCAAAGTCACACGGCGTCCTGATCAGCAGCCTGAGCCTGAATCCCGATTGGTTTCAAGTTGTTTTTCCCTCTCAGGCCACATCAGCTGGGGTTGCAGCATGTACACGTACTAGTAGTGTTACACAGTGATAGATCTAGGACCCAGCAGCGCCGAGGCAACAGACCAGGTAACACGCAAACAGACAGACAGCCCACCGCAAGCACCGCGGCTACTCTCCGCACGAGCAAATGCCAGAACGAATTCGTTCAAACACGTACTAGTAGTGCACTTCTGCAGCACTGGCAGTTCATATGAACGCATGGCTGCCTGGACAACAGGGTGCACGTGCATTAGAGTACACACTTGGAGCTTGAGCCATTGATACTTCATGCATATATGGGCAGCCTCTCACATATGCATGCAGGATGCACCCACCAGTCACTGCACTCACATCAATGCTCACTGGGCACACTGTCACATTAATATTGTGGTAATACATATGGCCATGTGGATTCATTCATAATTCACTAA
>JALKAD010000179.1:601516-621357 GCA_024500015.1 Ulva compressa
TCTTGTCAGGTTACTGTATGCTGTTGCGTGGCAGCAGCAGGCCTGTCCGCCAGCTGTTTGGTGGTTTGTTGGGATCTGTGAGTGGATTGTTGGGGTTGGTGCTTACATCGGACCTGCCACGGTGTGCAGCATGAAACAGGCCGCACGGCAGGTCGTGGCTCATGCGGCCGCAAAGCGAGCTCTGGTTGTTCACGTATCACGCAGGTTACAATTACTCAGTGACGGGGGAGTGTGCAGGGGAGAGCGAGCGCGTGAGGCAGGTTAGAGAGCGGGACCCCGTGCGACACGTCAAGCTGGCAGCGTGGACGAAGCAGTGCCTGCAGCAGGCGCTGGACGTGCACGGGGAGGCTCTGCGGTCGCGCATCGCCGCGCTGCCGCCCGTCGTGTCCGACGCGCTGCAGCAGATGGTCAAGTGACACCGCTTACACAGCCGCCGGGGCGGCGCGCGGGCTGCGGCAGCCGCAGCCCGCCACGATTCGATCTAGATGTGAAATTCCGTGCGCTCACCACGGTAAAACGATGAAACAGACATACACCACATGCCTCTCATGCGCGGTCCGCCTCCAGCACCACTTCAGCCGTCATCTCACTTCCGGCCTGCACACACACGCGCGGTAAATGCCTCGGTCACAAACCCTCAGCATTCCACCCGAATCATCCGAGATCTGCACAGATGCGTTTGAAGGCATGTCCGGCAATAGCAGAAACACAGCAGTGGGCTGCGAGGCACGCACCCCGTCGTTGCCGCGCTTGTACGTGACTTGCAGCTTGTCGCCCACTGACTTGTTATCAATCGCGGCCTCCACGTCCGAGGACGTGCGTATCCGCCTGCCATCCACCCCGACGATCACGTCTCCCGCCACGACGCCTGCCAGCCCCCGCCGGATGCCCAGCAGCCCCGCCTTCCCCGCAGGCCCCTTCGGGTCTACCGTCTGCGCCAGCGCTCCATCCGTGACCTTCAGGCTGGCTGAGATTGCAGCCGATGCAAACATAATCCCGATGGTCGGTGTTGTCACCTGCACAGACACACACATTACTCTCAACTCTGAAGTCTCACACTGTAACACTCCCACGCCGCAGTGGTATACTGCAGACTCCCACGATACACACAGACCAGGGAGGTGACAGCGAATGGTGTGATGTGGGCGTGCCTGTCCGTTTGCTATGAGCTGTGGTACGACCCTGTCCACGAAATCGACGGGAATGGCAAACCCGACGCCGGCAGAGGTGCCTGTGGCCGTGAAGATTGCAGTGTTCACGCCGATGACGCGGCCCTTCGAGTCCAGCAGCGGGCCTCCGGAGTTGCCGGGGTTGATGGCTGCATCCGTCTGGATCGCTCCAGAGATCATGCTGCCTGCACACCACCCGTCCTGCTGTACCGCAACACGACCCACCAGAGTTGACATGCTGCTGACTTGTGACATAGCCGTGCATGCGGCGCATGAAGGACACACGTGAACACCGTGTCGAGGTGAGGTGAGCGTTACCACACTAAGAAACAGGTGCCAAGAGCATGGCCTGGGGCACATGTGCCCCATCTGGCGCTGAGATCTCCACGGCTGTCACAGAATGCATGGAATCCCATATGTGATGGCCACATGAAGCATGCCAAGATGCACGCTCGATGTCGAGAACGGTCGAAATCATGTGAATGTACAGTGCCTTGGTCCTGTGTGGAGCACACTCAGAGGCAGGTATGGATACATTAGGGCCACCACTGCGGGAGCAGGTGGCATGCAATTGGCATGCACCGCACCGACTTGGCTCTGAATGACTCGATCGAGGCCGCTGACGGCTCCTGTGGTGAGGGTGTGGTCAAAGCCAAAGGGGTTGCCGATGGCCAACACCTGCTGGCCCACGCGCACACTCTTGGACTGCCCGATGCTGGCTGGCTGCAAGATGCTAGCTGGGGCGTCAATCTTGAGAACGGCCAGATCCTTCGCCTTCAGGAGGCCTGCCACGGAGGCCAGGTAGTCCCTCTTCACCCCATCTGGGTCCAGAAGCGTCACCCGTGCTACCTGTACAGAGACCACTTTCGTGCAGCCGCAGTGATCGCGTTGTATATCAGATCGCTCGTGCCCGACGGTATGATCTGAGCAGCGTGATGATGGTATGCGCAGAGTGTGCGCAGCTATCTCATCGGAACTCATGCTGTAAGACATGATCATCGTGGCTGTGATGGGAAGCGCACCTTGAAGTCCTTCTTGGACAGTGCACTCGGGTTGACATTGTTGAGGATGTTGGCTAGGACATGATAGTTTGTGACGATGTATCCGCCTGTTGACCAGATGAAGCCAGAGCCGTTGCCCTCTGGTACATCTGCGACCTGTACCTGGGGTGTTCTGCCCTGCAGAGACAGGTCGAAAATGTTCACGACGCTGCGGTTTGCACCTTCGAAGACATCAATGATAGCCTGCTCTGATTCCCGCAATGCGCCCCGAGGCTCGACGGCTCGCGTGACATCTGCCAGTGAAGGAGCAGGTGGGGTGGCAACCTCAGCTGCTTCAGCACTCTGCAATACAGACGGCGCAGTGGCGGATGCCACAGCAGCCAGGCACAGTTGTCGTCGATCACACGACGTAGCCTCGCCGATGTTCGCTCGATCTGCGCCGTTGTTTTCGCCACAGGCATGCAAGCTGGGATTCCTGGTTGGCAGTCCCTACACATAGCTGTCGTCTCAAAGCTGCGCAGCCACGGTAAACTGCGCTACGGCAGCACATATGACTATTTCATCGGCATAGGCGGAATTTGGTAGCAGGGGACGAGCGGGTCTGCAGGTGGGGCGCAAACGCATCCAACACTGTGCACGTTCTACGGGACTGACCAACACACCCTTTGAGCTTTGACGCCAGGTCTGCATGACAGGTTTGTCCCCATACGCTGGACACGCATGATGCGTTAATCCGTGTAGAAAGCCCAGCACAGGTTGGCGTGACGAGACTGGGCGATCGTGCGTTGTGCACAAGGGAATCAGCGTCCGAGCCAAGATGGCCGAGTCCGACGAACGCCACTGATATTATGGTCAACTCCTCTGCAATACTTGCAATGTGGCATAATCGGGCACCTTTGCTTGGACATGGCTCGACCTGCGCTCCTCAGATGCATGATGCTTCGCTAGACGTGCGCCATAGCCACTGCAGCGCACTGGGCCCAGCTGGGGCAGGAGCGCTCCTCCGGACCCCGCGGCATGTTCACTCCGTTTGAAATGCGATGCGACATGGAAAATCGCCACATTTTGTTCACTGCTCGCTGTGATCACCATGGCGTTTATCGATGTCGCGCAGGACAGCGGCAACATACCCCTCGACAGTACAGGTTGACAGTACGCACGGTGAGCTCTGCCAAGCATACAGGCAAATTTAGTTCTTGGCTCTGATTGCTTTGAAGGTGCACCATGGCCGACACCGTACGCGGCATTATGGAGGCGCAAGTGCCTGAGCTGGAGGACTATGAACGCCGAGGGTACTTCTCACGCGGCGAAATCTCGTCGATTGTGCAGACCCGACAGAAGTTTGAGTATAGTCTTCGCAGGCGCAACGCGAAGAAATCTGACTTTCTGCGGTACGACCTGAATCTGGCCGGCGCCGTCTTGGTCACTGTGCCTCTGTCGGTGCACTGGTGCCCCACCGCATTACTTGACCCTCAGTTGTGTGCAGGTATTATGACTACGAGTGGAGGCTTGAGCAACTGCGTCAGCTCCGGCGTAAGCAACGAGCCATCGCAGGGAAGCGGAGCTTGGCGGACTACGGCATCGTCCGCCGAATCCACTTCATTTTCGATCGGGCAACCAGAAAATTCAAGGGTGACTCCGGCATCTGGATGTCCTGGCTGAAGTTCTGCAAAGACAGCCAAAGCAAGCGCCAGGTGTCAAAGGTGATCACCAAAGCCCTGAAACTGCATCCCACGGCACCATACTTTTGGGCGTACGCAGCCGCATGGTGTGCCTCCACAGCTGTGCATTCATGCAAAGCACCCTACTCTGCTGCCTGCCTGCCACGCCAGGCTTGCGGCTTTACTCCGGTGCAACATTGACAGCAATGGTTACTCTTGGAGAGCCTCGTCCTAGGGCACTGCAAGCATAGAACGCTGCGACATCTACGTGAGCCGCCTCACCTGCTCCAACGGCATGCTGCTGTTGCTGCAGGGAGTTTGAGGGCAATGCAAATCCAGCATCAGCTCGGCAACTTCTCCAAAGCGGCCTTCGGAACTGCCCCACCAAGGGCAGCTTATGGGTCGAGTACTTCCGGATGGTGCGACTCTGACTCAACTCCTCGCCTCGCGAACTAGCCTATTCCAGTTCACCAGCTTGAACAGGGAAATACAGTGTGCAGGAGCTGCTGTACGCAAACAAGGTCATAGCCAGGCGGAAAGCGCTGGGCATCGATGGCGATGCTGAAGGCGAAGAACAGGCAGAAGCCGATGCGGGACAAACCGCGGCCGATGCTGCGATTCAACAAGGCAAGCTGGCGGCGGTGGTGCACAGGAGCGCGGTCAAGCGTCTGCCACAGGACGCAGCGATGCGCATGGCCATGCTGAAGGCTGCTGCAGAGGTCACGTGTGCCGGCTCTGCAGCGCTGCAGGAGGAGATTGTCAACAGCTTCATCGAGGACCTGGGACAGGTTCGGCGGCTCTTCCTGCTGTCTGCTGTAACCCAGGCTGTTTCACGCGCCCACACAATGCGTTGCACGTTTACGAATGCCATAGATGTGTGTCTGCTGTAGCTGGAGGGCCGGTGATGACCAATGAACTCACGCAGTGACTTCTCAGGATGATGCTATCAAATGGAATCTCGTTAAACTGAGGCCTCTCCAGTGTGCTTGACCTCATCTCATGACAAACACGTTTTGCCTCATCAGTGAGGCTGCATCAACCTGCGTGCCTGGCATGAGGATGTCGATCGATACGTGCCAGAAGTCCTTTCGCGGTGTGCAGGATCCCGTGGCGTGTAGCCACCTGGCGGACAGCATCCGCAGCGGCAAGGCGCCTCCGTTCCCGGGCGGCACTGAGGCCACGTGTCTCTTCTGGCACGGCCGGGTGCACGCCACTCAGGACCGGCACATCCAGAGGGCGGCAGTGCGATGGATGGCGGAGCGGTTGAATGCCGTGGACGCGGAAGTGGCCGCGAGGGCAGATCGTGCAGGTGCAGCGGTGTTGAACAGCGCATGGGGCCCTGGGGAAGGCGCCGGCACAGATGCCGCAGCAGAGCGTGCGGAGCATGATGCGGCAGGGGCGATTGCCGAATGCGACGAGGAGTGTGAAGTGCTTCTGGAGTACATGCAGCAGTGCTCGAATGTGGCCGCGGCGGGCCAGGACGATGCGGAAGTGCATGCGCTGTATGCGCAGGCGCTGCTGCGCTGCGGCAAGTCGCGGCAGGCGGCGACGTGGCTGCAGCGCAGTGTACGGTTGTGTCCCGGCAGCGAGGAGCTCTGGCGGATGGCGCTGCGCATGTGCGCGGCGTGCGCCGCCGCAGGGGAGCCGCAGCATCTGGGGCATGCGTCTGCGGAGGCGCTGGTGCAGGCTGCGCTGCGTGCTGCGCCGCCTGGCTGCGTGTCCGGGGCGGCGCTGCCTGCGCTGGCGCTGCTGCGGGGCCTGGGGCAGCCTGTTGCGGTCGTGCTGGAGCATGTGGTCGGCAGCCTGGCAACCGCTGCTGTCGGAGATGTGGGGCAGGATGTGGCTGCGGTCCTGAAGGCGGTCTGGTGCGTGTCTGTGGCCATGTTACGATCTGGACGTGGCGGCTGCTGCTTGCTGTGCATGTCTGGTCACAATGCAGGCCTGGGCTGTGATGATGACAAATTCAACCTTATCTACATTGTCTAGATCGTTCAGGAGCCTCTTCTGAACATGATTATACCTTTGAACCTGAGCCCGGGCTACTGCCGTTGGTCTGCAGCTGCGCCTATCGATCAGTACTGCTGTATCATGTTCGCGGCATGATCCGATAGCAACACCCTGTCTTGCTTGCAGGCTCGGGGATGGTGCTGAAGCGGGGAACAGCTTTGCACAAAAGGTTGCAGGCATGCCACGGCCGGGGGTCGACTTCTGGGCGTCGTACGCGGGTCTCATGTGCAGCGAGTGCATGCAGACCCAGCCTTCATCGAGTGTGTCACTCCAGGCTGTCAACAGGGTGTTTGAGCGGGGCGTGCAAGCACACGGCAGGGATGCTGTGGACTTGTGGCTGCAGTGGGTTGAGTTTATGAGGGAAAGTCAGCAAGACACTGCAGCCGTGACGAGTCGTGCAGTAAGAACACTGCTGCCGGAACACGCCGATGAGTTTTCCTTACGTCTGCATGCGCAGTTGGGATGATGTGTGGTGGCCAGATTCACTGGGCCGTGGGCCCCTTGGCGCTGCTACGCTCCAGGTGCTTGTAAACAAATGTACGGAAGTCATTGAAACTACAGATGCCGTCCTTGTCAGCGTCCACCAGATCCATCATCACGTGCATGTCCTCCTTCGATAGCTACACAAGCGTGGGTGGTAAAAGAATGGAGGGATGGTTCGATGGTTATGTCGACCGAGGAGAGATCGTGCGTACCTGTCCCACTTCAGGAAGCTGCGATACAAAGTACTTGAGCTCATCGGGTGACAGCGATGATGAGTGGTCTCTGTCAAATATGCGGAAGGCAGCTAAAACCGGGTCAAAGTCCTGGTTTAAAACTTCGAATATCAGTTTTTGTCACCACCACATGCCTTGGCAGGCCAGCACGGATGGCTAACATTTACCTTGGGAATTGAGTCAGACATCAGTATGCCCTTTACTTCGCTGAACGTGATTCTCCCTTTCAACGGCCCGATTATGTGCTCAAACTCCGCCGCTGTGGTTGTGGGCCTGAACGTCCGTATGATCCGCTCGATATCGCGCTTCCGAAGCCCCTCTCTGTCCCCACGAGTCATAAGCTTCCATGCAGCTGTAACTTGGCTCGCAGTGTATCCGGATGTGGAAGCATCGGTGCCATGCTGCTCGTCTTGGATAGGATCGTACATTGCCATGCTGATAGTCGCCTCCTCGAGCTCGCAACTTGAACGGCAATGATCCAATGCAGGCTACAGGCCACTATAGCTGTATCAATCAATCACAGATTCTCCCAAGTACACCGGTATTTCCGCGTGCAACCTCGTGGTCTAAGGCAGATTACCACGCTGCATGCTCCAGTGCACAATTAATCTATAATACTATAGAATTGCACTTCTACCCGATTGGCACAGACTCACTTCGATACACTGTACTGCCATGCTCGTGTGGGCTGACGCCTTCTGATCATCAGGCTGGAGACAACTGTCAAAATGCATGGCATCAAGGTGCATCATCAGCATGCAGCACGACCCATATACGGTTTCACCCACTTCGCTCCAGCATGCTACCTTGTCTAAGTTTCGCCTCCTACATAGTTCATAGGTAACGTCTGATATCTCCTGATTTTATGCAAATCAGCATACTCCACCACCTGCTGGTGTGGTCCATGACTCCTCATCGGATGAGGAGCACAGGTGGCTGGCTCGAGCACTGGAGTGAGTGTTGAGGGGCATACCTAGGCACATTCTTTCTGCTCCATGTACCAAGGACTTATCCTAAGCATACCAGAGTCCTGATACGTGCATCAGCGGCCACTGCTCCAGGCAAAAGTGTCATTACGCTGTCCTTCAGTCTGGCCATGCTCCGGGCAAACCTGCCAGCAACCCATTAAGAACTTTGCCAGAGACAGGCGATCGGGGAATCAGCACCCCTAACCGGCCCACGCATGCCTTGCAGCTCGCGGCCAAATTCCTGCAAGGCATGAGTGAGCCAGAATGCACCATCGGTGCCTGTTGTGCATCCCGGAAAATCGCATACAAGGACAACAAACACTTCCTCCAACTACCCCAACAGCTGACAACAGTTGGCGTGCAGCTGCATGCAGTTGGACATGGGTGAGGTGTGTTGATGATCACAACTGGAATTGGAGCAAGATGTGCTGATGTATTGCTTTCACAAGTAAAGCTTTTTCACAGGTGGCAAGGTCAACATGACAAATGCTCCACAGATACTGCCACAGTACTAGTCGCGTTTAGCATTCTTTCACACGAACTACAACATCCTAAATTGACACTTTTTCGTCAATTTCCGATACAGGGCTTTCCGATATACTCAGGTGCTGAGAGCTGGGGCCCATGGTCTGAGTCTGCGGCTGTGTGCCTCCCTTACTGGTAGTCTGACATATGATCCCGCTGCAGAACAATCGTTCTGTGCTACTTCATCGGCAATTGAGATATACCGTAGGTATGAGGTAGTTTCATTCAACTGCTGTTCAACATTCATTCGCCGCGTGTGTCTGGCCGATGCTTGTCTAGTCTACGACCCGCACCTAATGGCCCTAATAAGTTTGTGCTCACTTGTTGGTGTGATAAATCACCATCACTGCCGAATTCACAATCCGGCATGGAACATCCATGCCCGAGCTACTTGTGGGTGCACAGGAGAACCGACCCAAGTTCTGTTTATGCATCTATGAAGTAGGACAGCAGGCGGGCCGAGCTGTCTGTGCGTATGCTCTTGTGCTACTCACAGCTGGCAGTCAGCCCTGGGCCAAAGCTCCTCGACGGCAATAGGCTGACCATGTCCACATGTACAGCATATCAAACAGCATATCCTGGCCATTGTTTTCTCTGTTGAGACATGCCCAGCGCCTGGCCGTGATGATCACCTGCAAGTGGCACACCACGAAGGCGGCCGCGCTTCACAGAGTTCTCGCAGAGAGGTGACAATCAAGATTGTCCAATGGACGTGCAGCAGCAATTCAACACAACACACAGACACAGGCTGAGTTGGTGGTGCTCGATTCACTTGGCCAGGAAGGGAGTGGGAATCCGCGGGGAAGCAGGGTCAGGCAAGACCTCCCTCCGGTCACGAAGGCCTGTCCACAAAGCAACAGCAACAGCTTGCATGCTTACCATGTCGGATACACGTGGTGCTGCCTCATGACAAACGTCAAAACGTATCAACGTACTCGACAGGACTCGAACCTGCGCGGCAGAAGCCAGCAGATTTCAAGTCTGCCCCCTTAACCACTCGGGCACGAGTACAAGATGCAACAGTGGTTGTTGATGTTGTATATATTAAACGATAAAATTTGGCTTCGTCAGCTGCACGTCTGCTACACGTCCGCGTTCGCTGCACGTCCGCCACCTGTCAGGTACAGTTGTAGCACAACAGCCAATCCCAACCCATATCCTCTAATGAAGACATCCACAACCTCATGTATGAGCGCACAAGGAGCACATAGCGTGTGTGGCGAGGGTGGAAACCCTTGATGTCTCGAGCTTCGAGAGAGTCGCACAACTGATGCAGCTGCATGCAGTCGCGAATGTCTGTGAAACCGACACGGCTGGAGGCCGGGTACTTTTGATATCGCATAGTGCTGATGCTGCTCCCCACGCAGGTTGGCGGTTTGTTGCTTAGCAATCTGGCTGATCACCAGCATGAGTCCAACAACCGGAGACATTGACGCCAAGCGGCGTTCGCTGTACGACGTGATCTCTGCACAAGTCACCACATCATTTGACGATGTGCTAGCGAGAGTTACATATGTCGCAAAGTTGACGTCGTCTTGCAGTTCCGCTGGTGCTACCAAATTGTTTGGTGCGACCCATGCTTCCCGCCTCGTCCTCAGATTATTGGGATTTCCAATACCATGATACCGTCAACCAGAATCATGATGTGCAAGCAGATACGCACGGAGAGCTTGTGAACAAAGCATGCAGCACTATGGACGACACTAGTGAGCAAGTGACAGGATTTGTTTTGGTCTTCCCGTCCTGTGCGGCGGTACAGCTTGAAGCCAAGCAGCACACATTAGATGCAATACTGGGCGAACTTAACAATAATCTTCAGGAGTTGTCATTTGCTCAAGTCAGAATCATCTCTTCAACAGACGATATACCCAGCCGTGCACACACAGCGATGAGCACTGCTTTTGAGGCAACAGATGCGAAAGCACCGACTGAAGAATTGGAGGTGGAAGCTGCTGTTGCTGAGGCGTCCAACATCAATCTCAAATTCATTGCGTTCGGGCAGGAGATGAAGTCATTGAAAGGGCCAGAGCTCCAAACAGCACTGGATCACATTTCCACGTACTGGGAGGGCATGCCCAGGGCTGACAAAGTGCTATGCTTACTCGAGTTCAATGACGCGCCGACCATCAGCGCATATCTGGACATGTTTACTGCACCGTTATCACTGGACTTGGACAGCGAGCGCGTGTGGCCTATCCCTCGCTTACCAGCGCTGAAAGGTTGCTAGACAAGACCATAAACCAAGGAACCAGACCAGGCTGTGCAAATCTCACGTAGTGAAGATATCCTGAATGCCACGAAGGAGATGTGACTGGCTGTTTGGCAGATTTGAAGTCTCCTTCAGGGAGAGCTTGCGAGCCTCAGCAGACTGCATGTAGGCACTGGCTGGTGGGAGTGAGTCCTTAGGGACTGATCCACGTATAATGCTTGCAACCCAGTTCCTCTCCGCTACTTCGCAAATTGCTCGCAGGTCTCGGGCTGACATGCCTGGAGTAGCCTCTGCAATGCGCTCGAGTTCCTGCAGACGACTGGCACTGTTGACAACCGTGACTTCGGCACCCTCACAGTGGAACGAACACTGACACCTCACCTCAACCACCAACCGGTTGCAACCAGCCAGAGCAAGTCAGGCATGCATGCACGATGCTCACAGGGATCAGGCTCGCTCACGGAATATGCAGGAGTCAGCATCGTCAGTCATTCCATTTGTGGTACGTGTGGATGACTAGATGTACTGTACAAATGGAAACTGTAGACCAGTGTAACCCGCATCAAACTGGATCGGAATTATGACAGAGACACGCACCTCGGTCTTCAGCTGGGCAGCGTAGTGCTTCAAGATGTTGGCACGGCATGCAACATCTGGCAGGCCAAACGCGACGATCGCCTGGCACCTGCTCAGCAGTGCCGCGTCAAGGTCCTGCTTGCGGTTCGTAGCAGCCACCACGATCGAGTCTGTGGCCTGGAAGCCATCGATAAATCGCAGCAGAACGCCCAACAACCTCCTGGTCGCTTCATTCATGTCGTCTGAGCGGCTTGTCGCCAACGAGTCCACCTGCACAGTCAGTTCTGGGGCTGGCAGCAGCATTACACATTTCACTTTGTCAAATGTGGCAAGCATGAAAGCAAAAGGACACTCCGTAGCCCTTTGCAAGGCACAGCTACCGGGGGGTCACCTCGTCAAGGAAGATGATGCAGCCACCCATCTGCTCTGCCAGGTTCAGCATGCCTCCAAGCTGCTTCTCGCTCTCACCGTACCACTTGGATGCAATGGCCTCGAGCGGGATGTACACAAGCGGGATGTCTGCCTGGCTCGCAATCACGCGGGCCGCCGTGGTCTTGCCTGTTCCCGGTGGCCCCTCGAGCAGCACAGCCTGCAGGCCCGCCAACTGTTGACCTACGCGGCAGTGCCTCACACCAAATCCCACGCATCCCCTGCCGCACGGCCTCCTCATATGATCATTGCTTGGACTGCACTAATGTGCAAAGCTGCACAGTATGAAAAATCGGCGAGTCCTCGCCGTGAGATGTGGCCGCTTGTTCCTTAGGCCAGCCCCTCTGTTGCCGTATGTTATCACCAGGCTGAACATCGACCCCACCGGACACGTCAGTGCGTACGAGCCCGAGCGCCGCTTTTCGCACCGCCGCACAACCGCATCCACACCACAACGAACAACCCACAGCGTGCTCAACGCGCACAGACAGCCATGGGGCTGCCCTCCCCTGGCATGCACCCGCAGATCTCACTGCAATCTGTCAGATCTCAAGAGATGTAGAGACGCTGACCTTTGTCCGGTGGTGCTTGCCGTCCTTCCGTGTGCGCTTCGCCACGCGCTCAAACTCCTCCGAGTGCTTCACCGACAGCAGGACGAGGTCGTCCAGAGCGCGCTTCTGCTCCTCATACCCCGCCATGTCGTCCCACGCCAGCTTCTCCCCCTCCTCCTCTGGCAGGTACACCACAGCGCCCATCTGCCGCAGCTGCTCTGCCGCCTGCGGCCACGACTGCGGGCCGCTGGGCGGCGCGCCGTGCCGTGCCTGCGGTGCTGCGCCGCGTGCGTGAGCAGGCCCAGCGAGCGGCATGCTGGAGCCCCCGGAGCCGTCAGCTGAGGAGTGGGCATGCATCTGCTCCTCCCAGTCGGACGACATCATGCGCTCGTGGAGTGCCCGCATCTCGTCGATCATGTCGCGGTTGAAGCGGTCGCCCAGCAAGCCGAATGTGTCTGCGAGTGCAAAGGGGTCTGCCAGGTCCACTGACAGATCAAACCTTGATCGCTGCACAGGCACGCACGATCAGCACAGCGGTGGTCAAGGATGAGACGCAGGCAGTTTACACATGCAGGTGGACTGTGACTCAGGTTGAATGATGGCTCAGGTTGAATATTTGCTCGACTGCTGGATGAAATGTGGCTGTCACTGTAATCGATTCAGTGTGCGAATCAGTGTGTGATTCAGTGTATACAGTTGCAGACGCAAATGCAGTACAGGCGTGGCTAAAGCCCTATCGTCAACCTTCTTCAATCTCTGAGAGAGGACTCGGGAGAGAGGGGCCGTACAGGTCCGGACGTGATGCCACGGTTGTGGAGGTTCAGGTCGTTTGACAGCAGCATCAAGCGCCCCAGCAGCGGCAAGTCCCCGTGATCCAGCGTCCCTTGTTTGGAGAACGTTACGGAGGCTTGTGCCTGGTCTGTCTTGGGCGCGATCAGGTCAATCTGGCGGGAGCCCTGATGGATGCTCAGGCTTCTCTGGGCAGGGTCATCTCGGACCTGCATTCAAAGCGAACTCAGGAGGTGAATCATCTGTGTATGACACAACATGGTGCTACCTGCTTGCACTGAGCCGCTGGTATTCAAAGTTGACAGAGGCAGCCTACCGACGTTCGGGAGGAGTTGAATTGAAATGGGCCGCGCTTGTCTGGGACAGGCTCGAGATGCTTGAGCGCGACTTCAAGGTGAGCCAGGGAGACACCCTGTCGTACGGGAACAGTCACGCTTGTCCAGCCGGGTGTGAGATCGACTGTTGGCTCGTGCGGCGGTGTTGTGGGGTGGGATGAGGGTAGAGATGCATCTATCCGGCCAATGTCTTGTTGGATGTCCTCCCATAGTGCTTGAATTTCCTTTCTTGGCTCAAAGTTCCCAGGTGCGCCCTGCAAGCGTGCCGGCCGCAGGTTGTGTCATGATCAGTAGTTGGTGGGGACTGTGAGTGGCAGGGGCAGCGCCCCCCACAACGTGGTCGTCACGAAACACGCGCATGCGACACGACTACTACGTTTTGTCAGTAGGCCCAGTGACCATTACCTCGCTGTCACAGCTCGCTCTTGTGATTCCGGACAGAGCTGCGAGTGCGGACGCTGCAATCGCCGCGGGCAGATGCACTCCATGCGCGCCGGACGCGTGTGCACGACTCGTGGGCTTCGTACTGGACGTGCAGCTGGGATCATCCAGAAGCCTGCTCGCATGTGCTTGAGAAGCCGAGGTGACCGAACCAGGCGGTACTGTGCTGCAAGAGCGCAAAGCCAGGTCTAGACCATTCGGCCATCCTTGCAGCAGCTTCCGTGCAGCGCGTCTTCTTGCACAAGCAGACATCAGTTCTCTATAATTAGATTGTGTATGTGCAAAGAGCCTGAAATAGAGAGCTGAGCCACGCCGTAGCAGAGCTGTCGCAAGTCACGACGCAGGTTCGCAAGTGTTTTATGACCCTTGTTAGTCTGGTCGATGAGGATTATGCAGCCAAAAACTTAAACGTAGACTCACGCCCCGTGTATGCGCTGTGATCATGCCGACGTGTGATCGGGTAAAGGCAAATTCTCGAGAACGGAGCCCATGTCTAGAGGTGGATCTCGTTGATCGACCCGACTTGCGGCCAGTGGCACAGCTGGCAAGAGGACGAATGGGCACATGGAGTACATGGTCATCTCCACTGTGGGATGGAACAGGTAGCATTGAGATGTGTCGTCCGTGATCATGGGGAATGCTGAATCCTGACTGTCCGTGGCTGACATACGCCTCGTGCCAATTGCTCCCAAGCGGGTCTAAATTTGCACTCAAGACAACGAGCTAGTAAATGGCCATGATTTATAGTACATGTTTGAGCCAGAAGCATGCACCGTGCCCTTCGCGACAGACTGCGGCATGTGCGACAGTTGACCGACGTGGAGCGCTCATTGCAGCGACGTGCGCACCAGCATGCACGCTGCTCGAGCAGCGGACAGCGCTGGCGGATATGGCCGCATCAGCGCCTGCACTAGTGCCTAAACGTGAGCTAGCTGAGGGCCTGATGGTGAGCGAGGTACGAACACACAGTGTGACTCGCATGGCCGATGCGGAGCTCATCCCACGGCTCCAAGGGGCCAGCAAACACCATAAAATCGTGTACACATCGAAAATCGAGAATGTGGACAGAGCTGTGCTGCCTTCATCCAGCACTGCCCGAGGGACGGCAGCTTGCAGGTGGTCAAGGGGAATTGGCAGCTTTCCGGAGGACACAAGGGCAGCCAAAGCGACGACCGCACGTCAGGCAAGAAGGCTGTAGAGGACATTGACAAGTTCGTCTCCGCTGGCATCACGACCATGGACACAGCCGACATCTATGGCCCCAGCGAGAAGCTGATCGGGGACTACATCCGAAGCAGGCCTCAGGGCCGGGAGGGCCTCGAGATCTTGACAAAGTTCTGCAAGTTTGGCAACGAGCAGGTCACTATCAACCAGAAAAGCGTCACTCAAGTGCGGCCCTTCCTCTCGGGGGAACTAGTCAAACAGTCCATGTCAGAGCAGCTGGCACCGGCACACTCATGCCTGCGTGGATAACTGCACAATCGACTCTTCACAGCCAAAATGTGCAGTTCCCGCTGTCAGGGCACACATGCTGTCACTGGTGGTCAGACCAGTAGCTGAGGCAGCAGTGTTGGCAGCACAGCGGTGCCAGTGCAGGGCATCAAGCGGTCCCTGGACAACCTGGGAGTGGACTCTGTCGAGATGGTGCAGTTCTACTGGCACAATTACCAGGTGTGCAGCCAGCGATGCGTGCCATGCGTGCCTCTGCAGGCGTGCCTGCCTTCCCTGCAGCTGTGGCTGTTCATGTTACAGCTGTTCATGCCCTGGGAGGCATCCGCCAGTGCCAGAGTCCTGTTGATCAGCAAAACATGGAGAAACACGGATGTTGGGTATCACGTCTCAGATCCAGACGGGGGTCGGCAACAGCATGACTGCGCACAGGGGCAGAGGATGCCACTGGCGCACTGCCCCTCCAGCTCTGACTTGATCAGCTGCCGCCATGCATCCTACATTGTCACAAGCTCGTGTTACAAGCTGTTGTCACAAGCTGTTGCCACAAGCTGTTGTTACAAGGCCAGCGCACTGCACTGCTCCTCACTACATGTCGAGCACCTCCTTGGAGACACGCAACCATGGAGACACTCCAACCAACAGCCGGGTGTCCACAGGTGCCCAAGTACGTCGCCACATCGCAGTACCTCATGGAGGAGGTCGCCGCCGGCCGCGTGAAACACCTCGGCGTCACGAACTTCGACGTGCCGAGGCTCCAGCAGATGATGTCTGGCGGCGCCAAGATCGTCTCCAACCAGGTGAGCACACTGCCTGTACTGCCAGCATCACCACCAGCACAGTGCAACATGTACCAGAACCACACCGCATGCATGCCGGTGCTGACGTGGCGGTGGGTGGCGCAGGTGCAGTACTCGCTGCTGGACCGGCGCGTGGACAACGGCATGCTGGAGTACTGCGAGACCGGCGGAATCAAGCTGCTGCCCTTCGGCACCGTCGCGGGGGGCTTCCTCTCGGAGAAGTATCTCGGCGTGCCGGTCGAAAAGTGCGCCACACCTCCGCCTCCGGCTATCTGTCTCACCAACGCTGCATCCCCCTCATCGCCCCTGTCTCTTAGAGTTGCACGGGTGTTGTAGCGTGGCATCTTTTTGTACGTGTAGCTCAAGGGTGGCCTGGATAAGACCTGCACAGCACGCACAGCATGCACAGCACAGCATGTCCTGCTCTGCACAGCATGCACCGATGCTCATCATTGCGGCATGCATACGCACCGGAGCATGTCGCCGCCGCGGTGTACTAGCCACCAGGGGGGGGGGGCTGGATCATAGTGTGTTGCAACGCGTTGTGGTGCACAAGCGATGCTCCTGCACTCCCTGTCGCCGCTGCCAGGAGCGCCAGGGTTGCCCACACTGCCGACACGGTCATGCATGCCGCAGCTGTGGCCCATGTGCAGGATCTCGCTGGACACGTACAGCAAGTCCAAGTACGCATCCATCATTCAGCAGAACGGCGGCTGGGCGTGGTTCCAGACGCTGCTGGGCACGCTGGGCGGCATCGCGCGGAAGCACGGCACGAGCATCGCCAACGTGTCGAGCCGCTGGGTGCTGGACAAGCCGGCGGTGGCGGGCGTCATCGTCGGCGCGCGCAACGCGCGGCACGTCGCGGACCACGCCCGCCTGGCCACCCTGCAGCTGGACGCGGACGACCTGGGCAGGATTGAGGAGGTGTTGGAACAGGCGCGGCAGCCGGAGGGGGACATCTACACCTGGGAGCGCGGCGGGCAGTGGTAGCCGGTGCAGCACCGCGGTGGTGATAGCAGCTTCCTCAGTGATACGCTAGGCCTAGCCTAGCTAGGCTACTGATTGTGCGGTTCATTCGGTGTTTACAGTGTCACGGTTACGGCAGAGTGAGGTTTTATCGAATTCATGCGGTCCCTGACCATCCTAGCGATGGCAGCGTCCGCAGTGGCAGCTGCTTCCTCAGTGGTTTGCCAATGAGGAGGGCGGGTCGGTTGGTGTGCTGCCGGCGTGGCGTGTGCTGCCGGCGTGGCGTGTGCTGCCTGCGTGGCGCGTGTTTGTGGCACCATGGGAGAGGTCCGGCGGCGGTGCCGGCCGGGGCCGCGGGTGTTGCATGGCTGCTGCGGCCGAGCGACCCGGCATCAGCGTGGAGGGAGCAGGTGGTGGGAAGGGGGGCGCGCACTCCCTGTTTCAGGTTACACCCTGCGTCGGGCGCCTCAGGTGTGGCTGATGGCTGGCTGGCGGGGCCGTGTGCTGGCCATGCCAGCCTGATAGTGCTGCCGGCGCTGCTGCATGCTGCGCGTGGCATGCTGCGCCATCGCCGGTGTGCATGCATGCATGTAGCAACACCCGCTCGCACAGCTGCAGCAGCCCAATTACAGGGCCTGCGTGCGGAATGCGCGCGGTCGCTTCGAGCGGCATAGCATGAGGACGGTGTGGCCAGGTCCTGGAGATGGCAGCGTGGGCTCATGCGTTTCATGCGTGGCTCCATCATACCAGTCTCCTATAGATCAAAGCAGTTCACTGTGCGGCTTGCACATCATTGAGGGCCTAGTCGAGTATTCCAATGCAGCAGTTTTCGTTCTGAACATGGACGTTCGTGCCACGTGTGCCGGGGATCATCCCTGTCTGTACATCTGGTTACACCATGTGCAAAAAACTGTGTGGCAAAGAGGATACAAGTAGCTCTCTGAGACGTGAGCAGCTGAACCGCTGTCCCACATCCCCGCTCCCATGACATGCCTCGGTGATCGCCCCAGCAGCTGCCACAGCACGCATGCTACGGGCTGAGCATCTCAGACACCCATCCATCGCCGGCCCGCCGGAATCGCAGCCGCTCATGCGTGCGGCTTGGCTGCGAGTGCCAAAACTCAATCGACGTGGGCTCGACTCGGTAGCCCCCCCAGAAGGGCGGCTTTGGAATGGTCTCCTGCCCAGCATACTTCTCCTCCAATTCCTTCATCTTTACATCCAGCACCTGCACCGCACACTCTGATACATGCATGCGCTGCGTCCACGTCACAGGCATCCCCCAGCCACACCACTGCAGTCCCCACCGTCACATCACACACCCCCTCTTCACATGTGCAGCTGCCACCGTGACTACCAACACTTCCAAGTCGGGATAGTGCGGCATGGATCGGACTGCAAGCTATGGATGGTCAACCTAGAACCACAGCACAGCGTGCACAGTAGAGCTATGTCGGCCAGGTCAGTTTTGAAAACCATCAGCCAACGCACAACGGCATCCAAGCGTGCCGGCCACATGTGTGCCTGCACGCCCGTCTGGTCCTGAACAGCTGCGCACCGCAGCACCGACCAACAGGGCTGCCTTCGCCGCGGGTGCCGCCGTATGATTGTGGCAAAGGGTCAGCTGGGCGAATAAGTAACGTAGTAGTTGTAAAATTGCAGCGCACCTCCCTGCTGGGGATGACAGACGACTGCTCGCTGCTCCAGGCGCCGAGCTGGCTGGCGCGGGGCCGCGACGCGAAGTACGCTTCACTCTCCGCCTGCGGCACGCGCCGCGCCGCGCCTTGAACTCGCACCTGCAGCCCGACGTGCTCCCAGTAGAAGCACAGCGCTGCAGAGCCCCCCGCATCGATCTCCGCCGCCTTGGTGCTGCCGTAGTTTGTGAAAAACGTGAACCCCCGTTCATCAAAGCCTTTCAGCAGCACCACCCGCACCGAGGGCACACCCTCGGCCGCTGTCGCCAGCGCCATCGCGTTGGGTTCGGCCGACGCCGACGCCCCCGATGCCTTTGCAAACCACTCGCCGAAAAGCGCGATCGGGTCCTGCGCTGCGCATGCTGCGTCAGCATGCTGAGAAGATAAACGATTGGATGGAGCATGTGTGGGACATCGGAGCGAGCCCATTAACGAATGGGATGTATGGATCAAAGTGGGGGGGGGGGTGCGCGCACCTTGGCGGCGGCTTCTTTGTCTAGCAGCAGGGTATCGTCTGTGACGTGGTTGCGCATCGAGTGCACCTCCTTCGGCGCGTCGGCTGTGATCTTGACGCACATCGCGGTGCCGGGGTAGTCTGGCAGCCTCAGCTCATACTTGTCGCGGATTTCATGAGGCACGAACCGGCCGCCGAGGTAGTGGTGCGGGCCCTGCGCAGCACGCAGCACGTCACAGCGCAGAGCTGACCCAGGCGCAGACCCTCGGCCATGCATGTGCCTGAGCCTCCGACGCGTGCTGCGGCGTGCTGCGGCCGGAGCTGGAGGGTGCGCGGCCCTCGCCTGCCGCCTGGAGGTTACTCAGAAAAGAATGAAGCGGCAGGGTGTCCGTGTGAAAGCTATACACCGCATGAGCCAGAGACACCTGCTGCACTGCACATCCAGCAAGCTGGCATGCCGCTAGCAGGCTGAATCTGGCGTTTCAAAGGGCGGCAAAACCGTGACGCCCTGGATGGAGTGCCAGGCATACAAGCTGCTGTCAACCGCAGCCGGTTACAACCGCGTTTGACTTGGCTGACCCGCGCGGGTGCATGCATGAGAAGGACGCACCGCACCTCGAAAAACCGCGCGGTCAACTTGGGCGCTGTCAAGGAGATTAGCATCTGCGGCCTCAGGCCGGTGCCCTCAACGTCCCCGTCCTCCACATGCCATCCTGCATGCATGCCTTCCATTCATTCATGTCATTCACACCGCCCCGCCACAACCGCCTCTGTGCATCCACCCCTGCCCCGCGCTCAACACGACAGGACTACAAAGCTGCGTAAGCCACATCGTGCTGTGCGTGCTGTGCGTGCTGAGCGCACCGGAGGGGACGTCAACGGACGCGACCATCGCACGCCGCACATCGGCCAGCTTGCGCAGCATGCCGTCGAACGGCGGCCGGGGGGGCCCGCGGAAGCTGAAGCCGAAGAGGGCGTCCACGATTACGGCGTAACTGCCGTCGAGGTCCGCGGCGAGCACCTCGTCGGCTTCCAGGAAGGGCAGCCCGAGGCTCGTGCACTGCACCACAAGCCCCTCATACAGCGGCTTGGCCGTGCGCT
>JALKAD010000179.1:630089-649013 GCA_024500015.1 Ulva compressa
CACATGACGCTGCATTGATGCTACTTCTTGCAGCATTAG
Organism: Ulva compressa; assembly: GCA_024500015.1. Taxonomy (NCBI): domain Eukaryota; kingdom Viridiplantae; phylum Chlorophyta; class Ulvophyceae; order Ulvales; family Ulvaceae; genus Ulva; species Ulva compressa. The sequence goes on from JALKAD010000179.1 coordinate 630,129, forward strand.
GGCCCGCTGCGGCTCATCTTGGATGCTACCCATCCTCGCTTGTCAATTTATTCTATCATTGTAATCTTGACAACGCGACAGATGTCTTCATATGCACGCTTGGACACTGAAACGCTGACACGCAAACGCTATTGAACGGTAAGAAACTGCGTCGGGGTGAGCCAGATCACTGTCTGTAGTAGAAGGCTGTGGAGAGATTTGTACTCGAAATGCTGGTTTTAACGCTGCCGGATCAACTGATCGCGCACTCCGCGGAGCTCCAGCTTTTTCCGAGCCTGCAGTGGCCACGCGTGGCCTAGCTCCTCATAGGGCCGGGCTGAGGGAAGAACTTTCCGCATGCATCGGCCCATTTTCCGCGGTAGTCACAGGCAGAACGCACAACTCGGCGGCGTCCCGCACAACATATAGGCATCATATAAAGCTCAGGTGGCTTGGTTGTCGGGCAATTGGTGCCCCCGTTGTGGAGTTGTGGTTGAGCGCAGATGGTCGGTTGCATTATTGTGCCCCGCGCCGACGAGGGCGTGCCCGCACAGGTCTGCGAAGATCCGCACAATATCATGGATATATAGTTGTGCTTCTGGGGGCTTGAAAAGTTGCAGCCAATTATCGTACAATCATTCTGCTCCTGATCGCTGTGCCCTGCACGCGGAATGGACCTTTGAACTGCATCCTGTGGCTCTGTAATACATAAGATTGATACATAAATACCAAATGAGGTGTTGGAGTTCCTGGCAGGCCCTGGCTAGCTTGCTCTGTGGCCAGATGCGGTGATACTTGGCCCCAGCAAGGTACGTGCTCTGGCGCCTCGCATCTGCATTGGCACGACCTAACTAGCCACGCAGCGCTTCATATGTCACATATAGAGTAGTTCATATGATACAATCTGCGGTGTTAGCTTTAACAAGGGGCTGCTGTCCCACTGCCACTGAATAATGAATAACGCTTGTCACAGTGCACAGTCCTATTCGTCTCATCTTGCACCTCGGCTTTATGCCACACTCACAGACAGGATGACATAATAGCCCACGGCAGTTACCCCCGGTGCCAACAGACGTAATTCTCGTTACGAGTTTCGGATTCTCAGGGGTGGCTTGCACTCACGCCAAGACCGCGTTACCTTCGAATCGACCGGAACCCCTCCAGCAATCTGAACTGGAGTTGTGACTGGCACGCTATCATCAGCAGGTTCAGCCTCGACGTGATCCTGACAGCCCACTTGCCCATGCTGCACATCAGACTCTGTATCAGGCTTGCTGCCTTTTGCACCCTTTTGAGCTGTAGCCTGGCGGGTCGACCGTGCTTGTACAGCAAAACCACCAACGTCAGTGCACGCAAGAAGAATTTTGGTGTTGATTTTCTGACATGTGTCCTGGCATGCATCTACTGACTCAGCAAACTTCTGTTCCTTGTTTTTGTTGACTGACTTAGACGACTTCTTCTTCTTTCTGTCAGGGGATCCCTATTGTCCTGGTGTTGCGACGCGAGCAGCGGTTGCATTCTTGTGTTTAAAACAGTGAGCGATTCCTCTCTGTTTCTTCTCCGCATTGCTGTTCAAAGACCTCCATGCCATCACAACGTGAAAGAACAGGCCGACTGTGCTGTCAGCGTCATTTTACGAATGAGATTTGCACTCGTCAGGCGGGATGACGTCACGCATGCTTTCTTTCGCGGTTTATGGGGTAGATTGCAGGCTGAGCAAGGTTGCGGCTGCTTCCTTATCATGCAGACAATGTGGATCCTTCTGCGAGTTTTCCTCCAGGTCCAGCCCTGCAGTTGCAGCTGCAAGTGCGGGGGCAGCTTGGTTATTTGCGCATGTTGTCTGGGTTGTCAATGTGCACCGCAGCTGTCGGTGCTGGGGCAAACGCTTGGGTTCCGTGTTGCTCCGTGAGGCAATCATCGTCTTTGTGCACCATCTCGACTGTGAAAGCTGCTTTGGAAGCGGGGGCAATTGAAGTATGTTTTTGATCCATGGCAAATTCGCATGGGGGCCTGGCGCTCCCTCCTGTGCGGTCGCCAGCAGACTTGGTGGATGTCTCGTATGACCGTTCTCTTTGTACCCATCAGAAATCACAGGGGCCTGTGATGTGGGCTGGTCACATCACAGGTTGTGTGTCTGTGTTGTGCGCTTCCTTGACATCAGCTGCGGTGGAACATGCTAGACGCAAGTGTCTGGTTGGCTGTTCCCGCTGTGGTCAGTTTGAAGGTATCGACAGAACTGTTTACCAATTCGTTTGTGGCTCAGGATCCTGCCACAGGTTCAAATCTTGCGGCTGCAGCATCATCAACACCGCTGGTTGGTCTGCCTCATGCTTTGCATCAAGCTGGTATTGTGAAACCTCAATATCACTGGGCGGTGAAGCATCTTCATTGCCTCGGCGCACCATCTCATCTATCTTGTAGTCCATGTGTTCACGTTTCAGCATGCTCACATCAATCTGATCTTTGAATGATTGACTAGGGTGCGAGCCTGCACAGCACGTCGTGCAAATGTGGCCGGATTCGCCCAGATGCAAAGGCTGGCATTGATGGCACACACACCAACTCAGATGATAGACAAATTTGTAGCACGTGCGCCTGTCATGCTGCCGTCTGCATTGGACAAGAGCTCCTGGAGCTCTGTCACGGGAGTTGCGTTGAGAAAAGAAGCATTCTTCGCAGCTTGCATGGCTGTGGCCTCTGCAACGCGTTCAGTGTCCCGCACTGTGGGTTGCGTTGCGATTCAATGCAGTGGTAGTCCCGCCTTGTTGCCAGCAGCATGGCCATCTCCTGTCACATCAATCCCATCTGCTTGCCCCATAACGCCTCACGATCAGTTGAGCTGGTTTGGTCAAGGCATGCTTTGGGGTGCAGGTCCCACGTCAGGTCCTTTGTGCAGTGAATGTGTAGCTTCGCACATGCTTGGAAAGTCTGGGCCTTTGACAGGGTCAAGGCGATCCTGTCTACTCGGAGTTTGATCGCTGGCTTTGCCTGTCTCGGGAGGATCTATCAGGTCAACTTGGTTCCAGTGCAGCTTTTGGCTTGCTCTTTCGAGAGCTTCAGCCACCATCTGGATCTGGTACTGAACGTGTTCGTTGAGACACAAGCTGTCTGTGGGCAACGTAATGGGCAGCCACTTTGCCTGGACGTGAAGGTCTGACATCATCGTCCAAACACCAGACATTTCGACGCGAGCCTGCGCAGGGGTGAGCTCCTTTCCTGCAAGCAGAACTGCAGGTCGAACCTTTGGTGCCAGGGCATCCCACCAATCCAGCCCGGTTGTGATTGAGCCGTCTGCCGTCTGCACCTTTGGGATGGCGTCCACGAGCACACCCGCACATAGACCCCGTGATGTAGGTGGGGGTAACCTGCAATGGATAATCAGCATACAGACCATTGGATACTCAAGTCGCACCCCTACCACACGATGCAGATATCGGCAGATATTACACGGCTTCTAACACGACGCTCAGGCGATCGGCCATCTCTTTGGGGCATCATGGCAAAACGCAAGCCAAACTGACAGATTGTCATGCGGCAATTGACTTTGCCAAGCTATCGTGCGGCCCTCTGGCAGCCATCAGCAGAAGGAGGGCATCCTTCCAGATGACACGGGGCCAGCTGACAAGCGGCACCGTGAGTGATGCTGACGACTGGTCCATTACCTGCGCTGGGTGAATCACCATGATGTTGGTGAGATATTTCTGTTTTATCTGCACATGTCGTGCTCGCCACACAAATATACATGGGCACTAGCTGCACTGCATGCCAAGGATGTTCAGCTCCTCTGTGGTGCATTGTGCAGTCTTTTGCAAAGCAGCTTGCCTATGTTGGTAGCTCAAGTGCAATGAGCTGCATAGCCTAGCTCAGTGAGCGCCACGGTTGGTCTTGGATGTGCAGGCGTGATGATGGGCAACTTTCCAACGGAGGATCCAGTAATTTCCGCGACATCCTTGAATTCCTGGAGCAGAAGCTGTAACCCAATCATGATAACCAACTCCCCGACTTCATGGTGTATGACAGCGTGTGCCAGTTCAGCAGAGCCTTCGAAAATAAGAACAGCTTGTACAAGCATGCATTGGAATGCGGCGTGCTGCGATGGCTTGTGGACAGTGACCACTTCTGCAGTCACAGCTGAGTAGACAACACTGCAGGTGTGCAAAGGCCACACATGCAGTGGGCTCCTGCAGCTTTGTCCTCACTGTAATCCAGATGACCTTGATGGAAACGAGGAACCGTTCACGTGGTGGCCATCACAAGAGTTGCGCCCAGCACTACCACCACAGAGGGGGACGACTCTAATGATTCGAGGAGCCAAACCAGGATCGGCCTGAAGCTCAGACACGCAACCGTTGGTGACTTCAAGACCAAGGTGAGCATGACTTCCATCCTGTTGTCGGTTGCAGGCCATGTTCACTTCATCTAACTTTGGGCGCTGCAGGTGGAGAAGAGGGCGTTTGCCATGGAGGTCAAGGATGAGCAGGGACAATTAATGGGGGAGCACATTGAGGCTGCTGTTGGTGGTAACACTGAGGCAGCTGAAAAATGCTTCAAGGAGCTCTGCATGAGCAGCGCAACCTTGTCCAACATGGGAGTGCGCTTTGCTCGTGTTTTAGTGGCTTTTCATGTGCATTGGATGAATTGCGACACGTGCAAAGAGAGTTATGGCACAGAACTTGGCACAGCCGGGCCCAATCTCACAGCGATGGCAACCAGATGGACTCTTGGGCCAAAGCCCCGGCTACCGAGCATACCACAGATGAAACTCACCAAGTGCAGAGCGTCTATGTCTATCTCTCCACCATACGTAACATGATAAATCTGCGTGCGCAAGAATTGAACTTTGGTGTCGATGACAAGGCTCAAGACTGTACGATTGCAAGAGGACATCGCGCTCTTGTTCAGGGCAACCAATGCAATACAAACAGTGCAGCAGGTGATGCACCGCTCAGGAAACATGAGATATGAACCAGCTTTAGTTGCAACTCAGCGAAATCACTGTCATAGGACCGTGCTATAGAGAGTCAGCTGAGTATAGGCCTACACATAGCGAAAGCGCGCAACTGCAGCGGCTCGTGAGCCGCTCTTACGGCGCCGATGAAGCTACAAATGCGCACAGATGGTACAAAGAATAGCCTCACCTTATGCTGTGCTGTATCGGGCCGTGCGGTCACAACTGACTCCGCGCGGACCAAGGCGAAGGGATTTCGTGGCCACAAAAACAAGCTCGCGCTAAACTCACACCAGGCCGTCGCAGTGCTCAGCACAGACTAATAAATACATAAGCAAGCTGTGCGAGGCAGCTTGAACCTGTGCGGTAGCTGGCTGATCTGTGCGGGCTCGCTTCCGCAATCACATGGCAAGACATTTGCCCGCGGTATCAAACAAGGCCACCTTGGTCCCCGTGCCGCTGCAAGAATATCTTAAACTTGAATTCACTGGTTATTGTGGCCTCGCGGAGCTGTGCGTGGTCTGGGGAACTACCGCGGGTAACGTCGGGCAACAGCAACACAACGTGTAAGTCCGCGGTGCTGAACCACAATGCAGAACAACCCGCGATGAAGCGCATGAACACTATTACCTATTTTATGCAGCAGGCCAGCCGCGCGGGGCGCTGCGTGGTGTGGCGAAGCACCGCGAGATGCATGAAAAGTTCTTCCCTGAGCCCCGTCTACTCTAGCTCCTGAAGGAGCTGGCATGCATCTCCAACATTTTGCAAGCAGCCCACGCGTGCGCCACGCCACGCAGAGCATGCACTTTGACACAGCTACCTCACACTCATCAAGATCTCAGCTGAACTGTTGGACCATGCGTGTTGCATGTTTGTCAGCGAAACGTGCGTCGTCCTCAGTGTGGGCATGCCCGAACATCGCAGCCATGCACCACACTCCAGCACGTCGCAGCCCCAGAGCGCCCAAAGTGCATACAGGAGCATACTTTATCACCGCCTGACGACTGTGGTGGAGCTGTACTGTGGTCAGCGGTATGAAACAGTGACGATGGAGAATATCACTGTTTGAGGAGCCTGCCCATGCTCATCAAGCACATTGCACTGGACACACAGCCGTAGCTACGCAGATCTCTTGCGAAGGGGACGGCAGAATCCTGGCAGAAGTTGACAGATAACCTCAGTGGCCCTGCTGAACGAAGAACCTTGACGGACGACATGGTGCGCTGGTTAGGCACAGAAAAAGCCAGGACATGTACCCACTGAACAAGCAACACACGACACAACACCATGCGGGGTACTGGCGAGGATCGAAGCAAGCTGGCGTCTCGTCACACGCCTAATCTGCATCCATACCAGGTGAACTCAACACAGTCTGCTTGGTCCCGTGTCGCCAAAACACATGTACCCCGCGAGTCCACCACAAACAACACTCGACTTCAGACAACTATGGTGTGCCGAGGACCGGACGTGATTCTGTGGCTCAGGTGGTGCTATCAAGGTATCGGCAACCGGCAAGCAAAGCTGGCAGATGCCATGATGATGGGCATCAGCGGGCAGCGTATGTAGCTACACATGATGACGGACCTCTCGCCACCTCTACCACCACAGACATCACCAGCAGCCAAGGGCACAGCTGCCAAACTGTGCAAGAGCAACGGACCTCTGCCTCCTCCGCAGAAGCCGCCATGGCAAGCCGTGCTGCACCGTTGCCGCACCGCCCGAAACCTGTGGACCTTGCATCTGCGCTTGAGAAGGCGCTGCGCGCTTGCACGGATGTTCGGCCCGACAGATCCCAGCAACACCATCCAACATCTCCGCAACAGGTGCGCTCTCTAATCATGCCTTCCCCCCCCTCCCCCCCCATCTGTCCCGAACCCGCCCCACTGGCTCCGAGCCCCTAGATGTAAGTGTGCATACAGGCGGCCGGATCACATTTGCTGAGTAGCACGGCAACATGCGTCTAGCAAGTAATCGTACATGCGCTTGGTACACTGGCTCCGAGCCCCTGGATGTAAGTGTGCATACAGGCAGGTCACCAGCGGCACCATCACGGCTTTCAGCCTGCGCCAGCCGCTGCAAATCCCCCAGCACCACGCAGCGCACGCCTCCAAGACGCCCTGCTGACAGGGCCGCGCGCCGTGTCGCCTCAGAGCCCGACCGCATCTCACCCTCCTCGCGCTGGCCAACTCCAACGCACTTGCCAGCATGAAGCACAAGGTCGGAGCCCAGCCAAGCGCCCAGTGGAGGTAGGCAGGCTCTCGGTGCAGCCTCTCGGCCCGCCGCACGCGGCCGTACCATCCATGCACACCTTGGCTGCCCCACGCTCGCAGCACCCGCCCGGCAAGCCGGCGTCCCCGTACGCGTCTTCAACCGACGCAAAAGCGCGGCTCCGGCGCAGTCAGCACAGCTGGGAGGAGGTGCACAGAGGCAGTGCCTGCAGCGGCGCCCGCAGTGCAGCCCGGTCTGTCGAGCCTCACGCGGCGGATCCTGCCGCGCAATGGCAGCCGTCGGCTCACCGGCAGGACAAGTACGGCCATGCACCGCTGCACAGCGCTGCAGCGCGGACAGCTGGCAGCACGACTGTCGCCGCGGCAGAGGCCGCAGCGGGCCGCGGTCCGGGCGGGGTGGGGAGTGGCGGCACTGAGTGGCCGAGTGCGGTGCGCCCGCGCTCCAAGCAAGCCAGCGCGGGGGCAGCAGTCGGCGGCGGCGGTGCCGAGCGGCGCGGGGGCAATGTGTGGGCGGCTCCCCGCAGGCCAGGGGCCGCCGCGCCCGCAGCACCGAGCAGCGGCAGCAATCGCCGCGCTGCATGGCTGCAGGCGGCACGGCAAGGCGGCGAACGCGCAGCGGCCCTACAGCCGCTGTGCTTTGACACGGAAGGTGCGCGGCCGCATGGCGCACGTGCATGCCATGGCGAGGGATACTCAGCCCGGGCCGCATGCATGCACGCCGCGGTGTCCCCCCGCTTTGAGACTACTAGCGGCATGCGATGCCGCGCGTTCTGCTGTGGTACGGCGTGCGTGCTGAGAGATGCAAACGGCAGGGCAGGCTGCAGGTGTAGCAGTGGTGGCAGAGGCCGGCGAGCTGCCGGAGCGGGTGGCGCTGGAGGAGGAGGCGGCGGACGCGCGCTGCGCTGGGGTGTCGCTGCTGGAGTACATGGACAGCATAGCGTGCGAGGATCTCTCCGACACGGGCGAGGCTGGCCCTGACGCGCAGCGGCCGCCGTCGGCGCGGTGGCATCGCGCCGGGCTCGGTGATGAGCAGGCGGTAGAGGAGACAGGTGTGATTCTGTCACAGTGCTTGGTGGGCCCCAGGGGGCCGGGTGATGGTGGCCGTGCTCAGAGCTGCTGCACTGCTGTCAGTGCGTTGGGCAGGCGTGGAGGATCACTCGGGCGTGGGGTGATGCTGTGCTGTGCCGCGAATGTATGGGGCAGGCCGGCTGGTAGCGCGGCCAGTGTCACGCGTGTGGACGCAGCTAGCCGCCGTCGTTGCTGGGGGCGCCATGCATGAGGGGATCGTGTGTGAGAGAGCATGGACATGCAGGTGGCGACGTCTCCAGTACAGTCGGCGGAGCATGGGGTGACGCATGCCCCGCTCCTCCCACAACGCAGCATGCTGATGCTCCGGCGGAGCCGGGCCGTTCGTCTGGCAGCACGCGCCAGGCGGCCCCTGCGCCGGTGCCGCTCGCGTCGTGGTTCTCAAACCTTCCGGACATCGAGCTGCGGCCGGGCACGGCGCTGGTGCCAGGGCAGCAGAGCACGCAGCAGAGCACGCAGGCCGGGGGGCGCGCGCTGCGCGACCCCGCGCTCGCCGTCACGCATGTGTCGCTCGCCGACATGCACCCGACGCTGTTCACGCCACAGGCGGACGGGGCGGCAGACGCGCCGACGCGGCCAACCGGGGCGTCTGCACAGGTGCGCCTCATCCGTTGCTTTCCACGTCTGCCACGACAGCGTAACGTGAGAAACGTTGCAGAGATATGCTCCACAAGGTGGTAGAACACAAAGGCAGGCAAGCATGGCAATACATCAGACACATAAGCCATGGTAAAATGCCGTATTCAGACTGAAAGCGAGCTTGATTACATTCTAATAGTCGAATGCTGTCTGACGGCGTTGGCCGGCCAGTGGGCCACTGCTCCATGAGCAAGGGCCCCGTGTTTGCAGTGGAGTCAGTGCAGTGGAGCCCTGGATGCTGGAACGTGATCCAGCGATCGTTCTTGCAGTGCCGCCGTGGCCATGTTGGTGTATCTCAGGAGATAATGCATGGCTGCTGTCGACAGTTGCAGACTGGGTGTTTGTGACAGAGGTGCTGCATGTGTTCTCAGTGGCTTTTCAGTGGATGGATGCTGCAACGTGATCCAGTGATCATTCTTGCATCGCAGCCGTGGGCATGTTGGTGCAATGCATGGCTGCTGTCGACTATTGCTGACTGGGTGTTTGTGACAGCGAGGCTGCACCACTGAGGCCTGCAGACTTGCCAGCATCAACTGCATGGCGGCTGGATGAGGGCCGTTGCTAGCGCAGTGGCTCCAGCAGTTGCTGCTGCAGTGTTGCTCAGCATTTGGTGTGTGTTCTGTGCATCATGGGGCCACAGAGCTGTTGGCCTGTGCAACCTACCTTGGACGCATGGGCCGCTTCTGGCCTCCAGCGCACACGCAACACAGCAAGACCACCCCGTCCTTGTTGCTGCTGGAGTCTGCGTCGGTGTGCAGAATGACTCGGACCGAGCGGGCCAGCTGAGGGCGACAGATGCAGTGGACATGGACAATGCAGACCCTGGTGGACACGTGTGGCCTGGGGCGCTTGAAGTGGGCAGAGGCCCGTCAACCGGTGATGCGGAGGGGCCACGGCCCGGGACGCCGCTGCGGCTGGTCAAGAGCGCACGGCCAGTGTCGCCCAACGAGCCCGTGCTCGACCCTTCAGTGTGGAGCCGGCAGGCGCTGGAGCGACCGCCATCGCGGCAGAAACGGCCGCCGGAGGCGCTGCACCTGTTTGAGGGGGCGGGCATGTGGAAGGGCACAGCGGGCGTGAAGGGGCGGCCGCAAACAGCGATGGGGCTGACGTGCAGCCACCGGGCGCCACTGTTTGCGCCGGCGCCGGCGGTGCCCCTCGGGGCACACCGGTCCGGCAGCGTGGGCTGCCGCCCGATCTCCCGCCACCGGCCGCCTCCAGAGAGCCTGGACTTGACGCAGCAGATCCGATTCTAGTGGATATCCGCGGGTGTGCCTAGGCGTAGGCGGGCGTGCGTGTGGATGAGAAGGAAGGTGGATGATGCGGTTGCATGAATGTTATGGGGATGGGTGGTCATTTTGGCACGCACGATGAGGCAGTGGGCACGGAACGCGCAGGCTTCCCCACGATTCACATTGGAGAACATTCGTGACGCAGCATAGATTTTCTTGACGATGATGTGCCTGTAGATGCTGGATGTGCGATATGTGACATTTTGCGACGGATATTGATGATATGGCTCCCGCTGGTGATGTATCCGTCCTCGACGGCGGGATGGGTCATCTGATCAAGACGAGCTTTGACATTGACAGTCTTGGTCTGCCGTTCAATGCTCAGTTCGCGGCGTCCAATCTGGCCGCTGTAAAGGCGCCTGATGTCGTTGTCGCTGCACACACGGCGTACATTGAAGCAGGATGCGATACAATCACGACGAACAATTATGTATCAACTCAGTATCATTTCACAAAGGCAAACGTAGATGTGGACCCCAAAACGGTGTGGCAGGTGATGCCCCTGTTCCCAGGAGGGCTGCCCTGATCAGGTCAGGGGCAGTGGAGGCGTGTGATGCCTTGCTTTTAACAACAGCTGGCCCATGCGGACCTCACCCACCTGAGTCCTGCACAGGCCGCACTTGAATGTGCAAGAACAGCTGCAACGCAAGCTACCAAGAAAGTGGCCATTGCTGGGTGCATTCCGCCTCTGGGAGAAAGGTGCAGCTTCAAGATCAGGTCCTATCCTGCACCCAGTTTCTGTCTGTCGGCCAGATCCAATGTGAGCCGTGCTGCAGCTATGAAACCCAGATCCCAACGTCTCGTGATGCTGCGATGGAGGAGTACCGTGGGCTAGCTGCAGCAATGGGGCCAAGCTGTGATGTGCTGCTCTGCGAAACGATGAGTTCCAGTGAGCAAGCGGAGCTTGCATACAATGCAGTTCGAAGCCAAGGTGCCGTTGTTTTTTCTTGTGTTCTCATGTCCGGGACGAATCATTCGGTGGTGCACAAATGCTGCTGTCACGCTCTCGACTGTGGGCCTGTTCGGCTGATGCAGTCTGGCTTGTATCAGAGCCATGCCCATGCAGGGAAGTCGACTTGGGTGTCAATGACACTCCGGGATGACAGCCAAGCTGTGCTGAGGAGTTTAGAGCCAGTGAGTGAGGCTCTGCCTCGAGTCCAGCAGAGCAGCGGCCCGCCAAGCGCATACCTGCTCAACTGCTGCTCTCCACAAGCAATCACGAATGCCCTGTCGCAAGTCGCGGCCTTCTCGATTGGTGTGGTCCTTTAGCCGATTCTGTGACACGATAAAGGCACAACCCCACCCACTTCAGGCTGCCTGCATCAGGCACCTGTCAGCAGATGGCTTCTGATCTGCATCATCGCAATTGCCAGTCCTTGCTTATCATGAGCTTGAGATCCTCACTGTGGCGTGCCTCAAGGAAGCTGATGCGGTGTCAGGTTTCTTGGTGCAGTGGTGGACGCATGAAGGTCGAGTATCCTTCATGTAGCATGCCGTGGTGGGATCCACTGTGAAAGTGAATGTTGGATCACGTTCAATACATGATATAACCTGCACAAATCTGGCATACGTGGCATAGTTATCAGCTCAGCTATTGAGCAGGGCAATATGAAAGCGGCAGTGCCAGCGTCATCCCACCCAGTTCCGCAGAATCACTGAATCGGCGTGCAGGCGCCGGCATCAAGTGTGGGGCGTATGCAAACGGATTTCAAGTGACGACGACGCAGTGGATGGAGGGAGACAGCGCTACGGAGGCTGCTCCGCCTCGTTCTGAAGGCACGCTACCCACGGTCAATCACCAGACGTGCAGGTGCCTGTGCATCATACAACAGCGCCCTAGCGCCCAACACAACCACCAAACCACAATATGCATTATGTATATTCACAATGTTCAGGCATGAGAACAACAGCAGACACAAGGTGACCAGATGCCTAAGTATGCATGAGCAATCTGAGGTTGACCCGTGCACACGCGTGCCGCTACGACCAGCTGCATGATGCAAGCCAAGCAACACTGTCACCGCTTTAGGCCCCAGGCCTCGTTTGAGTAAAGCAAGCATAGCAGTTAGTGCCTGTTGCAGCTCGCAGTGGATTCACTTCAAGTTGAGCACGTGGCCACATACTCCTGCTGAGCCCCACACCTGGCCTGCTCTGAACGATGTGACTAGCAACGCATTGGACTGCACGTCGGCTTGCTTACATTTGTGCAGTTGACACGAACCGAGTAGCAAGTGGTGGTCAGTCACAACGCAATGTGATTGCTGATGGCTACAGTGCACGCAGACGAGTGATCAGCGAACTGCAGGTTTGGTGCACGATGATCAGGGCATCGTGACAGCGGATGCGTACGGCACTTGGGCGGCAAATGTTGTAGCAGCTGGGGCACGCATCGTGGGCGGGTGCTGTGGTGTAGGTCCTGAGCATATGAGAAGAGTAGTGCAGCTGCTCGGAAGCAATGATGGTTGAACTGACGGTGTCCGTGCTGTCCTGGTGACGCCCATTGTTGTGAGCTGCAGCCAGGGGAAGTCCTCAGGCTCGTTGGGCATATCATGCAGAAGTCCTTCGGGTGTGCGTCAGGCTGGATTCCATGTCTTTACGGCTGGATGATGCAGCAGCTGCGCGCATCCGATCGGGACGCTTGATCACTGTCCTGCTGGACTCGCGCGTGGGCTGCCAAGTCAACAGGCGTGCATGCCTTCACTGCGACTCTGATCGAGGTGACCAAAGCGCGCCCGACCATGGCGTTACGGAACGTCGGCCTGTTCAAAACCAGTGAAAGGGATGGCCCATCATCGAACTTCTCGTTTTGCGGGCAACAGCGGTCAACCGCGCCAGAGGGCGTCCGCCCAGGGGCATACGTGGCAGTACCATGCCATGCGTGAGCCCAAGCGGATCTACAGGCGAGATAAACGATGATGTAGGCAACGACCAGGCTTCGACAGAGCAGCAGCCAATCAGCGCAGTACTTGTGACGATCGTGCAGATATCTGCGCAGCTGGGTCAAACTCACATATAGTACGTAGCCCAAGGCACCTCGCAAACAGCGAATTGTGCACCAGCATTTGAAACGCGTGTCCCGATTGACAGCGGACACAGCATCCGCGAATTGACATACTGGATTCTCTACTAAGAAAAATGAAATCTTTTAAAAAGCGCATTGCGCCCGTGTCCGCCTCAACTGTGCATGGGATCGGAGGCAAGGATGTCCCACCCGCGGCCCATCTATCCGGTTTGACTGCGCTACCTGGCACGCGGCCTCCGGAACGCAAGAGCGTGCTAGAGCTGCTATCAGCCTCAGGATACCCCTTCAAAGTCGTAAAGCATGCGGAGGCCTACTGCTCGCAGCTGGTGTGCTTCCGGATCCGAGGAGCGCTGATCATTTGCAGCACCATGCCCCATGCTGACTCACGTCTCGTAGACCCGCAGCTACCGCCCTCGAAACCCGCCGTGCTGCGCTTCGAGCCGCATCCACACGCGCACACCACCTGCCATCGCAAAGGAAAAAAGAATCCTGCTTGTTTGCCTCCGTCAATTTGTCTGATGGGGGGCTGCGCGTGCCTCCGTGCGCGCTGAACCCGCAGGATTTTCTGCGAGGTGCAAACTTGCGTGGATCCACAAGATATCTCGTCTCGAAAATCCTCCGCGACTCTGGCACGCTTCGAACCGCGATCGTCGGCAAGCCCAGACCGCGCGGAACGCCTTCGGATTTGTTACAATGCAGTCTCATTCCACGTATCTGCCTACGTGCGCATCCAAACGTTGTCGCGGTGTCCTGCGCGGTGGCTTCCAGTGCGACCCAGCTGGGCCCAGCAGCACACTCCGCATGCGCAGCAGCAGTGTCTGCAACAGCATGGCCTCGGTTGAAAGTCTCCAGCGGCGTGGGTCTACAGCAGCGACAGACGCTGTACGTGTCAAACTGGCATGGACCATTGTAGTTGTGGGAATGCGCTGGCACGCTATAAGGTTGCGCCACTCGTCAGGAAATCTGCCAGTGGCTCACAACAGGGGATCTGTTTGACATGGCGGTGCCTGAAGGCATTGCGTGCGTGCCTGCCGCCGCCACGCATGCAACGTGCGGACCGCACTCGTCCGGATGCGTCCGCTGTTGCACCCCTGCTGTATTTCAGCCATGCCTTGTACCGCAGTTACCGCCACAAATCAGTGGCGGGTTTTCTGCCGTGGTGCGGCCGCCAGCCCCAGTCAAACCCAGCGCTCGCTCTGCTCTGGCCGTGCAAGCTTCTAGATCAAATGATATGATTTCCGCCAGTTAGAGTTGTAGCGGACGGCACGGCATGCCGCGGCACTCCGGCTCTCACTGCTCCACTGCCGCCCCCACCGCGCATCTCAGAACCCGTCAACAGGGTCCTTTCAGATGACGTGTCGCCGGGCCGTCTGCACCGCGCCGTGCGTGGCCATGCATGTCTCACAGCATGTCTCACAGCATGTCTCACAGCATGTCTCACAGCGGCCGCCGTCTCAGGGTGTGAGCCTGCTAAGTTTGGCAGCATCACACTGTACAGCCAGGTGCTTCAATAACACCTCCAAATGTGGCATAGGGTCGCCCCATGTGACTGCACCCTGTCCATACAAGCTCCCGCAGGAACCCTGAGTATTCATAGGGTCTGCCCAGTCTCTGCGGCATCGTTCAACGCACACGATCTGTTTGGTTGTTCTGATCGCGAGTCATCGATGGACCCCGCTGGCGATCGCACACCGCGGCCCTCAAAAAAGGGGGGAATCGGACACCAGGCCACACCCAAACGGGCATGCGCACTGCCACAGCACACAGCACACAGCACGGACCACGCCCTCTGACCCAGCGCGCCACTGCAGGTGGCTAAGGAGGCGCACGTCAGCGGCAACGCCGTCGGCAAGGCGGTGCTCGTGGAGCTATCCAGCCCCGACAAGGCGCCCGAGACCGTGATGTGCATGCTGCGTGCTCCGGACCACGTGGAGCTGCACCGCATTGCCGCTGCCACCGGCTTTGCCACCGCCCGCGTCCTCTCCGAGGCGGAGGCCCGGGTGCGCCTCCCCCCCCCCCCACGCCCCCACCACTCTGCTGCTGTACATGTACGGCTGTACATGTACGGTTTTTTTTTCCTATGTTGAGGGCCGTCGCGATGTACGCGTCGATTCAGCATATCGGGTTTTATGTACCCTGTTGGCAACCTGGTCTGTAGACTCACCTGCCGCTATACACACTTACATCCAGGGGCTCCGAGCAAGTGCAGCAAGCGTGTGTACAACTAGGTCCTGCACTCATGTTGCACACACATGCTACCCATCGGGTGTGATCTGGCCAGGCGATCACCTGGCACGAACTCCACACCCGTGAGCCGTGCTACGCCCGACATGGTAACGCCTTTCTGATCACAAACGGATCCGTTTAGTCAATGCTCACATGCGTCAGCACCGCTGGTTGTCGTCCGGCAGCGGTCCGGAGTGCCATACCAAGTACACTGCTTCCTCTGCACCTGCAGCGGCGGCGTTGGCCCTGTAACCCTGCGTAACCACGTCCAGCTGCCGGTACCACCACTTCTGACTGCGTGTGTGTGATGACATGTGTGATGACACTGCGCCGGAGCAGCGGAACGGCTTCCATTCACCGTCGCCGCGCTGAACTTCCGCAATGACTACTAAATCCAGCGGCTCTTCGCCCGCTTATCGAACGGCGCAACTAGCCTAGTAGTGCAGACTCTGCCAGCTTGTTGAGGTACTGCCTTGCGTGAGACCCTTGTCTGCCATACGTCTCGAGACGACCGGTGCCACCTTGTACGATCCCTGCACACTAGATTTGTGCTGAGTGATTCTGAAGTGTTCACGCTCACCAGCAGCTGCCACTATGCACACTAGTAGCTATGCATATAGTATACATGCCTTGTGGTCCAGTCGTGTCATGCAGTGTCGGCACTGCAATGCCCCGCCCTCTTTCGAAAGAGGGGCACAAAGCTTTCTGCCCCAGTAACTTCAGCATGCATGTGCCATCCAATCCAAGCCAAGTTGTTTCTGGCAAGAGTGATGCCGTCCTGGTACTCTGGTTCTGTTGCACAGATTTGCGATGCCTGTAGCCACGTGGGATTGACCACATGTGGCCACATGCCACATGGACCATATGGCATGGCCAGCCAAATATGGTGTGTGCCGTTCATGCATGGAATGGCGCATGCAGTGGAATTGCGGTCAACTGTGCACTGGGATCGTGCATACGGTGTGCAAACAAGCATGCTGCAGCAGAGGGCACAGTGGCATGCATGCATGTGATGAAATGGCTACAAGGGTGCCGGATCCCCGCTGTGGCTGCCGGTGGCCTCCATGCTATCGATCACGCGTGATCACACATGGCCGAGGAACACCAGTAGCCACGTCGCATGCAACCGGGCGCACCCTAAACCTCACAATGCACCCTTGCGCCCCCCAGCCACAGCACCTCCCTCTGCTCCCCAGCCCTCCACCAGCCCACCTCCCACCCTGTACGCCGCCAAACGTCGCCGCGAGAATGCATGCATGGTCAGCATGCGTGCAGGCCTGCACCGAGAAGCTGGGGCTGGACGTGGACGCGGGCGCAGTGCCGGCCGTGCCGGCGCTGTACGGCTGGCGCGCGTTCATGGACGCTGCGCTTGCTCGCGACGACCACGTCTACTTCAACGCCGGGCGCCACCAGCAGCTTGTCCGCATGACCATGGCGGACTACCGCGCGCTGGCCGCGCCGCGCGTGCTGCCCTTTGCGCAGCAGCTGGACCTCCACATCCGGTGCGCAACCGACTCCCGGCTTGCGGGACGCTGCTTCCTAAGATGCTGCTTCTCCTTCATCGCGTTGTGCTTTGATACAGCGGCGGTCGATTCCCCGATGGACCCCCCGGCGACCACGGCCGTTTCGGTAGTGACGAGGTTACATAGTATTCTGACAGAACTCAATGGGGACCGCACCGTTGCACTCTGATGCAGCAGAGTTTGTGCCGCACGGCCGCGCCGCGGGTGCATGGTCGAGAGCATCACTCTGTGCGTGACTTCCAGAGTGGCAAATTGTTCGCGGCAGCAGTGTGCTGACACCATGTTTCCTGCTGTTGGGTCATCCAAGTCTAAGTTCTCTAAGTTCTAAGTTCCGGGTGCACAGCATGCGAACATTGTGGGTGTTCCTGCTTTGAGCCGCTGATGCTGATGCATGTGTGCGTGCTATCACCTCTGCCCCAGTGCACGCTGCAGCGTCATGGCAGGCCTGGGGGATAGAGCGGCAACCGGAATTCCCGATAGACTGCATGCCATGGCGGAGCCTTCGAGGTGGCCACCCGTGCAGCCGGCATGTCCGACTGTTTTGGGGGGAGGAGGTATATCCATGCGCGAGGCGGGCGCTCATTGGTGACTCAGTGTGTGGGGGTTGAAGCGTCAGGGACGACGGGGCGTTGTGTGGGCGAGGGGGGAGAGGGCGTGCAAGTATGGGGTGGGGCGGTGCTGGGAGAGGGGGGCAGTGGGGACTGTGTGAACAACTGTGGCTGAGGGGCCCACTGCATCATCATCCTGCTGCGCTGGGAGGCACCGCTGCCTGATGCTGCCTCTTGCGCATCATGCCGTGGTGACCTGCCACGCCTGGGCACCCAGTGCCACCCGTGCGCACAACCCGCCCTCGGTACTGCAAACTCCACTGAAGTGGTTGTCCTGACTCCTGACCGTGTTCGCAGTGTGGTCCCCTCCTGCCCTCCTGCCCTGCTCATGTGGCTCGCCGCCCAGCGTCCTCAGCTGCCTGCGGCTCGCGGCCCGCTGTGACTCTGCAGCTGGGCCGTGCCGTGCCATGTGGGGGGCATGCTGGTGTGAGGCCACAGCACAGCACAGCACAGCACAGCAGTGGCTGTGGGGTGGCAGGGGTGGTGGGCGGTGGGCGGGGGATTTAGTCACACTGCGATGTCAGTTAAACTGCGTCAAGCTTTGATCAAGCCACGCCACAGGCAGGACTAAACCCCGCCCCGCCCTGCCCAAGAGGCCTGCCCAAGAGGCTCGGCAGGCAGGCGTTGCTAAACGACTGCGAGGCACTGGCACGGGCCTTGGCAGGCCTGAGTCAGCCGGGGCGGCCATCATTTGTCACAGTGACCCTCTGCTACGGTCCTCCCATGAGCAAGGCATGAGCCTTGCGGTGATGATGTCCAGTGATGATGTCGGGCGGGCACCACCAGGGAGGCCTTGCCCTGGTTCACACATAGCTTGGTTCACACAGAGCCTGGGAGCTCCCACACATCTTGAACGCCTTGCAAGCTTCAGAGCGGCGTTGGGAGCTCCCAGGCTTGTGCTGCTCAAGATGTGTTCAGAGTTTGTTTCGCCGACTGGTGAGGTGGGTGATCTGGCATGGGGCTGTTGTATGCGGGTCATATGCTGGTGTGAACCCGGGCTCGCCTGCCACTGCCTCCAGCTGTCATCATGGTCAGCCCTCCAGGAGCCTGGAACTGCTGCCAGTGCACTAAAGCAATGCTCCTCTAGCAATGGTGTGGCACCAGCCTGTGACGGTCCGCCCAGAGCTGCAGAGGACTGTCGAGATCTATGCGAGCGGAACCAGTGACGCAGATCTATTGTCGCGATGCGTCTTCGGGTACGCGCAAGCTCCCTGCGTGGTCTGCAAGGCCGCTGACTTCGAAGGCACAAATGGAGGTAGTACACAGGCCGCCAAGCTCGCTGCACACATGCGCCTGCTTGCAAGCTTGCGCCCTGTTGTTGACAAAGCGCAGGCTTG
>JALKAD010000179.1:658820-670223 GCA_024500015.1 Ulva compressa
CCACAGGCATGGAGCCACGCTGCAGCATACTGTTTGACACAGCACACAGCAGCAGACTGGCATAGCACACAGCACACAGCTGCCCCCAGGCAGCACTCACAGTGGGAATGATATCACAAGAGCAGGGTGCCAGCTTGCTTTGGCCCTGCAGGCCACACAGCACAGCACACGGCGCCCGGCCCCAGCAGCCACTACACTCCAGCTGCACCTGCTGCGCTGCCGATGCTGCACTCCGCACAGCACACAGCGCACCACCTCCATCACCGCCAGCTGACACAAGCTCCACAGCCACGCACACCACCGCGCCACGGCCTGAGAAGCGCACAGGCAGCAGCACAGCACGCAGCGCACAGCACGCAGCAGGGGGGCGTGCCATGTCAAAGTGGACGTCGTGGCGCTTGCCGCGGAACATGACGTCGATGTCCTTGCTCTGCACCAGCTGCTTGATCTCGTCCTGGTGCTTCTTCTCCTTGATGTGGAACCGCATGTACAGCGGCTCACAGCAGTCGCACTGGCTCTTGAAGCGCGCGCACGCGTCGTTTCCGTAGTAATTGATCGTGTTGAGCCGGAAGAAGCGGTATGTACGCGGGTACTCTGCACACGCCCCCACCACTGCCGCCTCTGCTGCCCACACTCCCCTCACCTCTCCAGCTCTCTCAGCTGATTCGCAGATGTGTGAGCACGAGCCTCTGCGAGCTGTTCACTCACGCTCGTCACCAGTGCACAGCCGGGGGGAGGCATGGTGTCGCGGCCGCACCGGCACAGTGCATTGCGATGCCGCAGAGGTGGCCACGGGTGCGGCAAGGGGTGCGGAAGGAAAGGCATGTGTCAGACGGTGCGGCAGCCAGGCCTGCTGTGGTGATGATGAAGAGCTGAGTCACGGGCACATGGCAGAGGTGCGGGGGAGCAGTCAGGACCCAGACGCGCCGGGGTGTCAGGGTTTGCGGGCGGCGGCGGCAGAGGCGCACCGCAGAGGGAGCACTTGCGCAGCCCCCAGGCCTCCCAGCTGCGCATCCAGATGTAGCGGCCCCGCTCCGGCAGCAGAAACGCGAGGTAGGGCTGCTTCTTGCTGCAGTTGTTGCGGCCGTCGTTCGTGCGCATCACCGCGACCGCCTGCGGGGGCACCGGCTCGCCCTGGCAGATCGCCTGTAGGTCGTCCGCGAAGCGGTGGCTGCAGGCGGCTCCGCCGTCCGTCGGCCCAGCCTGCACCGCAGCACGAGGCGTGACCGCTGCACAGCACGCACAGCACACACACGCACCACAACTGACCACACTCATCCCTCTGGCAGCAGCTCGCAACAGCTGCTCCTGTGTACCACAGCACGGGCACGTGTGCTGCTGTTGTTCCGTTGATGCAGGGTTCGGCAGCCGGCCGGTGCGGATGCATGGTGCAGATGCTGACGTGGCAACTGCCGGAGCACAAATGTGCCCACGGTGAGGCAGCAGGCGCGGCCGCGTGGAGTGCCGTTAGAGCACACATGTGTGCGTCAACAGGAGGATAGGGTGGGGGGGGTGGGGGGTGTGCGCACTTGCGCGTCTTTGTGGTCGGGCGATGTGTCTCGGGCGTTGCCGCCGATGGTGATCGCGCCCCCTGCAGGTCCCAGGCACGCCGACACGGGCTGGCTGTTGATGACAGCAGCATCCGCGTCGTTGATCGCCACCTGCAGAGCACTGCGTGTCAGCGTGTGCCGCTGTGGTGTGAGTGCCTCTAGGGAACAGCGCATGCAGAGGACACCGGTAGACACAGCCGTGCAGGCAGACACTGCGGATTGTTGGAGTGAGTTGGAAGCAGCAGCAGTCGGGCAGTGAACCATTGGCGACGTGCAGTTGGAATGTGGCTTGATGTCGGGCAGTTTGGTGCACATTTGGGGATTGAGTTGTGGTAGCCAGAACGCTGCGCCAGGTGGTATACCACGATCATAGTGCAGCCATGGGCCAGGACAGAATGGCACAGATCAGGAGCATACCAGCTCGCAGTGCTTGCCTACAGAAGACTTGGGAACCCGCTTAGCATCTGATTGCAAGAACTTGCATGTCTCAGTTGGATCTGGAAACTCGGCTTCGATACACGTCATACACTCTGCCCAGGATACGGGATGTTGGCCGTTGATCTTCTGTACACACGAGTTCACTTGAACTTGCTTCTTTTTGTCTGGCACCCGGGGTCCGTTGTTGCGCTCGGTTTTGAATTGAAGTGATGAAAAACACCGCCTGCAGCACACCCCAAGAATTCTCATCGACCTTCGCAAAAATCAAGACATCAGCGGCAGGTGCTGCAGTCTGGCCGCGTGAACTGTGTGCACGGGATGGTGTGGCGCGATCAAGTTGGCAATTGACAGAACCGGAATGCAGGCGTGCGCAGAACGTCGCTGAAATGGAGGTGGGACTGCGTGCACAGGTTATGCGCATATGTCAACCCGTTCTGATTCGCATCGCTTATGGGCACGATGTCAGCCACTCCCGGGAAGATCACACACATGAGCATCATTGTAGCCACAGCGACGTGCACCTCTTTGTGACGCTGCAGCGCGCTGGCCAGCAGCAAGCGTTTCGCTCCTTTTCACACCGTCGGGATTGAATCAGTGTTGCAATACGTCCTATGACGTCTGACGCCCACAATTCACATTGCCTTCGTCGATAGTGCGTTGACCAATAGCGGGCGGACCAACTGGGGACGCGCTGTCCTGGACATTCCGCCGAGCACAAACAACAAGCAGCACACACCTGCACCAGCTGATGCCGGTCTCCCACTGCTTGTACTCCCATTGGGCCATATTTATCAACGGCACCTCTTCCTCGCAGCGATCGCAGATGCAATGCTGACGCCATGCAAAGGCGTCCGCCTGAGCCGCTGCATCCATCCTGCCCTACGAGCGCAAACATTCTCCTTAGAAGACAGAATAAACACTCCTTCTGGATCGTGGCCGGCATGCACTTCACCGCAGACAGTGCAGCAAGTTCAACCTGGGCGCCAGAGCCCCGGAGCACCTCACGCATGGAACCAAGCCTGCCTTTGTTTCAGACACCAACTATCAGAAACCCAACACGACAACAATGAAGGATCATATGTCCGGATTGTGGGTGCGCAAGCTTGACCTGAGGCTTGGCAAACTTGCATCGGCAGCCTGTGTGCGAGAGCGAATTTGCCGGGCTGTGCAACATGCTGTCACCGCAAAACAGCAGCATACTAGCAAGCAATTGTCAGCTGGAGTCTTGACATGTTGCAATTCAAGCCTTTGCGGACTGTCTGACCGGCCAAGGATAATTTCGCGGGTCGCGAATCAGCCAACGTTACAGAGAACGGTACCCGGCTGTAATACAATTCCTCCACGCTCCTCAAAACTGTATTTTACAAGGATTTAATCTACATCTGCTGAGATATAATGCCGCTGACTGCGTTAGCAAAGCGGCCCTCCAATGCGAAGAAAGTCGAGTTTCAGCATCGTAACGCGAAAAAGAACATCGAATGAATTGCATTTGAGTCACCATAACAGTCTCAGCCAATGATCAAGGCCGTTGCTGTGCTCGCAGCCCTGTTGAACGCGAGAAAGCGCCACTCGGCCGCGCGCGGCGGGCGCATGCTTGAAGCGTCTGGATTCAAGTCATCATCCTGCCGCATGCACAAACCCCGCACGAAAGGATGCTTCAATCTGACACGAGCTGTCGCCAGAGTGCACAGTGGTGATATTACGCATACGTTGCTTCGCTGTGTATCGAGGGGCAATGTTTATACAAGATGTCGACATGCTACAAGCACGAAACGTCGCAATAAGTGCGTTCGCGCGAACATAAGTTTGCCCGACCCTTGATAAAGGTCACAACACCACATAACAGGCAGGCCCTTCCCTCTTGGAGCGGTTTCGACGCGTGAGTTCTACGCCTGTACTTCTGACCATCTCCAACAATCGCCATACGCTCTGCCGTACTAATCGCCCACCTGAAGGCTGATGCACTGTTGACCAACAACTTTCTGCGTGCACTTCGCACCGTTGTGTTACAAGCCCCGCAAGGCATGGAGCCTTGCGGGGAATGATTGCACACTCCATGGCTACAAGTTTGGAATTTAGTTGGGCGAAGCGTGTGTACCAAAGCCTAGCCGCCCAAACTCCATGTGTTGCGGAACTGATGATTCGGAATTCTCGCTGACTGTCAGACAAGCTTCTATGCCTCAGCGACACATACTTGACGCTTCAGTGTTGAAGATGTTCGAAAACTTGTGACGCCCTGAGTCTTGAATGGTGCAACACGCGTGCCAGCCCACGCCAACAGCTCGGCTGATCCTTTCAGATGCGACTGCTTGATGTTGGCTCCAGTCATGTCTCGTAACGACCGGCGTCCATGACGAATACTCCACGAACAACGAGCCACACCGTCGCACATGCGATCGCGCACTTGAGGAAGCCATTGTCCATCAAGCGACGAATTGGGCGTGGGATTTTCACCAAGTATGACCACGACGTGACGATACTGGCAAGCAAGCCTGGCTCCACCGCATACAGTGCCTGATTTCATAGCGTGTTCAGTCTATATTGCCTCGGCGTCCGTGTGGACAACAAGTCAGCGTGACAATTCGCGCGTGCTGCCTCCTTCCACGGCACTTGGCTGCCACCACATCAGCGCCCGCCCCGCAAACTCCGCACATATGATATGTCCGAAGACGATCTACTGAAAGGCGCTCCAAAACGCCGGCGTGCCCGAGCCCGTGCCCACGTCTACCAAAGATGGAATCGTCTCTTTCACTGGAATGACCTGCCAGACTATCTCAGAGACAACGAATATATCGTTACTGGGTACAGAGCGAATACTGGAGTCTTAGGAGGCTTGAAGTCGCTTTTTAGAATTCACAATGAGTCCGGCAACATTTGGACTCACCTGCTCGGTACGGCTGCAGCCATTCAGCACCACTTTGCACTTCCATGTTATACACTGTCACTCAATCCAGTAGAATTGTCGCTCGATGCGCGTAAGGGCCTTTCAACCGGCTCAGCGGCCTTCTATCTCGTCATGCAGGCTTCGCCTTCTTCTTTGGCTTGCTCTTGTTCATCATCAGGGCGCCACCTACGCCGCTTGCGCTAACACATCAAGACGCTCATCAACTATGGGATGGGGTGGCTGTAAGACTGCGGAACGCATCTGCTGCATTGCTACAGCATCTTCAACGCACCCATGAGCCTGGGACCATCACAGCGTTCCCAGCCTTCCAGCCTGGTGAGCTGACTTACACAGTGTCACCTGTCCTAGCATAGCCCGCTGAAAGCGTCTCACTGTGCTCACCGTCGTGCAGACATTTCCCCTGGCAAGCAGCTGCACGATGTATTCTCTGAGACAATTCACAGCCTCGAAGCCCATGTACATGACCTCCCCACAATGCTCAAAGACCGCATACACACGGTCGGAGAGGCCCTCAGGCATCCTCAGGCCACCTTCCATTCAATCAGCGGCTTCAGTGCACACGAGCTCTCCACCGGCATGCAGCACCTTCGTGATGGCTTCGAGCACTCGCTCTCTGCAGTTCAGGCCTCAGTCGCGGGCAATCTGCACTCCCTGCAGGCCCTGCAGCAGACTGTAACAGATACCCTCTCTACAACAGGCGGTCGCAGCGAGGATCACTTGAGGCCGCTGCAGCATGTTGCAGCGGAACTGCAGCAGTGGGTGCAGACCGTTGTGCGCAAGTCAGTCGTGTGGCCGGTCGTCCGCTGGCCCCTCTACATGTACATGTTTGGCGCCATGACCTGCCTGTTAGTGTCTGCAGTCTGCCATCTTCTGGCTAGCGTCAACTTCAAGGTGCACAGCTTCATCTGGCGCCTCGACTATGCTGGTGCGCTCTCACAGCCCTCGGTTTGGCTCATCCGATAGCATTCACAATTGCTCAGCCTCTCTGGCCACGGGAGCACTCATCAGATGCTCCTGCTTCAGAGTTGGGGCACACCATCGCAGTCTCACCTGGATATAGATCAATCCATGGAATGCATGCCTCGGTGTCGCTCACCCATTCCACAGTTCCATACATGCAGAGGCGCTTGAGTACGTCAACTCAGCAGTCCCCGTGACGTGCCTAATTTTGCCCAGTGCCTGTTATGATCCAAGCCGCATAACTCGTGTGTTTCATGCCATCTTACAGCAGCAATCGTGTGCGTTCTGTTCACAGCTTCCTTGTGCTCGTGCCTCACCTTCTGCTCGCCGTGGTTGATCGTGGCTTGAACACAAGAACGTGGTACTCTTTGTCACCTACCGTGTACACCGATTGCCAGATGTACGTGGAAGACACTGTCTGCAGTTCTGCTTGCACCGTTGCATGCAATAGCCCCGCTCAGGCTCAGTTTCATGGCGGCCGTGTATTGTCCGTATCCACAGCACCTGGCTCATCTGCAGAGCTTTGTCATGACACCCTCTGGGAGGGCTTGAAGTAGCGCCAACCACCTTGCAGTCATCTGATGTCATGATGCAGTGCTGCGCCATTTTCAAAATCAAACCCACAGCGCATGCCTCAGCTGGGCAGGCTAGCCGAGTCTGCCGGCCCCGTTGTGGCTTGCTGCGGCCTGAGAACAGAGTGTCTTCTGGCTGGGCAAAGAAGTGTGACACGGGCCCAGTACACCGGATAATTAGTCACGGCGGTTGCGCCAGTTGAGTTCTCGACACTAATTAACTGCAGGGAATTATGCAGGTATCGTTGGCATGATTGTGAGCTCCTTCGTGCCCAGCATCTACTATATCTTCCTCTGCAGTCCAGCTGTGCGGTGGACATACCTCTCTGGTATCGCCATGCTTGGGTTTGCCACCCTGGCCCTGTCACTGCTCAACCGCTTCCAGACAATCAAGTGGCGAGCAACACGAGCGACGTGCTTCTCGCTGCTGGGTGTTGTGGGAGTGGTGCCGTGGGCGCATGTGCTCATTGCACATCCATACAATGAGGTCGTGTGGACTGTCATGATGCTGGACATGATGATGGGCGCTGCATACCTCTCTGGGGCACTACTGTATGCCACCCGGGTGCCTGAGCGGTTCTTTCCTGGACGCTTTGACCTGTTCTTTCACAGCCATCAGATCTTCCATGTGTGCGTCGTGGTGGGGGCCTATATGCACTACTTGGGGGTGATGGAGCTGCTGCGGTGGCGTGATGCTAGTGGGGGCTGTGCGCTGCAAGTGTCATCCGGACTGGGGCGACATGGTGATGATGTTTACGATGTAGATGGGCTCCTTGGTTTCCTTCAAGGTCGGATAGAGAGCCTGTGGCTACCCCAGTGCTCAGCTTCACTGCTGGGAGTTCTAGACCATGATGGCTACCAGTTCGCGACTGATCTGTTGTCGTCTGGACGTGGGCGATGATGAAACATGATATCAACACATGTAAAAAATGAATGTCGCACCATTTATGCTGCCATGCGTCGGATCGCGACTGTCGTGCTCTGTGATGAGAAGTGCAAACTCAAGCGGCCCCAAAACGATCGACATGGCAAGACAACCCCTCACGGGCGATCGCTAGAATACCACATCCATTCCACGAATAACAATTGTCTCTGTACACAATAATGTTGCTGGTATATCTCGCCGTGGCTGCGCCAGGCCTGTGGAAATAGTGAGGTCAGGCGAGGATACGACCGTTCGCCATGGTTTGCCTGGCCGCGTCCATCGTCTCCAAAAATGGGAAAGGTGAGAATCGTGCATGTGCCTGTTACTTGTGGGCCGTGCGGTGCCGCGCGGCATCAGCCAGCGCGCAGTGGACTTGACTCTCGCTGAACTGCAGTGTTGGTGTCCCGCCAGTTTGTGGACATGAGCCGCATCCGAGTGGAGGGATTGTTGGCAGCGTTTCCCAAGCTGGTGGGCTCTGGCAAGCAGCACACATTCGTGGAGACGGAGAACGTGCGGTATGTTTACCAGCCTCTGGAGGGCATGTACCTCCTGCTCATCACAAACAAGCAGTCCAATATTCTCGAAGACCTTGAAACGCTGCGTCTCCTTTCCAAAGTGGTACCTGAATACCTCGAGGAAGTGGATGAGGCCGGCATAGCTGAATGTGCATTCGAGCTCCTCTTCGCATTCGACGAGGTGATCTCCCTGGGTCACAAGGAGGAGGTCACAGTCGCACAAGTCTTGCAAAATACGGACATGCATTCCTTCGAGGAGGAGCTGGCGAATGCGCTGATGGCCCAGAAGATGGAGGATGTGAAGAGTCACATGCGCCAGAAGGCCTCGGAGATTGACCGGTCCAAGCAGGACAAGGTGGGCGGGGGCTCACAGCCGTGGCGCAGCTCTACCACCGTGCCATCGGAGCAGGGTGTGACCCATGGAGGCATGGACGACGGCCCCTCGTTCTCGCAACCCATGTCCGTTGCCAGCAGCCTCCTCTCCAAGCCATCCGGGCCGAAGGGCCCCTCCAAGGGCATGAAGCTGGCAAAAGACAAGAAGAACGACATCTTCACCGCTCTCGCCAAGGAGGGTGAGGCTGTCGATGTCAATGCGCCCCTGGCTGCACCGAGCGCCCCAGCAGTCGCTGTCCCCCTCGAGGCCATAACTGTCACCATCGAGGAGAAGCTCAGTGTCCGCATGAACAAGGAGGGCGGCCTGGAGCACATGGGCGTGCAGGGCACCCTTACCGTTCTCTGCATGGACAAGGAGAAGGCCTTCGTCCAGCTCGCAGTCAAGTCTGGCAGCAACGCCGGTGTGCAGTTCAACACTCACCCGAACATCGACAAGGCGCTGTACAGCTCCAAGCAGCTCCTGGGCGTTAAAGGCCCTGGCAAGCCCTTTCCCATCGGCGTGCCTCAAGTCATCCTGAAGTGGCGATTCCAAAGCACTGACGTTGACATAGTGCCCATCACAATCAACTGCTGGCCGACCCCATCTTCCTCGGAAACGTTCATCAACATCGAGTATGAGGCCTCGGCGGAGTATGATCTCCACAACGTCGTTGTGGCCATTCCAGGTGTGCGCACACACGATGTTCTGTTGTGGCCGGTTTGTTATGGCCGCTTGCAACCCGAGCGCCTCAAGAGCACGCACACGTGTTGCCATCAACTTGCAGCATACCATCACATGAGTGCTGCTAGCCGCACCACATGACTGCTCGCAGCCTTGTAGATGAGGCTCGGGTGGCACCGCTTGGCGGGGCTGTGAGTACCTGTGCGAATCACTGGTCCGTGCCTGTCTTGGTAGCTCAGGCACATCTCATGTATTTGATTGACTCTCCTTTCTGGACTGTCCTTCTCAGCAGGCACACGATGCCATTGCAGCGATGCCACTGGCACTGCATGCCATGGCAGGTGCACAACTGTCAAACACGTCCAGCTCCTGCCACCTGCTGGGTGTCCGGGAACAGCGGACCATAGGTCCTGGCAAAACAGGCGCTGGCAGCGACACTCTAGCCACCACAGGCTGCGCCTTGCTGTTCTCTGTGTGCCTCTGGTGGCTCGCCCTCTCGCAGCCGGTCGCGCTCTAGCAGTAACCGTCGCCTCGGCTGTGCACATGTGAATTAGTTTTGCTCTGCACTCAAGTTTTTTTTTTTTCAAGTCGCTTGGTGAGGTGTCGAGCTGTGCAGGGATTCACAGCGCCCCGACTGTCAACTCGTGCAACGGAGACTGGAGGTTCGACTCGAAGCGGAACTGCGTGCTCTGGACGATTGACTTGATAGATTCCAGCAACTCCATGGGGTCCATGGAGATGGTGGTAGAGCCAGGGCCCGTCGAGAGCTTCTTCCCCTGCACTGTTGACTTGACTGCAAAGCAGACGCTGTGCAAGGTAGATGTTCCAAAATGCATTGATGCCCGGACGCAAGAATCATGTCAGTTCTCGTGCACCAAGCACCTGAGCGTGTCTAAATTTGAGATTGAGTACTGAGAGTCTAGCAGGGGCTAGACACTGTAAAACGGGCATGACGTGCGCAATTCACTTGTTTCCGATGTGCCATGTGTCAATACTACCGCACTGCTTGGTTGACAATCGTTCAACCTGCCGGAGGCTTTCATGGCCCACGGTCCAGATCACATGAATCATAGCAGAGCATGACCATAAGGCTCAAGGCAGTGCCATCAGGTGTGCGTCCGAGAATGGTGGCATAAATTTACAGTTGGTGCTCACACATGGCCACAGCTTTCGGTGCTGTTTTGGCCAGCCATGGCGCGCTGCAGCGGTCCTGTGGACCCGTACGGCGATCACCCGCGACAGCATCATGTCCGCCAAGCCTGCACCAGGCTGTTGGGAAGATGCAGCTTACATGAATCTGTGTCTCATCATCCGTTGCTCATCTGCCTTATGACCGCACGCTGAACCCCGCGAATCCTAGGTGGCGCAGAATCGCTGCATGGGATGATGCGGCGAGGATGTGCATGAAGCAGTGAGTTGCGGTGCTCCTACGGCTCAACATGTGTGCCTTGTGCATGCATGCAAATTTTTACAGGCTGACCCGTCATGTGCGGCTGAAACGTTGCTTGGTGTGTATGTATCCTGTCTGTAACTGAGTAGTTCGGCCGCGACTATGTTACATTCGACCTGCCTGGCACCGAAAGTGCACAAAACAACCACGACCGTCGAGTCGAACGGAAATTCGCGCAGTTGTTTGGCTATGCGTGGCCTATAAAGCAAGGATTCATTGCGTGTCCCAGAGCACAGCTGTCATCACACTAGCAGCATGCATTGTCTGTGACACAAGCCCTGACGCAGAGCCTTTGTAGAAAGACAACGTTGGCTCGTCTGGACATCGTAATTAATCACAAGCACACATCCGGACGGACAGCAAATACTCGGATACACTCTTTCTCAACTGTGAAGGCCTTGTGCGGGTGAGGTGCTTGTGTCTTGTGCGTGCATCGTTTCTGTTGGAGTTTGGCGGGCAGCACCCCTGGGAACTTGGGAGTTGCACGCATATTTCCCATGGCAGATTCATATCGTTGGCTACGTCTGCAGGTGTCGTTGACACATGCAACGTACGAGTGGATCGCTCATGACTGTGGATTGTGCTGTACATGCGCATAGCTATTCTACTCCGCTTCCGCAGTGACGTTTCGTTCTCCCATGCCCCGGATATCCGGGCACCACATCCGCTTCGGAAAGCTCTCATGCAGACAGACCTTCTCACCCTCTGCCCTCGTGGACTGCAATGTGAGGTCCAGCGATGAAGTTTGTAACAGGCACGTCCCAATTTCGCACACCAAGTTGTCGGGACTGGTCCACGCAGACTGATTGATAGGATACAAAGCTGCTCATTCCAACCCTTTTTCACAGCCAAGCCTAGTCACTTGAGCGTGGTGTAGCCCGCTGCGTGCTCCGCCATTTTGCCAGGTAGATGCAGCTCACGACGATAGACATGCACGCAGCGCCAGAGTAAATATCCTTGACATGTACGATCCTGATCGCAGCGTCTCCCTAGCCTGAAGGATAGATTTGACGCCCACCACCGCGCGCGGGTAC
>JALKAD010000179.1:670323-699944 GCA_024500015.1 Ulva compressa
TTTTTTTTTTCAAGTCGCTTGGTGAGGTGTCGAGCTGTGCAGGGATTCACAGCGCCCCGACTGTCAACTCGTGCAACGGAGACTGGAGGTTCGACTCGAAGCGGAACTGCGTGCTCTGGACGATTGACTTGATAGATTCCAGCAACTCCATGGGGTCCATGGAGATGGTGGTAGAGCCAGGGCCCGTCGAGAGCTTCTTCCCCTGCACTGTTGACTTGACTGCAAAGCAGGCGCTGTGCAAGGTAGATGTTCCAAAATGCATTGATGCCCGGACGCAAGAATCATGTCAGTTCTCGTGCACCAAGCACCTGAGCGTGTCTAAATTTGAGATTGAGTACTGAGAGTCTAGCAGGGGCTAGACACTGTAAAACGGGCATGACGTGCGCAATTCACTTGTTTCCGATGTGCCATGTGTCAATACTACCGCACTGCTTGGTTGACAATCGTTCAACCTGCCGGAGGCTTTCATGGCCCACGGTCCAGATCACATGAATCATAGCAGAGCATGACCATAAGGCTCAAGGCAGTGCCATCAGGTGTGCGTCCGAGAATGGTGGCATAAATTTACAGTTGGTGCTCACACATGGCCACAGCTTTCGGTGCTGTTTTGGCCAGCCATGGCGCGCTGCAGCGGTCCTGTGGACCCGTACGGCGATCACCCGCGACAGCATCATGTCCGCCAAGCCTGCACCAGGCTGTTGGGAAGATGCAGCTTACATGAATCTGTGTCTCATCATCCGTTGCTCATCTGCCTTATGACCGCACGCTGAACCCCGCGAATCCTAGGTGGCGCAGAATCGCTGCATGGGATGATGCGGCGAGGATGTGCATGAAGCAGTGAGTTGCGGTGCTCCTACGGCTCAACATGTGTGCCTTGTGCATGCATGCAAATTTTTACAGGCTGACCCGTCATGTGCGGCTGAAACGTTGCTTGGTGTGTATGTATCCTGTCTGTAACTGAGTAGTTCGGCCGCGACTATGTTACATTCGACCTGCCTGGCACCGAAAGTGCACAAAACAACCACGACCGTCGAGTCGAACGGAAATTCGCGCAGTTGTTTGGCTATGCGTGGCCTATAAAGCAAGGATTCATTGCGTGTCCCAGAGCACAGCTGTCATCACACTAGCAGCATGCATTGTCTGTGACACAAGCCCTGACGCAGAGCCTTTGTAGAAAGACAACGTTGGCTCGTCTGGACATCGTAATTAATCACAAGCACACATCCGGACGGACAGCAAATACTCGGATACACTCTTTCTCAACTGTGAAGGCCTTGTGCGGGTGAGGTGCTTGTGTCTTGTGCGTGCATCGTTTCTGTTGGAGTTTGGCGGGCAGCACCCCTGGGAACTTGGGAGTTGCACGCATATTTCCCATGGCAGATTCATATCGTTGGCTACGTCTGCAGGTGTCGTTGACACATGCAACGTACGAGTGGATCGCTCATGACTGTGGATTGTGCTGTACATGCGCATAGCTATTCTACTCCGCTTCCGCAGTGACGTTTCGTTCTCCCATGCCCCGGATATCCGGGCACCACATCCGCTTCGGAAAGCTCTCATGCAGACAGACCTTCTCACCCTCTGCCCTCGTGGACTGCAATGTGAGGTCCAGCGATGAAGTTTGTAACAGGCACGTCCCAATTTCGCACACCAAGTTGTCGGGACTGGTCCACGCAGACTGATTGATAGGATACAAAGCTGCTCATTCCAACCCTTTTTCACAGCCAAGCCTAGTCACTTGAGCGTGGTGTAGCCCGCTGCGTGCTCCGCCATTTTGCCAGGTAGATGCAGCTCACGACGATAGACATGCACGCAGCGCCAGAGTAAATATCCTTGACATGTACGATCCTGATCGCAGCGTCTCCCTAGCCTGAAGGATAGATTTGACGCCCACCACCGCGCGCGGGTACAGCTGCCTCGAGGCCGAGTCGAACCAAACGTTTGCGCTGGATGGAAGCGCCACTCCGGTTCCTGCCATCATACATCGGTACTCCATGCAGAAACAGCTCGTGCAAATATGGTTTACGGGCCAAGCTTCTGCTCTACCATGCAGTGTTTCGGCGCACTTGTACTCGTTTGCGTTCTCCAATCTGTGTGCCACCGCGCGACAGCCCGCAGCCTGAACAACCCCGATCAGCATCCGTTCCATTGTCTATCTTTGCCATCTCTGAAAACTCTCAGAAAATAAAACATGCGCCGAAATCAAAGGAAGGGTTGTGCGCAGGACAGCGAAGGGCCGTGGCCGGTGTGGCCACAGCTCTCAGCAGCCGCGGCGCAGACGTGTTTAGCGCATCATACATATTTGTAACTGCTGTAGGTGGTAGCTAAAGCCGCGATGCCTGAGATGCGAGTGAACGGGCACCGCGCAAGGCACGGAGACGACAGTTCTCCTGCGCTCCAGTCGTTCCAAAATCCAACTGAAAGCGCCTTCACGGCGCCTTTGGATCTGCTGGCGGATAGCGAGTCGGCGTCACAGTGGCCCACGCTGCCGCTGTCTCCACAGCGAGGTCCTGGGGCGTCTTCGTCACTTCTGGATGCACAGCCCGCCGCAAACGGAGCGCGCCCGATAACAACGCTGCTGGACACACTTCCTCGTAGCTCTCATCGCTTGCCGAGCGAGTCGGGCTTTGATCTGTTGGCTGGCAGCAGCGATGCGCTGCTGCACTCCGTCGGAGCTTCCCTGCCGGACCCGGCAAACTTACACAAAGCAGCTGACGCGCAGCCACACCGGGAGGGGGCTCGGCAGCGGCCGAGGCCGGAAAGCATCACCTTGCCCCCACCTCCGCCCCGCAGCAAGCCCCGCGACCCGGCCGGTTCGTTGCCCGACACCCCACCTCCCGCCACGGCGCCCCCCATGGCCCCCCCCTCCCCCCACTCATCCTGGCTCTCCACCTCTGACAGCGACACCGACTACAGCCACAACGGCCTGGAGCCCGCAACCCCCTCCCCGAACCCCCCCACCCAGCCCCCGCCCCGCGGCGCCGCCATCCCCAAACCCCCCGACCTCACCGCAAGCGGCCGCCTCGCCCCGAGGTGCAGCGTCCCCCGCCTCGCGATCCCCAAGCTCTCCAGCCAGCTCGCCCGCCCCCACACCCAGCAGCTCAACTCCGCCCCCGCCGCGCCCTCGGGGCCCCGCTCCGCCGGCTCCTGCGCCTCCGATGTCCCCGTCGGCTTTGGCTACGAATCACTGCACAGCCCCTCCACAGCACGCTCCAGCTCCAGCTCCGGCGACTCACCCTCCGCCACAATGGGCTCCTGCTCAGCCGCCCCGGCATGGATGAGCACGAGCCCCCCGGCCGGCACCCCCCCTCTGGAGCCCGGCATCCTCACCCCCCGCACAACCTCCGACGGCACCATCCCCTGCGTCGCGCCGCAGGAGCGGCTGCAGCCGATCCCCTCCGCCACCCCCTCCGAGTACGCCACCGCCATGTCATCCACGCTGCTCCCGCCCTCCCGGCCCTTGTCCAGCGACTCGGACACGCCGATGAGCAGCCGCCGGCCGCTGCCGCCGCCGCCACCGGCCGAGGGGCGCGCAGCCCCCCTCAGCGGCGTGCCGGCGCGGGACCGCTCCGGCTCGCCGCCCCCCGGCCAGTGGGTCGACTCCCTCGGAGATCACCCCTCCGTGAACCGCGCGTGGTCCAACCCCTTTTTCGCGGTGCGGTCGGAGGAGGCGTCCCGCAGCGCCCCCGGCGCTCCCCTACAGCCCGCCACACAGCCAGGTGCCCGCACTCCCGCTCACCTGCTCCCGCTCCCACCACGCACTGCTGTTTTGCAAGCACCCCGCCACCGCGCTGCGCTGCTGTTTCGCACACCATGTGGTCGCCACTGGCGCACAGCACATGCGTGCGCGTCTGCCGCCAGTCTCCGCAGCAGCCGCAGCACAAACGCCGTGACGGCCATGAACACATGCGGTGTGCTGGGGTCACAGCACGGCTCAGCATGCAGGCCCGCGGCAGCGCGCGACATACCCCGGCGCGATCCTCTCCTCGCACCCGGACAGCGAGAACTTCCAGCTGCCCTCCAACGAGCAGAGCGCCTTTGACACGAGCAGCCAGGTCGCCGAGAGCTCCGACGTGCTCAGCCGCGGCCCCTCTGTGCCGGCCGCCGCCATCATGTCCATCCTCGGGGAGCTGCACGACGTCGAGCAGCGCATCTCCTCCGAGTGGGCCGCAGAGCAGGCGCTGCGCGCCGACGAGCTCGCGTCGCTACCGAGTGAGACGGAAGACCCGGCGCCGCTGCGCGGCCCCCGGAGCCGTGTCACGCCGGACGATGTCGTCGCGGCGGCGCGCGACGGCATGCGCACCGCGCGTGCGCACCGCGTCGTGCCGCGGGAGCTGCCGGAGCCGCCGCCGGAGACGTCGCGCACGCTGCCCGAGAGCCCGCGGAACTGGGAGGAGCGCGCGGCGGAGCTGGAGGAGCGGCTGGTGGAGCAGCAGCTGGAGAGCGCGCGCGCGCAGGCCGACATCGAGGCCAAGCTGCTCGCGACGGAGCGCCAGCTCGCGCTATCCGCGCGCGCCGCGGCGGCGTCGCCGCAGCTGTCGCACCGGGACATGGTGGCCGGGTGCGCGCCCGCCTCTCAATCCGAGCCAGGTTATGGAACATGTTCCGCGTTGACAGGAGATTCACGCAGTCGTGGTGGCCCCGGTTTGAGCGTGTGCTGTGGTCGTGGCACGTGTGCTGTGGATCTTGGAGGCATGGACAGCAGTTGAGTACGACAGCGCGCTGCGGCCACCTCCGTGTCTGCCAGTGAAGGAGTGCTGCTTTGTGCGGGTGCCGCTTTGGCGCAGGCCGGGATGGGCGCGTGTGGTGACAGTGGCATGCATGCAGGGGTGCGGCGCCGGAGGACGTAGGCGGCGCGTATGAGGCGCTGCAGAGCACAGCGGCGGCAGTCGGCAAGGTGGAGGCGATGGTGCATGAGCGCCTCGAGCCGCTCGTCATGCATGTCGGCGGCATGAAGCGCCGCATGCTGTCCGCGCAGGAGGAGGCCACGGCCCTCCGCGCTGAGCTCGCCACAGCACAACAGCGCTGCACCAAGCTACAGGTGCGCCCTCCCGACCCCGCCAACGCATGCCTGTAATGCATGGGAAGCATGCGTGTGATCACGGAGAGCCGTGCTGCTGCAGGCGGACTTGCAGGCTCAGGCGAAGGCGAGGGACGCAGGTGACGCCGGCCGCCGGGCCGCGTCAGAGGCGGCTGCGCTGCCGCCGCTGCCGCCCGCGCCGCCATCCGCGCAGCCGGACGAGCTCAACGCGGTGCTCCGGCAGCTGCAGCTCGCGCACGCTGAGAACGCGCAGCTGCGCGCGAGCGGCGAGGCGGCGACGGAGCGGGAGCGCGGCTTGCATGCAATCGTCGCTGGCCGGGGCGCCGGCGACCAGCTCGTGCCGCATGCTGTGCATGCTGAGGTGCTGCAGCAGAACCGGGTGCTTGCGGCGCAGGTGCAGCAGCTGCGGCACGATCTAGAGGTGCTGTACATGGAGGATCCGTGGCGGACGGGGACGGACACGGTGATGGAGGGCGCGGGGGTGGGCGGGAGCGGCGCGATGCCGAGCGCGATGAACACTGTGGCGCGCCTCGGCGCGCTCATCGGCGTCGGCGACAGCCGCACGATCCTGGTGCGTGTCGCGCCGTGCGCTGCATGCATGCACACCTGAACCATGCCTGAGAAGCATGCCGGGAGTGGCTAGGGCCGCGGGCCCGATGTGAGTTGCACATGTGTGTGTTGATAGGGTGTAGGGTTGGTGGTGCAATCAGCCTATCAAATCTCACAGCAGTGGAGGTGCGTGCTGCTGATGGCCGGCATGTTGACCACTTGTTGCTGTCATCCGGAACACGGGTCGATGCCGCAGCCGCCGCGGCTTGGTGTTGCTGCCCTTGTCTGTCCTCTCACCGCCTCCTGCGACCGCGACGGCATCATTCAACTCAGCAAAGCAGGCACAGCACGCTGGCTGTGCTGGGGTGTCTGGTCTCGCTACGGGCGCTGCAGACCGTCGCATCGAAACGCATCAGCTAAAACGCATTAGCTATCAAACTCACCCGCGGCAGCCATGCAAATCACATGCGCATCAGCTGTTGGGCTCTCAACGGGAACCGCTCATGCGTGTGCGCGCGTGCAGAGGTCCATGGCGAGCAACCAGCGGCCCTCCCGCTCCCTCGGCTCCTCCCACACCGACCTCCCAGAGTCCACGTCACTGCACTACGGCTCCTTTGCCGCCTACCCCTCCGAGTCGGCCATCAAGTCTCAGCGTGGTGCGCTCACGCCCTCTGTGCGGCGCTGGCCTCTGTGCTGCACCACCGTCCAGTCACACGGCTGCTGCGGCGTGCTCCGCACGCTCTGCCGCTCGTCTCCATCGGCTATGCTCCCCCGTGTAAGCCGCCAAAGAAGAGCTGTCCGCAGCACTGTGCACAGCAGCCGTAGCGCGCCGTGTCTCAGCTAGTCAGCTTGGCCTCTGCATCATCCCTGCCAGCTTTCCGCGGCGCGCGCTCCCGCCGCTCCACAGCGCAGCGCTGACACAGCATGCCGTGCAGATCTGATGGCGCCGATCACGCCGGAGGCGGCCGCAAAGCGCCAGAGCTCCGGCAGCACGCCCAGCGCGAGCCTGCTGGGCGCTGC
Source organism: Ulva compressa (assembly GCA_024500015.1). Classification (NCBI taxonomy): domain Eukaryota; kingdom Viridiplantae; phylum Chlorophyta; class Ulvophyceae; order Ulvales; family Ulvaceae; genus Ulva; species Ulva compressa. The sequence goes on from JALKAD010000179.1 coordinate 676,934, forward strand.
GCCGCTGATCGAGGCGTCGGCGGACCTCGGCGTGGACAGCCACCTCAGTCACATGCACGCCGAGCAGAGCTATCTCTCGCCGTCGCAGAGCATGCTCACCGCGCTGGAGCGCGGCACCGTCATGCACATCCGCGAGCAGACCGCGGAGCGCCTCGTCTCAACCCTGCAGGTGCGCCGTGCTGCGTGACGTGCGGTGTTTGGCAGCAAGTGCTGCCAGCGGCCAGTCTCGGCGCTTGTCGCATCGTGCGTGAATTCATCTGTGAGATCCGGCAGATTTGCACTACAGGCATGCATCCGAGATACGTTACAGAGGTATGCATGCATGGACGCGCCATCGCCGTCGACATCAGATCGATCTGTAGCGTCGACATCAGATCCGGGGGCATGCGTGCATGGACCGCTCGGACCACCTGCGGGTGCTTCCGACTCTTATCGATTTCCGCTGTTGCACCATCGAGGCCTGGCTCACATAATCTCCTCTGCCAAGCGTTAATTGCAGCACGGTCGCATAATCGCACAGCACTACCGCAGCACGGCAGCATGCGCCAGAACACCCCAGCGCACGCGCGCCCCGCGATACCACGCGTGGCAATGGTGGGTGTTCGCCACGCACCCCGAGGCTCTAGCGGCCACCGGCGCCACCAACGGCGCTGGTGTGTCTGCAGAACCAGGCAGCGTCGATCGTCGAGAAGGACACGCACATCCTGCGGCTGGAGGAGCGTGTGCTGGAGCTCGAGGCCGCCGCCGCCGCCGCAGCCGCCGAAGCGGAGGCCCCGTCAGGCGCGACGGACGTCTCCGGCTCCGTCACCGTGCCGCTGGCTGCGGCGGCCGCGAGCAGCCGCGCCGCGGCGACGGCAGCACGGTGGCGCCGTCGAGCGGCCGAGGGGGCCAGCTGGCGCGCGCGATCAGCGCGGACCGCGCGGCCATGCCCGACTGGGAGTCGCTGCCGGTTCCCAACACCTTCAAGGAAGCCCTCGAGCAGATCCTCATGCTGCAGGTGGGCCACCACACCCACACCCTCAACCCCTGCCCCCGCCGCCTCGGCTGGTTTTTTCTGAAACACCCCCTCCCTTTGTTTTTTGACAGATTGTGTGTAAGAAATGGTACAGGAGAATGCTCCACAAAGGGGTAGAACATAGAGGCAGGCAAGCGTTGCAATGCATCCAACACATGAACCGTGGCCGAATGCCAGGTATCAACACTCACCCCCACCTCCCCCTCCCCCCGCCCCCGCGTGTTGTTCCCGCCACCCTGCCACACAACAGGCCCCCGGTGAAAATCGCCGTCTTGATTGCCTGCTGAGGCCGTGTTGCGTGCTGAGCGTGGAAGACGGTCGGACGGTGTACGTCCGTGTCACACGCTGCGGGTGGGCAGCGGACGGGCCTGGCAGACCGCTGTACGGCCAGCTGTGGCTGCAGGCGTGGGTGTGTTGTCTTTGTGTGGGGCAGCGGCTGCCTGCCAGCGGCTGCCTGCCAGGCGGCCAGTGGGCAGCAGGCGAGGCTGGCAGAGGGTTGTAGAGGAGGAGCACGGAGCATGTCGGTCCGCATGTGTGATGCAGCTGCAGCGCCAGGATATTCCGCAACTGCAGATCTCAAGCCCCAATCCTCCATCATCACGCTGCGACTGTTTCGTACTGTCGTGTTCCCAACAGTGCCTGGCAGCCTGCACACCAAACAGCCGAACAGCGCGCCCGCACACCATCCCAACCCGGCTGAGCTGGAACACCGGCATATGCACCAGAGGCGTTGTGGATGCTGTGAGAGGCACCGCTGTGGCACATCTGCAGCGTGGCGCATCTGCGGCGTGGCGGGCTGAGTCATCGTGGCCATGAGGTGGCGGGGCGTGTGTCATCAGTGTGTCATCAGTGCCGGTGTCATCGGTGCCGTTGTCAGCCTGCCATGCATGGCCATGCCCGGGCATGTGGTGGCGGGGCGTGTGTCATCATCAGTGCCGGTGTCAGCCTGCCATGCATGGCCATGCCCGGGGATGAGACAGCGGCACAGCCTATGCACAGCCTATGCACAGCCGTATGCGGTGCACAAGCGCATGACTCACGCTGCATCTGCATGCCCTATGCCTTCTACAGGCCCCGTGTACAGCCCCTTCGCCACAACGCAGCCACTCCCACGCTCCCGCATACTTACGTTGAACATTTACATGTGCGTCTGCATATCCCTAGATCATGTGCCTCACCTCGCTGTGAACCCCACCCTGGCCCCATCTTGTTGTCAATCGCTTCCTGCCGCATTGCACCGTCACATCGTGGACCACTGTCCACACTACCCCGGCCGTAAACCCAGCCGGAGCGTTCGACCGGATATCCGTTGGATCGCTTATCCAGTTCCCGACGGTAACCTGTCCGTAAGTGAGGGGTCAGTAGTGGCCGTCAATCGAGGGAGGACTGTAACGCGCTCCTGCTTCTGCAGGTCGAGAACAGCCGACTGAAAGACAAGCTGGGGGGCTACCCCACGCACACAGATGATGGCCTGGACCCCCGGGACGCTTGCGGTGCCGCCGCCAGCGTTGCCACCTCTGCTGGTATACCCAAGCCCCCCGGCGCATATGAGAAGGTGCCTCGCCCCCCCACTCCTCCCAGGGTCGACTGTGCATGCGTGTCGCGTGTATCTACACATATCGCGCTGTGCTATGCTGTGTGCTGTGGCCAGCACGGCTTGCGCTGCATCGACTGTGCTGTGTGCGGTGTTGGTGCGGCGCTGATCGCTGATCGTGAAGTATGGCTGGGAAATGTGGTCCTGTGGAGCAGGCCGTGGCGGCGCAGCCGCTGTGTGCTGTGGCTTTTGGCACACGGGTAGCTGGAGGGGTTTCTGGCAGCACCACCTGGGAGTGTCAGCAGGTGGGCGGCCGTGTGTGGCAGAAGTGGCAGGGTGCCTCTGGTACACGCGGTTGCGTGGGGCCAGGCTGTGGCCATGTTGGCTTTAACTCAAAGCCTTTGAGGGACTCGGAGGCACGGCCGTCTGAGCTGCGGGGGTCCGAATGAGGGTTTGGCCCTGCAGAGTGAACGAGTGCAGGATGGCGGGACGAGGAGGAGGGGAGCATGTTGGGGTGGCAGGCTTGGAGCTGATGTGTGCCCGGATGGCTGAGAGTGGAGGGTGTTGCTGCAGGGCCGGCCACCGACTGGCAAGTCGAGGAGCCAGCAGTCCCGCCAGCGGACGCTGTCCAACGCACGCAAGACGCTGGCGTCGATGCAGATGCTGGCAGATGCAATGTCGTCAGTACAGGGGCAACATCTGAGGCCTCCAGAGTCTGGGGACGTTGCGGGACTCGCCGACGGGCACGGCGACCTCGCTGTCTCTGGCCCGGTGGCAGTGGCGTCCAGCGCCATCATCGCAAATGGCAATGTCATGAATGGGCCTGAGCTGGAGGTGGAGGTGTTCAAGGATCTGGTGCGAGCCCAGTTGTGGCTGTTCTTGCGAGAGGAGTGGTTGTCGTCGAGGTCAACGCGATGCGTGTGAGGCACCAGTGCTGCACGCGTGCTCGCTGGTCATGGTCGACTGTTTTTGCTTGCAGTGTATTCCCAGGTACAGGTAGCACCAGTGCGGAAGTCAACGCCAGGTGGTACACCACGGTGTTGCATGGCACAGTGCTTGGCGCCAGGGAGCGTTACCAGGGCGAGTGAGTCTGCAATGCATGATGACGCGGAACGCTGCAGGTGATGAGGGAACTGTCTGATCAAGTGGTGGCGTGGCAACTGGCGCACGGGGACGTGTCCAAGGATCTCGTAGGTGCCAACATGAGGCTTGCGGAGCTGCAGACCGAGCACGACCAGCTCATCGGCTTGGTGAAAAGCCTGAGCTGCAAGCCAGCCCATGATCGAGAGGGCTCGTCCCCGCAAAAGGCTCACGCCGTGCAAACGCCATCCAAAACGTCCAGACTCGGGTTCTTCGGGCGCCTTAAACCTCCTCGGAGGCAGTGAAACAACGAACAGATACCTGCCCAATACCGGTGCAAATGCTCTACAGATGGTTGTGGCGTGTTCTTAAAATGGTGTAAGCTTCGTATTTCCGCTCTGCCCGGAGGCCCGTCATGCCAGCGTCACCAACGTGTGCCAGTACTACCACGTTGACTCCGCTCGATCGTCCCCGCTCGGCCCTGCCAAAAAACAGCCCTGAAGCAGTCATCTATACATTGCGCGCATTCGCTGGGACCAGGCCCGCGTGGACCTCACGAATGGTCGCCGAGATTGCAGCTTGACCCACCCGAAACGCGCGCGCACGGTGCGAGTAATACGGCCACCCTCGGCGGGGGCGTGCATCAGGGAGCATAGCCTGCACACAACACCCGAGAACGAGTCGGCGCCGTGAACAATTAAATGCCGCGCATGCATGTTAGGTGCCGTCGAAGGGTATGCGCACAGTTGCGGCCAGGTCCGAGCATGACGCTTTGAGGCTCTCTAACGCGCTCAACGCTAACCAAAGTTAGAGTATGCAAAGCTATGTGAGCTATCTTCCACCAGCACTTCTACCAAGCATGCGAGATGAGATTGACTGTGCGATGTCAGTACGTTCTCTGTAGCGCTGTGTCAGATCATCGCCTGGCATCCCTGTCGCCTGCACCTGCAAAGGCACCAATCACAAGCCTGAACTTTAGAAAGTAGTCCGTCAACATTTGACATCGAGCTCGAGGCATGGCTGCTTAAAATAATCGTCCACGCACGCCCTCTGCGACTCGCTGCTATTCCTTCACTCACTCAGTACCTACGTACGGCATAGCTAACAGAGTCTGACCTCGCTGATTGTGTTGTGGAGCAAGTGTCATTATGGTGCGCCTGTTTCGAATTGCTGCAGCTGATACCCCACGAAAGGTGCTTGACTGGTGCAGTGGTGCATGCGGTCACCCTCGCGTCTCAGCGCACGCCCTGTCTGTTTGATTACTTTGCTCCTGCCTTTTGCTGTCTCACTGCCCCCGTCTGCACTTCCTGAGGGCGATGCAGAAAGGCCTTAGTGCACGCCTTCGCCAGTTCTACGCTCCCTGCTGAAGGAACAGGTCGTCACATCGCAACAGCAGTCTAGAACTGTTGTACGTTGTGGCGTGATCCATGGTGCAATGCGGTCATCCGATTCCCGGGTGCATGCTGTACGTGGATTCCGCGGCAATCGCTATATACACTTTCCAGGCACGCCAGGCAAGCAGCTGACCGAATTGTAATGCAGGTTGTGAATGGTCGAGATTCAGCTGCACAAATCCGGCAGCTGCAGCTGGACAACAAACAGTTGAGGAGCCAGCTGGAATCGCAGTATAATCAAATAATCAAGATGGCAGAGACCATACAAATGGTACACTTGGCCCGCATCAAAGATTCGGTAAGAGATGGTGATGTTTCAGCGTTCAAGGTGCGCCAGCAGAGCGGCCAGTCGACTGCAGTCTGACATGGTGGCAGCCACGTGCATACCTGCTCAACTGTCACACACGCCTGCCATCTGCTGCAGGACGACCTAGACAGCACCACAAAGACACTGGAGAGCCAGCAGTCCTCCTCGGCCCGCTCCCGCATCCCCGCTGCGGACCAAGCCGAGCAGCTGCGAGCCCTAGAGGACCGCGCTCGCAAGTGGGCCAAGCGCTACCTCCACAAGATCAAGGCCGCAGCCTCCCGTGCTGAGCAGGCCGCCGGCATCCATACAGCCACCAGCGTGCAATCCCGCACATCCAGCGTCTCCGGCCGCCCCTCCGACCCGCCCAGCCGCAGCTCCATCCCATCGGTGCGAGAGCGGCGGACCCCCACCGAAAAGCCGACCGCCATCAGCTACGAGCGCTTCCCAACGCGGGCCTCTGAGCCGTACTCCCACAACGTCGCCGCCCTGGCCTCGATAGAGTCGCAGTCAACGGCACCCACCGCCACCTCCCCCACATCTGCCCCGCAACAGAACCACGCCACCGCGGCGCCCCCCGCGTCGAGCCCCCACCTCAACGGCCATGCCGTCAACGGCAGCCGGCCAAAGTACGCGTCAGCGCCGGGCGGCGTGGAGCGCGCGGTCGCGGTCGCGGATGGAGTGGCCGAGGGGTATCAGCTAGGCAGCCGTGCCGTTGAGTCGTCGCCCGGGCTCACGAGCGGCCGGGGGTCGCTGCACGCGGCCAACATCCGGACGAACGAGATCTTCCACTCTGCAGACACCCAGGGCTCGGACGAGGCACTGCAACCGTACGCGAGCGATTCGTCGCGATTGTCCAACGGCGAGGGCCGCAGGCAGGGCCGGGGGAAGACGTTTCTGAATAAGCTGTTCAGCACATCACGGAAACTGTGAGCGGCGGCAGTCGGCAGTCCAGTGGTGGCTAGCAGAGTAGGCAGTACGGTGCAAATTAATCTGTTGGCAGGGTCAAGGGGGGAGGGCGAGGGGGGGGAGGAGTAGGGGCGGCGGGGGTCCGGGCGTGAGGGCATGAGCTCGGCGCGATGGGCCCAGGCTGGGGCCGTCACCCACTGACGGTGGCGCCTCGGCAGACAGCCCTCGAGGTGTCTGAGTTTTGCAAATCAAAAACGTGGAAACCTTGCAACGGATGGTAGAGCTGTATGCAGCAGGTTTCATATGGGTTTCCTTGTGCTTTTCCATGACCAGGATGTAAGGCAGTGCTTTGGTATGTCTGGTCAACACAGCCAGGGCGCCACTCGCGTCACCAAGGACTGCCTCGAGAGCCGCCACGCCCCACAGCCCCAGATCCGGCGCTGTGGGGTGTGGCGGGCTCGACTACATTCTAAGCAGCATGCTGCGTTTTGCGTGTCGGCACACGCAGGAGCGCTCCGCTTGTCGGGCCCCAGAACACTGACCGGGATGGTGAGGTCAGACACATGGGGCTGGCTGAGCGTGGGCAGGCGGCTGTTGCGACACGGTTACAGCTTAGAAGAGACGAGGCGCCTCTGGCGACGCCAGCACTTTGCAGGCGTTGTCGGGGGCTATGTTGTCTAGGCTTGCAGTGATGTCAGGCACGATGCCGCGCTTGTTGATGTCTGTTCCGGCAGGCGTCTGGTACCGCGCCACGGTGACGACGACAGCTGAGCCGTCGTCGGGGTCTAGGGGCACCACCTGCACCTCGCGCCCACAGGCTGTCAGCTGCATATCACCGCAGATCGCTGTCAGCTGCATGCGGATCGCCAGGACTTGCACCTGATCAGGTCAGGCCTGACCTGCCGGCCAGCACGAGTAGCACAGTAGCTCAGCCTGCTCTGGTCCACCGATTTGGGGCATGGGCGCAGGCAACGCCACAGAAACTAGAACGCACAGTGAGTGTTGCACAGCACAGCACGTGGTGGTAGGTGTAACTGTCATGCACATGACTGTAACCAATCGCCACACGTGCGGTAGCGTTGGATACAGCACACATGCCGGCTCGGATGGTAAGCATACCTGTGCTCCGTGCCTGCATGCCACTGTGCGTGCTGACACACACAAACCAACAGCCACGCAAACAACAGTGGCTCCTTGTCATCTTGAACATATGATGCACACACAGGTGCCCACCGCGCAAATGCACAACCCCAGCATGCCCCCACCAGCTGGTGTGGGCATGCTGGCGTTTACATGTGGCAGCTGGCAGGTGTACATATACCGGTGCACCGGGACAGCCACGGCGGCGCCATGCATGCCCCTACCAGCATGCTGCCGCAGGGCTACAGCGTGTCACAGCGTGTCACAGCATGTCGCCTCCCAGCAGCAGCAGCGGGGGCCCCTCCCCGGGATCGCGGGCCCTCTTTGTTGTTGGGGGGCCGCACCGACTGGATGAGGCCCTTGCCAAAGGTGCGCTCGCCAACGATACGTGCGCGGCCATTGTCTTGCAGCGCGCCAGACAGCACCTCGGCGGCGGAGGCGGTGCCGCCGTTGACGAGCACGGTCAGCGGGCTCGCGCCGTCGAGGGCACCGCCGTCGGCGCTGTAGATGTCTTTGACTCCCTTGCTGTCCGCAATCAGCACAATATCGCCCGCGCGGAGCAGGTCCTTCGCCACCTGCGCGCTGCGTGCTGTGAACGCATGTTCTCAGCACACTGTGTGCTGTGGAGGACAGGTGCCCAGCATTGACAGCAGGCACCCACTAGCCGTCAACACATTGCCATGCCTGCCTGCCTCCTCGGTCTGCCATCTTGTGGAGCGTACCTCTGGAACGTTTCTCACATGTGTTCAACAGAGACTGCCGTCAGGAAGCATGCCAGACACCGTGAGACCACTCCGGACACAGGAGATCTACCGGACGTCTCGCAACCGCAACAGCCGAGCCCCATCGGCGTTCGAAACCACATCCCGGCTGTGTGGTGGCCAGAGCCTCATGTGGCAACTGGCGACTGTGCTGGCGCCTGCCCGAATCGGTGAATCGACAGCGACCTCAGCCATCAGACACTCCCGTCTGTGGACGCTGCCGCACCCTCTTGGAGCTAGTGGTCAAGCTCATGTGAGGGTTCCTGTGATGATTCTGGAACATAGACACATACCAAGACATCGCGGTGTCAATGAGGTTCGTGGTCGAGAGGCTAACTTCCAGATTAGTCACAGTTCCGCCGCCGGCTCCGCAGCCGGCACGGATGAGGGCTGTGACGTTGCATTGTGCATGCACAAGATGCATGTGCTGTGGCTGTGGCGTGAGGGCTGTGGCGTTGCATGTGCAACCAAGCGGCTAACTTGGCACCGTGCATGCACAAGATGCATGTGCTGTGGCATGCATTTGCTCATGCCCCACTGTTCCACCGCATAGCACCATCCCTGGGTGTGCGAATCAGGTGAGAGCATGCTGCTTCAGGCCTGACCAGCCACCATGCCTGCATGGATGCTTCCGAGCTCCGCATGCGTGGCGCTGATGCGCCAGGAGCGGGTGCTCTCAGATCACAGTGAGCGGTATGCATGGCACGGTGGTATCTCAAGACACGTCAGTGCATCTTGGGGCAGGGTCGGGGCACGATCGGACCTGCACTCCCGCTGGGAAGTAGCCTCCGCCGTTGTTGCGGAGGTCCAGCACGAGCGCGGAGGCGCCGCCGGCGCGCAGCGCCTGCAGCTGCTCCTCAAAGAGCTCCGCGGTGCGGCGGTTGAAGGTGGAGATGCGGATGTAACCGACATTGGCGCCGGCGGGCGTGCCGACGGCGGCGCTGACGGGGCCGCAGGCGGACGATGACACCGCTGCGATCTGAACCTTCTCGCTGCAGGCGCCGGGCGTGTGGAACGTCACACAGCACGGGGCAGACGCAGCGTGGCTACATCTTTGTGCTGGGGTGTGGTGGGGGGAGGGGGGGCGGGGTGTTGTGCAAAACACAAGCCACCGGTTCGCCACATGTGGGCAAGGCAAGCTAACAACATCCCATGCACTGGCGATGTGGACCCAGGACCAGCACTGACCACCACATGCAGCCACGTCTGAACACTCATGCATGCGGTGACTCACTGCTGCTGCGTGCTACGGGGCGCTGTAAAGCTTGCCTCAATGGCATGCATGCATGCATCCCCCCCCCACCCACCTGTAAACACTTGCAGACACCGCCGACCAGTCCCCGCGCATCCCGCGCCATGGCACGCACAGCGCACGCGCGCTAGCCGGGTCGGGCATAGCCAGAGAGGTGCGCACCGCGTCAGCGTGTAGGTGGCGGCCGCGCCCCCGGCCTTGGGTGTGATGCGCAGCTCCACCTGCGACCCCTCCGGCCCCTGCAGCCGCTCGGCGACGTCGTACAGAGACAGCCCCGCCGTCGGCGTGCCGTCTATCGCGTCCACACGGTCCTGGGCCCTCACCCCTGCGCGCTCCGCAGGGCCGCCCGCCGCCGGCGCCACGACCTGCATGCATCACCTGTGCCGTGACGAGGCGCCGTTGTGAAAGCTTGAAAGGGCTGTCAAGAAGACGCTCCCAGTTTCGCCTGAGCTGTTGCAGTGCTGCTGCTCCTCGGCCCCAGCTGATCTGACTGTCCACTGTATACACGTACATTGCGGGGCTCCGAGGCAGTGCACCCAAGCGTGTGTCAACTAGGTCCTAGACTCATGCTGCCCATCAGGTGTTACACGGAGAACGCCGCAAGAGCCCGACAGCGAGGGCTACAGCAGGCAAGCACGCGACCAAACCCCAGCAAGCAGGCAGCAACAAGCAGCAACACGCACACTCGCAAAGCCACAACGAACCGACACAACTGCCCATCAGGTGTGATCTGGCCAGGCGATCAGCTAGCACGAACTCCACACAGGCGAGCCATTCAATGTATATATGCATATGTATACCCCGTCCCCCCCACGGTGCAGCTGTGCCGGCTGATGCTGTGCATGCTGTGCATGCTGGCGACTGTGGTGGTCAGCTCGCCCACGCTGTGCTGGCCGTGACCAGGACCGCGGTGTGCTGCGGTGCATGGCGTGTGCTGCCGTGCCGCCTGCGCATGCATCCGCCTGCAGCGCACGCAGCACAAGGCGGGGGGGAAGTGGGTGGACATGCATGCAGTCGCTCACGGCTGGCCAGCACGCCGATCTGCCGATGCAGAAATGCGTGGTGGCGGTCCGGGGCCGCGGAAAACAATGGACCGGAAGTGTGCGATTGTTTGTATGTGTTAGCCATGTAGTACTGCTGCAGCGCGGTGCTGCTGGTCATGAGAACTGCCATGCGTGCTCTGCGTGTAATCGCCACAGCACACAGCGCGGCCATGTGTTCTGGCCTATAGCGCGCAGCGGGCATGCAAGCTGCTGTTGGGTGTGACCTTGTGGCTACGTGCAAGTGGTAGCATGAGGATTGCGTGGGTGTGCGTGAGAGAATGGAGCAATGGGGCAGCTGGCAGGGGGGGGGAGCGCACGGCGAGACTGCTTGGCTTCCCGGGGGTCGTTGTTGCAAAGGCAACCTCGAGGCCGACGCCAGTGACTGCGCCGGAGTTGCCTTTCCGCAGCTGGGCGTACTGCTCAGGCTCCAGGAAGCGCGTGAAAGGGTCGTTCAGAGATGCCAGCAGCTTGCGGATGGCGTCGTATGTCTCGGAGCGCTCTGTCATGGGCTCCTTCTTGAGGTACTTCTCTTTGGTTTTGAACCATGATTGACCATTGAATGTCTTGTCTACGTATGCGCGGTCAACAGCCTTCCATGCCTGCAGGAACGGGCAGCTGTATGTGCCGGATACTCGGGGTTGGCGTTGCGCTGTTGCGAAGGTTGACTGAAGTAGAGTGCCTGACATGCAACAGCAGCTGAACAACTCACTGAGTCACGTCAAATTGCAGGGATCCGGGGTCGATCCTGAGTGTGCAGAGTCGCACCTCAAGGAAAAGCAGCTGCTCGCTGGTAACCGCAATCGACGGTAACTGCGTTGCCAGTGCGAGCGACAGAACTGCCGCTGCCACGAGCGACGGTGCCTGTAGACACTGACAGCTGTATAGCACCACATGGTTGACTTGTTTGTGGGCGGATATCGCACGCGTAGTGCCTGCGAGAGATGGGCAGACCTTGACTCTCCAAGGCGTAGATTGTCGAGGTCTCTGTTCTGCATTGGATGATGAGCGCGCTGTCGTGCGGTCCCTGGCCGTTCTACCCTCAACGCTGCGGAGGCTCACACATAACACAGGGTGCGCAGGCACATGCAAACTTTTACTTGCGTGTCTGCAGCATATTCGTGATCGCGTGCAGGCGATCATGACCGCCGAAGGTGCGCCCTTGGCCAGTGCCCCGCTGCCGCACGCTCGCTCTCTGTGACCAACGACAAGCAGTAGCATGCGAAAACAGCAACCGTCAGACCGTAACGTCATACATGGATCCACGATTTTCGCTTGCAGCCATCCCTGCCAGCATGTAGCAACGTTAGCGACCAGCCACATGCATGATATTGATTGTGGCTGAATCGAGCTCGGCCGAGCGCGGTCCGATGCTGGTGGCTGTTGCAAGCAAGGACGCCTTGCCTTGCGCACCAAAAATATTGCCTACCGCTTTTGTTCCGTGCTGGTGCCGAGCCTAGGCACCTGGCGTAAGACCCCCATGACATGTTAAATCTACGTTGTGGTCTCGGTCCTTGCACAACCAACAGCATTACCTGAGCTCCGCCATCATGCAACCAGCTCGCAAAGGGTGCATGTCAAGCCTGTTCCCTGCTCATCAGGGGATCTGGAAGTGGATGGGACAGCCAAGCGAGGGGAAAACGGTGTCTCCGCACAGCTATGTGCACATGTACTGTCTGTTCGCAGCCTCATGCAGTCGTGTAGACGATTCGATGAGCCTTATGTTGTGTGACATCAAGGGGCGCCTGCGTCACCACAAAACGGTCTGGCTGAATTGTGGCGGCAGGTAGGGAAGCAGGCACAGTACCTAGGAAACATCTCTCAGCGAAGCCAGGCCTTAAACAAGGCTTACGTCCTACTTACGTTTTTTAAACCACACGATCAGAACCCTGCCAGAATGGATCAGTCACTCATTGCTACTCTACTACAGGATCCCGTTCATGCGCACGTTTCTGGTCGCGGGGGGAGAGCCTAATGCAACTGTTATGCTTGCTGCGAGCCAAGCACACCGGGGGGGGGGGGGCACTCAGTCACCCACAGCTTGCAGCATACCATCACAGGACTACTTCTACATGTCATCAGGTGTGGCATGAGAGCCGGAACTTTCATGCTCTGGTCTACAGGTATGCAAGCTGCGGCTGATTCAGGCTTTCCCGCGTGCCTCACTAGTGAGTCTCTGGTAGTGACCTTCCTCCCATTGCTTTCCCCAGACACCTTCAATGAGGGAATGCACGGCTGATCAGCCTGAACCAGGCAAGCAGCAAGGTCCCCTTGCAGCTGCGTCACTGCTGCCTGTTCTTGAATCAGCTTGAGGCCTCCAGCACAAAGAAAAAACACAGCTTGGCTGTGGCTGAGAGACATGCTGACACCGGCAGGACCGGCAGGAGCGTGCTCCGACCCAAGAACAAAACTTGTAAGATGTCGCTCTGAGCTGTGTGCGTGCTGCACTCATCAGTGATGAGTGCGCTGCACGTTTCTTCCTACCCTTGGCGCTGCTGAGGCCCTGATCTGTCTCAATGTAACACAGCACGTGCCCATGCCGTCAGATGAGGTCAGAGCTGACCAGCCTCGTGTTTCACCAGTGCAGAGTCAAGAATGCCACACATTTCATCAGGTGTAGGCAGAGTGACACCTAAAAGTGCGAAGGCACGCTTGAGGTGGGGGTTCTCTATGTGGGTCAGTGGTAGGTTGCAGGTGTGGAAGAACATTGCAAGATTTTCCAGTGCCTCAGTCCTGCGCTTGGCTTCAACGACATACTTCCGCAGACTGCTTTGCGCCTGCTCCAAAGCTGCTGATGAACCCTTGTGGAGTGATCGCTGCAGCTTGGACTCTGCAAAACTTTCAGTGTCTCCAGTCAGTGTCTATGGTTTCCATAACAGGTTTGTCCAAAACACGCCTCTTCGTTTCCCGACCGACGGCATCACTCAGCCATACCTTTGGGCTTCGTTCTCTTGCACGTTGCAACGCCGCCGTGATCTGTGAAGTGGGTACTTGCGAAATTGGACACATTTAATGCCGTCGTGTCATGCTTGGAGCCACAGTCCAGGCAACGGACTACACATTTGTCATAGCGGATCAGCTGTTGATCATCGACCTCCTCGACGGTAATCGTCTCAACAGCTAAGCGATCCCAGTATTTGGGGTGGCCGGCTCTACACTGCCGTTGGCGGAGTATGGCTGCTGCTTCACAAGGCGTATACGAGTTGCGGTCCAATTTCTGGGTGCGTACGACTTTCCGCGCCCTTTTTGTGGGACTGGTTTGATTGCCAGCAGCGCGAGTGACTCCGGCGGAGACCTCGGCAGCACTTGCTGCGTTCTTTACAGGTTCTGACTCTGTCATGAGCAAGCACGTCTAAATGTTTCTGCTCAGTCGTAGGCACACAAGCTACAAGGAGAGAATGCAAGTCGCAGGAAGGGCTGCGTACTTGTGTACGTGTCAATGTAAACACGTGGGACAGGCCTCGTCCAGATCTGTCGATGAGCACTGTACAGTTTGAGTGTTTGAAATGAGTGGCTTCGGGGGACCGACGCGTCTCGCGCTCGTGTGGGCGTCTGCAATATTCCAATTGCAAGCCGTGCCATTGATCAAGTGATCATTACAAACAACAAGTAGGCGTCATGTGCTACCACGTGGCAGCACGTATGCGGTCGCCCCTTTGTACCTCGGGACCGATCGTCATCCAAAGTGAACACAACGTTCCCTGGTACCCAACTGCTCTGTATATGGCCATGTATGTACGTTCACTCCGATCAATGGCCAGCATGATGCATCAGCTGGACCTCATGCACGGAAACGGTCATGACGACTGACATGTGGCTTTGGCTTGGTCGCACAGACACCTCCTTGGCGTGTGAAGTCGGCAACAGCAAACTTTGCATCATTCTCAGTTAGGCTTCGTCACTATGCATCTGTTAGCATTCGATCTGATGTGGAAGTGATATGGCATAACCTCTGTGCAGCGTGCATTTGCATGCTTGAATTTCCACCCCTTGGCCACCCTTCCAGTGTATGCATGCACTACATAGCCACAGCAGCCAGGCAAACCGGGCAACGCCCACTCACATGACGCACCGAGCATTACCAGCTGCAGCTGTACTTTTCCAGGCCTGCAACGCAGATGGAGCTCTGGGCTAGTGACAGTACTTTGCCCTGCTGATCTCAAGGAATTTGCAGGCAAAACCTGCACATGGCCATTGCATGACCAGGATGGCCGCCCACAGATCAGTTGACACAGTGTGAGCAGCAACAATGGCAAGAGCCCACAAAATTGCACATGGTGGTTGCCAGCAGCCAGATGGCTGGCTGTGGGAAGCTCAGTGAGAATCAGTAGGTAGCTGCACACCATACCACATGAGCATGCAGGCCGCCCATGAATATAGGCTCAGACCATACAAACGTGACCTAAATTGTTTGCTTGTGTCTGCCAGTGGTGCTGCTGCACATCCAAGCAATTCCATGCATCACTTTGCATGCTCAACACAGAGGGCATGCTGACACGGACTGCTGACTGACTGCTGACTGCGTCCATGGGCACACCTGACAGAGGCTAGAATTCACAATAGGGTGTCAGTTGCACACGGTGCCGAGCCTGTGGCACTGAAGCTGTGGCAGTCATAATTAAGCTGTGGCACTTTTTTATGTCTGTCATAAGGTGTAAATGTGAATGTAGTTACCTGCCGTGGCCGGTTAGGCCACTGACATCTCTGGGGAGCCAAAGGTGGGGCTTGTAGTCCACAGTGAGTTCAGAGATGTGTTACACAGTGATAGAACTAGGACCCAGCAGCGCCGAGGCAACAGACCAGGCAACACGCAAACAGACAGACAGGCCACCGCAAGCACCAAGGCCACTCTCCGCACGAGCAAACGCCAGAACGAATTCGTTGGAACTAGCGCACAAAAGCAAGCACACAGTTCAAGCATGTGAGGTCCATTGTCGGCAGCATGTGGCCCGTCCCCAAGGCTGCAACGCTCTCCACCACGGCCATGGTTGCATGACAGCGAACCGCGTGCCGAGGAGGAGGCAGCGGCTGCCGCTGTTGTACACAATAAATCCACAGATCGGGCATTATGGCCTGCTTCGAGTTGGTTCGAGCATAGGCATCCCACCTCTGATGCGCCGGTGCGGACCTGCGGAACTGCGGAGCAGCCCGGCACATGCCAATTCTTTTACTTTAGGTGGCGCTGGGTGTATGTGTGGGATCGGCACCTGAAGCTGTGCGGCCCAACTGGCAGCTCACACACCAGCTGATCAACAAGTTGCTCGCAGGTATGCTTGAGAGGCAAGGGGTCGCTGTGGCCAACTCTGGCCATAGCTTGTGTTGCTTGCGGTGCACTCTGCCACTGCAACTCCGCACTCGCCCCCCGCACTCCTGTGGCAATGACATCCAGAGTCAACGAATGGCCGGACGCATGTCGAGTGCAGGTGCTTGACTGCACCGTCATGTTGCTGCAGGACATCAGTTGTTCAAAGCTGTCAGGCCTGCTCCTCCTGCACCACTGGGATAGGGCTAGCGCTGTTTGGGCAAGGCTACTTTGTACCCGCTACTCCCAGATGGCCTCTTGCTGGTATTTCAGCGCGACTGTGTACATTTGACCCGCCCCGCGGTGGTCGTCCCTCTCCTGGGCTGAGCAAGCCGAGTCATGGCGAGGCGAGGCAGGAGGTCAAGCGCTAGCGCTGGTCAATCCCGGGGGTCACATCCAGGTCCGGCATGCGCATCAATCGAGCAGAAGGTAAAATACAGCACCGGCAAGCAGACGCATCCCAGGCACGCTGTCAGGCAATGCCAAACACGAAGACTCGGGATTATGTGCAAGGCAGCATGGTATAGCACCTTGCAATCGATGCATCGCGTAGCTGTCAGCGAACGGCTGCCGCACACGCGGTGTTGGCGCATGCCAGGCTTGCGATACTAATTGTACGTGACGGATTTCATCATGGATAAATTCGTTGACGTCTGTGGGCGCATCTGAACCGGCAGCTTAACCGAACAAGGCCACGGCACACTTTCCAGATTAAACATAGGCAGTCACGGCTGTGGTCCGAACAGCACCCAAGTCCTAGCTGCTGCGACCACGAGCTGCTCGCTGGCCCATACAAGCGCTCAATCAAAAGGGTGCATCCAGGCATTGCAACGGAGTAGCACATATCATACTCACACGCTGCGTTTACAGTCATCCGCTTGGAGATGTCATTGGCACTGTCAGCCGGAATGGTTCGACGCTCCTACCTGACCGCAGGCCCCCTCCCGGTTCACTGATCGAGTCTGGCTTGACGTGCATGCGCCACCCCTATTGTGGAGCTGGCCGTTCAACTCTGCGGATATGTAAGGCTAGAAGCATGCTCTGCTCACAGAGGGCCGCGATCAGTATAGTAAAAACTATCACTCATGGTTGTGTTTGCTGTCGCACCGCCGCTGTGCGCTTCCAGGGCAAGCTTGGCGCGGGGAGCAGCGCAACTTTGAATTGCTGGAGGCTGTCAGTGACAGTAGCGACGGGACACGGTCAGTTGACTGTTTCTTGTCTTCACTAGCCTCCGGCCGACACCTTCGCTCCGCCGCGTGCGTGACGCTACACTGAGCTTTCCAGATTACTCTATTAACAGACAGCTCTCCGGCGGTGTGTCCGCTATTAACAGTCCGAATGCTGTAGCGCTTAAAGGGTAGAATTGTCCCATAATTCCACTGTAGCGTGCTGCTGTTCAACTCTTGGCAGCAGGCGGCCTTGCTCGCGATCAAGCTTGCCCGGAATATGCTAGCAAGTCGCAGCTTGGCCTGCCAGCTTTCAATCTTGTCCGCGTCAGAGCGCCGCCGTGCCAGCTAGTGAGCCTATGCGCCTACCGCGTGAGGCTCGCCTGATTCGGAACCGCCCCGAGTTCTCAGTGCGAGGCTGACGGTAAGTCAAGGCCGAGCCCCCGATTCTCGCATCAGTGCATGTAAGCGTCTGATCAGCAAGCACACAGGGTCGTTTTCATGTCCGCTGCGGACGCAAACGGAAGACCCGCAGAGTTAGTCAAGTTTTTTATGGTCCACAAGGATGTGTTAATCTGAACTTTGTATACGGCGCGCGGCACTCGTCTCTGTGTATGTGAACAAATTTGTTGCTGCGGTTTTCGCCTTGGTGTGCTACCAGCTACCAGATTCTTGAACTTGACAGCGGACGTCCAACGCCGGGTGTGGTCCTTCAGTTAAGCGCCTTGAATATTATAAACCTGGCCTGACGATCGTTGTGCCACGTCTGGTACGTTTGCCGGTACGTGCGAAGCACTCAGCTTGTGAGCGTTTCGTGTGTAGACTCAGAGTGACTTGCAGCCGTGTGCAGGAGGGCTCACATACGTGAAAGTGACAGAGAGTACCAAACAGGTGCTATGTGCCCATAGCGGATACAGCGTCGGCGTGGCACAGCGAAACTGATCGCCATAGCTCACGCGAGATGCCGTCCCAATCTCGTGGCGAATTTCAGTCGATACAAGCCCTCCACACGGGCATCTAACGCACAAAAATCTCAGAGTGTTGTCGTTGGAGACGGGGGCCATATAGGCTGGTCTGAAGCTGTGACGAGCGATCCCCGCGTGCGCTGCGAGTGCCCATGCAGCCCAGCAGGCGCATCCTCTCTTCTGCGGAGACGTCAAGCGGAACGGTCATCCTGATCGTCCTTGCCGGCGTCATTGCCGCTATCGTGTGCTGTACGCTTGTTTGCGTCATTTGCTACTCCCGCAGCTGGTCAAGCGACCATGCCAGTGAGTCGCCGGACAAGCAGGGCTTCGATCTGAAGCCCGCCTCATTTAGCAAGGCCTTCTCACACAGCTCACAATCCCCGACGGGCTCAGTACGTGTGCCACCACCACCCCCAGCTGAGCTCGTGGAAGACATCATGTCTCCTGCATGGCCGGGGATGGCCAATGAAGAAGACCCATACATCCCTCCAAGTCACGACTACGGCTTGATGTCGAGACCCCGGAATCCTGGTTCAGGAGGCGTGGGGACGCATCGGAGCCAACCGTTTGCTCCACGAGTTCGCCAGCCGCTTTGGCCAACTCATCTTTCCACTATACACTCAGTTGGAACAGTCACAGCGACACAGTCTGAGGCGGACTTCCACCATACCCAGAACACCAAGTCGATGACGCTGCCAGACACTCCCAGAGCCTCGCAACATGATCCACAAGGGGCGTTTGGCGCTTAGCTGCCATGCAAGACTTTGAGCAGCGCCAGTCTGTTCAGTCATGCAGCCACAGAAATTTAGCTACCTCGTAGCCAAAACTGGTCGGACGGACATACACAAGACGTGCGTCCAAGTGGGTGCATCGATCAGTCGAAGCGAGGCAGGAGAAGCAATGTGCACAAGCACCAAGTGCCCTCGAAGCTCTCTGTCTGTACAGTATAGTATGTAGATGTTTGCCAGGACCTGAGAAATGATCAAGCGACGGGTCGCATGTGAGTGCAGGGCAAAGGATGATGCATGATACAAGGGTTGAACATGTGTGTTCAGGGCTGCAAAAAGGCGAGGGTGCCTGCAATTCAGCTGTTTGCCCCATTTTTCATTCTTTGTGTGTCATTTGAACTCAAGAGTCGTTGATTTGGCACCACTTATGGCGTCGATGTGCGTCGTTTTTGCAAATGGTTGGTGCAACAGCATGCGTGTTGCAGAGGTGGTATGTGATGCCCAGTCAGCGTTCCCTGCACACAAACAGGCACTGCCAGCATCTGTCACAGGTGGTACTTGAACAGGCGATAGAGCAATGAAACGTCGTGTAAACTGCTGATGAACTGTTCGTTGCCGAGCACATCCACTGAGCATCCCACCACAGGCAACATCTTGAGCAGCAGGCGGATGTTGAAAAGGCCACTCCAGCAGAACGACGCCCGCTTCCACTGTGCTTGCCGATCCGCCGTCTGAACGAATGGCAGAATCCAGAATAGCGCAGCAGTGATGTACGTTACCAGCACAACCTGCACACAACAAGGCACTCAGAACTCGCCCACTGCCAGATGCACGTGCAAACAGCGACCCATCCGCCTGCAACTCAACCCCAGCTGCACTGCTGGCAAAGACAGACACCGTCTGTGTTCAGTCTCGCAAGCATTGCAGGGGATGCCAGGTGTGCAAAGGACTGTACAGCAACTGCTACTGGCATGCTGGCCACCGAGCTCCAAACCTACCTGCGATTCAATGATCTTAAAATGTACCAGCCAGTGAGGCTAAAATGCAGTAGCGCAGTGCACACGCCACATGCAAGCACGCTCAAGTACACGGGAGCTCGTGGCGGTGCCTCACACCTCGCCGTATATGAGCTGCCACGCAATCGCACGAAGCCAAGACGTCGCCAGGCCGGCTGCTCCGCTGCGCTTCTGCGCCTGCCTGAGCTCCTGCTGCGCTGCAGCATGTGCACATGTCGCCTCCTCCTGCTCACGCCCCGGCTATCACGCCACAGCACGCCATGCATACATGCAGCATCACGCCCTCACTCGACACCACACCCACTCCCAACCAGGCACATGCAAGCGCTGCCAGCCACACGTCGCAGCACTGAGTGAGCACAGCACGGCGGACCACGGCAGCACGCAGAGCGCACCCGCAGCTTGCGCATCACAGCATCCCCTTGCAGCGGCCCTGCGCAGTGGGCTGCCGTGCTCGCGGTGTCGTGGGCTAGGGCCGGCAGCGGGACGGAGTGGGCACAGGAGTGCGCGTCCGAGCAGCCTCCCGCTGCTGCTGCTGGCGCGTGTTCTGCCGGGCCAGCGGCCTCTGCAGGCACAGGCAGAGTGGGAGGGGAGCACTGGCTGTTCTGCAGGAGCACGGCCTTGCACTGGGTGGCACAAACGTGGCCCAGGAGTGCAGGAGCCGGTCCGTAATAGAACGGCCATGTGTATGGGCCCAGCCTTCAGGTGAACTGGTTCGTGGTATTCGTCAATACCACGACATATAAACCCGGCGAAACCCTTTGGCATTACTCACTGACACAGTGTCGCAACCAACACAGTAGGCCACCTAGCCACTCTCAACAAGTCAGGACTGACTTGTCATTCCACAACACGGTCCTGCGGCTGTGGGCGATGCTGATGATGGTATGAGTGGAAGGGGGAGGGGGGGAGGGCAGACCTCGACTGTCAGCTGCGTCTGATCGCTTCAGGAACCGCATCGCATCGTCGTATCCTAGCCTGCACAACGAAGCGTGATACCATCAACCGTGGTGCTGATTTGACGAGGACACTGCGGTTGGAACAGGCAGCATGGTGCGCTGTCATGGGGAGCGACCAGCCAGAAGGGGGCGGCTCCGCTTCAGGGTGACACTGACTGGACCACAAGGCATGCTGCACGTGTGCCCACCTCAAAAGCCGCCATGCACAAATAGGCTTGCAGCAGTACGGGCTTGCCCCCGGCCAGCCAGGCCTCACCGTCTGCGACACGGGCACGCCCGCGCCAGGTCCTCGGGGGTACGGTGCAACACGGGCACCCCCGCGTGGGCGAATGCTCACACGCCCGCAGCTGCGACACGGGCTCGCCCGCGCCAGGTCCACTGCCATTGCCCCCCGTTGTGGACCTGGCCTGGTGCGACCACAGCAGCGCTGGACCGCTTGTCGAACACAAGAATCCCTGGTGGGAGCTGCTCAGCACGCTGGGGTCCACGGTGTCACGTCATGTCACGTCGGAGGCTCGACGCAGCGCGCAGCAGGGCGGGGCGCACCGGTACAGCTCCAGCAGCTGCTGCTTGGGCGGCGGGAACAGTGCCCAGAGGGGGTTGACGAAGCGCGAGGGCCGGATGTCGGCGCGGCTGCAGTAGAAGGGGCAGACCGAGACGACGGCGCCGTTGTGGAAGGCGCAGAACTTGCGGCCGAGGAGCATCGCGGCGAGCAGGCGCAGGTCGGAAAAGCCGCCGTCGATGAGCAGCCCGTGTGCGCGCGTACGGTACGGCAGCCCCGCAATGCCGACCGCGCACGACGACGCCAGGATCGCGTCCACGTACTCGTCCTGCAGAGGCGTCCTGTTTTTTGGTTTTATTGTTTTTCCCTCCCGCGCTCGCACTCGCCAGCTTGCTGACGTGGGCTCCTGAGCCCAAGAAAAGCAGCGCGGACGCGCTGTGTTCACAGTGTTGGCCATGCGTGTGGAGGCGTGGCCGGCTCCTGCTACCTGCTGTGGCGATGGGGCTGTGCATGGTGGTTGTTCGTGCGATCCTGCGCGCTGCGGAGCTGTGACCGGTGCTCGGTCAGGCCGCCCGTGCTGCCCGGTCTCTCTTGCGTGTGCGTGTGCACTATCTATCGTGTGTGCATGTTTGCAGCTTGGGGGGCCAGCAGGTGGTGGCGGTGGCGGTGGCGTGATTGCATGCATGCTGGGCGGCAGTTCCGTCTATGCGGTTAGGAAGCAACAGTACATACGCCGCTGTTAAGGGAGGGGTACTCCCAGGTGTATAGGGAGGGGTACTCCCAGGGAGGGGTACTCCCAGGGAGGGGTACCCGCTGTATAGGGAGGGGTACTCCCAGGTGTATGGCATCGGCTGTGCTGCAGCCGGAGAATTGGCGCGAGGGAAGACTGCTGTACGTGCATCGAGGTGGAGCGGGGGCGCGGGGAAGGGATGCGGCACTGTGTCTGGATCGGGATCAAGGCAGCACTGTAATATGTTCAGGTGCGTGCATCAGGTGCGTGTATCAGGTGTGCGTATCCCTTGCTGGCATTGCGTGGTGCGAGAGGTTGTGCATGGCTGAGGCTGCCAGCCAAAACGTATGTGCACGACTGCGCACATTTCTCAAGGAATGTGGACTGGTAACGATGTGATGGAAGCAACGAGAGCAGCGGGTGTCACAGGCAGTGATCGAGATGGCGATGGGTTGCTCCGCAGGCCATCATTTGACCCCTGGGGGAGGACTCCCACGTGGGGACCAGCCTGTGCATCAGAGGGGCGCAGGGCACAGCGAGGCAGGCCAGGATGATTGCTGCGACTGAAGAGGACACTTAACAGGGATTCGAGACACGCACCTTGCTTTCGAAGTTCTTCCAGCGGATGTTTCGCCAGGTGAACAGTTTCGTGACAGACACCTCCAGCTTGTCACGCACTCGGGCTGCAATGTCAGGAGGGCAGAACTTGAGGACGGCCTGTTTGACGTAGTGCCGCACTCTGAAGCGGTTTGCAAAGCTGAGGCGGCAGTCATCGCAGCACTGGCCCACGAAGTCCACCATGTCATCCAGGCTGCACTCGGGAACGAATAACAGCCCGGCAACACATGCTCCACCTGAGCTGCCTATGGCGTAAACGTTCCTATATATACCCAGTGCGGTGAAAAGTGCACGAACAGGCACCACGTGTTGATTTGGCTGAAGAACATGCTCCAATCAGCCGACACACATACATAGTGTTGGGTGTGAATGTGGCAACAGGTGGTTCCTTCATGAGCTAGCCCCTTCTAGCAATGCCTACAGCTCATAAATAGCGCATCAACAAGGCCTGAGCAAGGACGCGATGTCGTCTTGACCTGTAGCGTGCTCCAAGCATCTTCGCGAGACCTAGGCTGGGGTGCAGTGTCACACCTGTCGCGACCAGTCTCTCTCATGGCCTTCAGCACACCAAAGAAATAGACGAATAGCCATCCAGA
>JALKAD010000179.1:717988-735822 GCA_024500015.1 Ulva compressa
CCTCTCCTGAGGCACATGCTACTGCGCTCTGTCCAAATAGCTTCTGCCCTTTGCATGTCAGAACATGTGCCATGCAGGAGACGACCGCTGGGTAATACCATGTTGGGTACAGAATTATGTATGTACTCTTACATAGAGGGGCTCCGAGCCAGTGCACCAAACGAATGTACAACTAGATGCTAGACTCAAATGCCCATCAGGAGCAATCCGTCCAGGCGGTCACCTGGCACGAACTGCGCACGCGCAAGCCGTGCTACACTGGACATTGTCTTTCTGATCACAAATCCGTTTCCTTTCACCGTCGCCACACTAAGCTCCCACAAGATATTCTCAATCCAGCGACATTTCGCCCGCTTATTGAACGCGCAACCACCAATTTTGCTAGCGTGTTGAGGTACTGCATGGCATGCGACCCTGGTCTACCATACGTCTCATGCACAACCGGCACCACCTTGTACGATCCCTGCACACTCTCTTTGTACTTAGCGAATTGGAACTGTTCGCGCACATGGGCTGCATGACCCTTTGCCTCTGACGCTTGTCCAACCATGGCCCACACGGGTGGCTGGAGCTGACAGTGCTTGGATCATGCGCTAGGATGTCCCCCCCACAGTTGTCCCTATAGCTTCTGTCCCTGCAACACATCACATGTGCAGGCTCACTCGATGTGGAACACCCTGCCGCTCTCACTCGACGGCGCCAAGCCATAATGGCAATGTTGTGGCGCAACTTAAGTCGGAATTCCAGCAGTCGGTACTGTGTTGGCATGCCATGATCTACGTCGGGTGTTGGCACCGGTACGGTGTTGGCATGGCATGATCTACGTCGCCGGGCTTCACCGGGCATTGCAGTCACATGTGACCTCCCCATCTACTGGCGGCAGGGGGGAAAGTCCGCCCCTGAAACGCATCCCATGCACAAAATCCTCATCATTCAGATTCAGCATGCGGCTAGTCGGGAGGGAATCCAGGAACAGTGAGGCAGCATGGCAGGTGCAGCTGCGCATGCGCGCAAGGTCTTTGGCACCACCGGGGCTGCTGCCCAGCTGTTGCAGCAGCGCGTCATGACGCGTCTGCCCTGATCACCATTCTGCTCACACCGGGAAGTCCGTCGGCGATGAAGGTGTCATCGAGGTCTCACTTGATCGAGGTCCTCCAATGGTTCGATCCAATCGAGGTCCTCTGCGCCCCAGTCCGCTGCCAGCGGCATCGCCGCACGCAGTGCTGCCCGTATAACAAAACAGCATGTCACGCTTGACCTGGTGTGGCAGATCCATGCCTTAGGCAACTGTGTGCAAGCTAGTCGTTGGTGTGGCGGCCGGTGCAATGCAGCAATGCATGCATGAGACTGCGGGAGTAGGACGTTGTTGGAAGCTGATGCATAGACTTGCATGGTGATCAGCGAGTTCGCTGTCACATGTAGGACCGATTGCCAGTTCACCAGTCGTTGTGTTCACCAGTCGTTGTGTTTGATTGGCTGAATGGCAGGTACGCGTTTCTTACACTCTGGTTGCATACGGCTGTGAGTTGGCATTGATACCTAGTCGGATTTGCAGGCTGTGACTCTGCATGTTGCTGCGGGCAGACATCTAGACTCACAGTGCACATTCTGCCACACCTGGGCAGCGTCGGCGAATGGGCGGAAGTCAAGGGGGCCACAGTGCATGGCGTCGTGCGCCAGTGCGGCGCTGGAGAGGTAGGCTGCATCTGCCACGTCCTCCGTGACGTGTATGGGGCCAAATCCGCCGTGGCGTAGCGGTAGATGAAGATGCTCCTCGGCGACGGCGGGCATCTGCGGATGGTTCATGATCTCCCGCGCGGCTGCCATCACCCTGTCTTGCAGCTGCTGCACCGCGGCTTTGACCGAGTCCCCCGCGAGGACGCGGACCAGGTGGCCAAGGGCAAGCTGCACGGAGCCGCGGAGCAACAGGAACTTGTCCTGGCAGGCAAGGGGAGAGAGTGGAGGCGATCAATCTTCGCACATGTGGTTTTCGTGCGGCAGTCGGAGTAGCCCTTGACGTAGGAGGGGTGGCCGATGGGCGTGCCTCCGCGGGGCCGCCGTGCAGGCGCAGGGACACGCCTGCAGCGTCGGCCACGGCTTGCGCCGCGTAGCGTTTTGGCGACGGATGTGGCTCCGCTCTTCTCGCGGGCGGTGCGGAGGCCGAGCGTGTTCGTCCAGGGTGGTGAAGGCCTTGACGAGGGGTCGCCGGATGCGGCAGTCAGTGACATGACCATCAGTGACATGACCATCAGCAATGCCGACGAGGGCCACGACGGCCGGATATGCAGTGGCTTGGGCGGCTTCCAGGGACGGCTGCAGAGTCAGTGAGAACAGGAGGCTGGCGAGGGGGGGTCGCCCTGCCTCTCACCGCTGGTTGATGTGATCAGGGCTGTGCCTGGCGGGGCGCCTATGACGTGGTGCTGGGTTGGTGCTGTGTTGGCCCATATGGCGTATGGGACGAGCTCGGGGGCGCGCTGGTGGACTGCGTCGATCGTGGGCTGCGGGTGGAACGAACTCTATGCGTGCTTGAAGTCCACTGACAGGATGACGGTCTCGAGATTCCCAACAGCGGCAGACGAGAGCGCATGGCCAATGGTCTGGGCGCCGCCAGAGACACCGAGCCCGACCTGCAGTGGGACAATGCTGGGGCCCACTCCGCTTCATGCTCTGAGTGCGCAGAGGCTGGCGATGAGGACCCACACTTGTTGGACAGCGATGGAGCGGATGCCGCCGTCTGGCCTGCGGGTGGGGACAAGTCTGGTGCTGAGGAGCGCTGTCACCGGCGGGAACCGGCCGCTGATGATCTGGTTGATGAGGTGGAGAATGGCGTCTCTGGCCTCGGTGCTGGCGGATGCGGCGAATTTGACGTGTTCGTACGTGCAGCCGCTCGGGCCGGGTGCAGAGGAGTTGGGGAGGTTGCCGAGGACACGTTGTAGATGCTCCTCAGTCATGCGTGGTGCGGGTTTGTCGATGGGAGGCGGCTGGGCCGATTCTCGTGGGGTGGAGATCTTGGAGATTGGCGAGGTCTTGTGGTGTGGGCTGCTGGACGATTGATCCGGGGTCGAGGCATCCGGCTGCTCGGGAGAGGCTGTGCATGGTTAGCTTTGTGTGGATGCGGGCTGCTGTGCGCTGATCGGATGCTTGGTTGGCTGGGTTGGTGTGGGTTTTCTTGCGGCGTTTTTCGTAATGGATGGGATCTCTGCCTTCGCTGTGGGCTTGAATCCTTGCTGCGATGTGGTGATTGAGTCCGTTGGGGCTGTTGTCGGTCAGGACCTGGAACGAGTACCACAGCATGGCTGCGGTCGCAGTTGTGGCGGCTGCGTGGTCCGGGGCATCGGTCATGGCTTTGACGAGCTTGGCCCCCTGCAGAACGGCGACCTGCTGGCCTTCATCACCACGCGCATGGCGCTGCTGGACGCGAAGGTGATGCACCCGCTTGCTAGGTCGCATGTGCACGGTGCGTCGGATGCGGCTGGCGCGACCGCTGAGAAGTGCGACCGGCAGAAGCACGACAAATATGGCAACATCACAGGCGCCGCCCAGTTTATCCTGCTCGTGCACGAGACATATGGCAGAGTTGGAGGGGACGCGTGTCGCTTCCTCCACACGATCGCGGAGGTGGCGGCGCGGTCTGTAGGCGCACTTTCATACTCAATGCTCTGCGCGACCTGTCCATGACGCTGTGCCGCGCGCTGGCGCGCCAGGCACGAGCAACCGCGCCCCTCCGCGCTAGACTGGTCGGGCGGGCGCTGCTGCCGGGCCATTCTGTCCCCACTGACGGCCTGCCGGCGCTGACGTGCCATCGCGCATAGACTGCAACCGTGAAAGGCGCGTGCCGAGCCTGTTGCGCCGAGCGTGTTGGGATGGTCTGTCTGGGTCTGGAACGGTCATATTGGTCAATGTTGGGGTGTGTGGTGGGTGGGGCCGTGGGTCTGCTGGGGGGGGTAGGGGTTGCTGGGGTGGAGGCGCATGGGATGTGCTCGCTTGGGGCTGTTGGGCTTGCTGGTGGGCTGGAGCTGGGCTTGGTTCTGGCATTCACTGTCATCTGGCGTCTGCGTGATTCTTCGGTGGAGGTCCTGTGGCTGCCTGGGCCTGCTGCTTTGTGTTGGCGGATGAGGTAGCTGAGGATGTTCTGCTGCTAGTTGGTCAGGTTGTTGGGTGACTTCGGTTGATGTGCTGGCGGAGCGAACCGGGGCTCTTGTGAGCACAAGGCAGTTTGGATGCGGACATCGTAATCCGCTGACTGGTGTTGGTCGGGCAATCTAGTGTTGGGGGTGGATAGTGTGGGAAGGAGTTGGTGAGTTGCTGGCATTGTGGTGGATGCTGGGAGGGACGCAATTGGGCTGGGGTTGTCAAATCTGTGTATGGAGACAGTCAATACCGGCTACTGACCACCCTGTTTTCGTTTGCGGGTCTCTGTGCATGGTTTCATCTGGCACTGTCCTAAGGTCCTACTGGGTTGCCGTGCTGTGGGGTGCAGCTGGGCGTGACTGCCTGTAGACCTGTTCAAACATTGTGTCTATGAGCATGACACAGGGCAGGGCTACTTGTGGTGACGCTGTGCAATTACTTGTCTCGCTGCCGGTGCTCGCAACAGTGTGATGGCAGATGCCTGATTGGGTCTAGCCTGAACCTCGCTGCCTAGCTTCACCCGTTCCGCAATGTACCACATGCTACATCTCATGCCAATCTGCAGCAAGTCTGTACTGCACCATTGATGGTGGCAGATGGAGACAGAGCACATGCTCTCACAGCCAATCATCCAGGATCGAGAGTGCTGTGATCACAGAGCTTGGTGGGCTGTGTTTGTTCCATGTGGACAGAGCTCTATTCTGTACATGTGGAGTTCACATAAAGGCCTACCCTTCGGGTTGGCGCGGCTGAACGGTAGACCTTGTGGACGGTACACATTGTTGACATTGATTGAGCGCACTGGTCGGCTGATATAACAGCAGTGAGTCGCCCTGTGTCAAAAGTATATACGGCAGGGCTTTCGGAGCGATCATCCAGGCACTCCCGGCCATCAATGTGCAGCGAGGGAGACAGGCGACCAATGAGGCCCATGGCAATTGCAGGCGAGTCCGGTCTTCTCAGCAACCCCAGATTGATGTTCCATTTGCAAATTGTATATATGTATGATTACATCGCCGTATCCATGAGGACATTGACACCTCCGACAAGCGGGACCGAGTTCACCCTCAATGCAACACGTGCTGTGCCGTGCCTAAGGCAGGAAGCTCAGGATGCTCCGCCTCGAAAGCTCCCTGCAGACCTGTGAAGGAATGGGTTGCTTGATTTTTACACACGCACTACCTGAAATCTGCTTGCACGTATGCTATCATAATGTGAAATGACCTTAGCTATGCATGTCATTTGCGTTCGGTCAGACAGGTTTCGAACCGCACTTCAGCGGCTTGGGAGCGATTCATGTATATGAATGCATCACACACCAGGGCGTCAGGTAAACAGTGTGGCAGGTTTCGGACGGATCGTGGCTCAGTTCATTCCGCTGGTAGGTGGGTGTCATCGCCCATGGGAATGCTGGCAGACGCACACCTGCCTGCCGCACAACGCATTCACCCATCCTCAAGCGCCTCAAATACTGCAAGTCATATCGTAAAGTCCCCGAAAACTGTGATGTATTTTCTGTGCTCGCCATGCTTGTGCTGTCAACGTCCTACTGTGCTCTGGTGGCAGATACTGCTGCCAGGACTGCTACATATGCACCCCGAAGAGATGCTTGCGGGTACATCTTACGGACGGACAGACTAGGTAGAGGTAATGCCGAGCAGGTTCTCGCACTGCTCAAGCCAGCATGGGTCACAGCTACTGCCAGCGACGAGTCTCTCCTTACGACAGCTGCAGGCAAATGTGCAGCGGCTTTAATGGGTCCCGATTCGCTTCATTGGGTCGCAGCTCGCATTCCTGGCCTGCAAAGAGTCGCCTGTGCCCGCCGTGGCTTGAACGTGCGGCTAAGGCACCTCCATGCTGTAGGCGATTGAGCAGCCTCCTACAGCCGGGCAAACACGAGGGTATGCACTATCACAGGTTATTGGGGGGTTCTGCGGATACTTTGCCAGTGTGCCGGGAGCGAGGCGAGCTGGCGCGCTCGCGAACGTTCATCGATGGCCACGAGTGGTTTCGAGCACACGGTTGCATGCATGTGAGAGAGCCGGCAACTGATTCTGGCCCTACGTGGCGACGCGTTTGACGTTGATCTCGGTGCGCACCTGCAAGAAGAATTCCCTTGGAATCTGCACATTCGACAGGATCGTACGACGCAGAATGCAGTGTTGGTCACGCTGTATCAAGTGCTGGCCTGCGCACCCATGGGGTCTTCTACATGAAAGACATATACACGGAACCTGCAGGGCGTGGGCAAGTCTTTCGAGCGTCATGACGCTTGAAGGGATGGCGCGTGGCGCCTTGCCACCTCACGACTAGTGCAGCTTTGTGCAGCAGTGATGCAGTGCTATATGCATTGCCACTGAGTACATATGCATTGTGCGAGGGATTTACGCGTAATTACACTATTTGTAATGCAAGCAAGAACGTGTTGAAGAGCATCAACACGATCGGCATCGCGGACGTTACAATGCTGCGCAAAGCACCACCCCCCATGGTGTCCAAAAACTATATAAGGCCGGTCAAAGAGAGTATCAGCATCATTCTCTGTGCATTCGGAACGATTCTGCCCAGCATCCGAGCATACCGCTACCGAGCTTCGACAACCGCTTGCCGTGTACTAGCTCTCAAGCCTTATCTTCACCTCGATATACAAGGTTACCAAACAAAATG
This sequence comes from Ulva compressa, assembly GCA_024500015.1. Classification (NCBI taxonomy): domain Eukaryota; kingdom Viridiplantae; phylum Chlorophyta; class Ulvophyceae; order Ulvales; family Ulvaceae; genus Ulva; species Ulva compressa. Next base: position 724,787 of record JALKAD010000179.1, read on the forward strand.
GGCATCAAGGCAGTTGCTGTTAACACCTACACTCGCCAGGTTGGTACAATCACCGCCAAGCACTCCCAGGTGCGCTCGAGCTTGAGGACTGTAACTGGGCCCCGACCGTCTGCGATCGCAAGCCTAGCAACGAAATGAACAATAGCAATGCAATGGTACATAGCGGGGACTGACTGGGCTGCTGCGATTCCTGCAGGCGAAGACAGAGTACAGCGCTCGCATGGCCCATGCCGGCCGTGGGCCATACACCAGTCGAGACGCATGCCGCGATGCTAAAAAGTCACAAGAAGATATTGCGTTCGCTTTGCAGGCGCTGTGCGATACGGGGGTGCGTATCTCTCTCGATTTGTGTGCTGGGCTGCATGCTTAGCTGTACTGCCTTTGAGCGAACTTGGCGAATGTACACAATTGCGATTGACACCACACATGTACGCAATTCTCGATACACAACTGCACTGCATGCGTATCTTTCGTCGTTGCAGGCTGCGCGCGAGTCGCGTTGTGGCTCACCATCTGAGCGCTGAGCAACGCACTTGCGCACTGTACTCGTTTGTCGCTTTACACATGCAAAGACCACCACAACACACTAGATCGTAGCAGTTTTCCGTTCGTGTCTGATCGCGGGTATATTCTACAGGATGCCGTGCACGCGCACACGTCGCTTCTGCAAGACAAAGTCCTGCACCTGAAGAGCGAGCTCACCTTGGCACAGGACGCTGCCAAGGGTAAGAAGACAAAAACCGCCAAGGTGTGACAGTTGCGCTTGTCTACTTGTAGATGTACCACCATGTTGTCATGTTCACCGATGCCTGAGTTCAGTGCGTGTCACGCAGGCTGCTGCCAGGCGCAAAATCGCGCGCATCACAGAAGATGCCTTGCACGCCGCTGAGGCACTGCAAAGTATCGAAACTTACGTAGCCAAGGTGAGCTGAACTACCTGCTGCATGAACTCGTCTTTCAGCTGTGTGAGATAGCACATGCTCACGCTTGAGTCTGTGTTGGTGCGATTGTGCTCGCCACTTGCTGTAGTCCCGGGCCAGGTGTGTATGCAACAGGTCTCACTCGCGCCTCTGTCCAGGATTCGGTCGGACTCCCCAAGCTATGGACTGGCCCGGCAAGTGATAGCAAGGTGAAATCTCCAAGAAAGGGCTTCACGAGCGCCTTCGACAATGTGGATGACCAGAAGTCGCCCAATGGCCTTCAGGTTCGCACCCGCCCTGCCTGCCATTGTCAACTATGGCACACCTGCCCTTCATGCTGAATTAAAATACATGAGACCTGGTCGATGCCGTTTCTGCGTGTGCTGTCCGTCATCGCATATCATGCAGCGCCATCATCTACTGTTGTTTTGAACCAGGCCGGCCTGTTGTCCTGCCTCGACGGACCAAAGGCTTGCTAACAGGTACAGGCACACAACGCGTATCTTGTCATACACATGTATCACCGTGTCCGAAGGGCCGTTCAGGCGTGCTTGTGAACATGGATTCAATCTTTGTCCGCCCCAGAACTGGCATGCCGCCGGTCGACATAGGCCATCCATCCATCACCGCTTCCCCACGCAACAGTGTGTCTGCTGTGCAGGTGTCGACACAGTCTGTCCGCAAGTATGAGCGGCAGGATAGCGACACATCAGCTTCAGCTGTGTCGCCTCTCAGGGTGGCGTCCGCAACGACCATTGGTTCGCTACTGGATATACCCGTCTTAGCCACCCCGCGGGCACACGTCCGGATCAGCAACACCACATCGCAGCTCCTGGGCGTGCCAGTGCTTTCGCGGCGCCCCGGGGCGCGCCTTCCCCTGTCCCCGCTGGGGTACTTGTTCGGCATCCCCATCCATGAGGGGGCTAGAGTGCAGCTGCAAAAATCTCCCGCACCTGCCGCCGCTGCCCAGCCATTCCTGGGAGCTCTCGTGCCGGAAGGTATGAAACCTGTCAAGGAGATCATGGAGGCAACTTCAGACATGGAGGGAGGACCGACAGTGGTGGAGTCGGGAGTTGAGGACCTTATCCAGCACCTACAGAAGAAAGTTCAGAAGGCAGAGAATGCATAGACTAGGTCCAAACGCTGAGATGCTATGAGGGCTCAGAGAGCTAGTTATTCTGTTGTGAAGCTACTGGAGCAGGAGCACGTTGTGTAACGACACCACCATACATCGCGACAGCTTGCCATGTGTGCTTGGTGCTTGGACTCGGGCCACTGCCCCTCTCCTGAGGCACATGCTACTGCTCTCTGTCCGAAAAGCTGCTGCCCTTTGTATGGTAGCACAAGTGCTGTGCCACGCCGGGAGACACCAGTTGGGGAGTACCCTGTTGGGTACAGAGTTGTGTGAATGAGCCTGGAGGCATGTACATGAGCTCCTGATAGGATCACTGGCAAGCAAATCTGTTCAAAGATCATGTCTGACAATTGCAACTAACAAGGCAAGTCTGCTTACACTTGCGGTGATGCTGTGCAGTAGTTGTTTCGCTGCCGGTTCTGGCAGCAATGTGATGGCACATGCCTGATTGGGTCTAGCCTGATCCTCGTTGCCTAGATTACACCATCACAGAATGCCTCATGCTACAAAACCACATGCTAAATCCCCTGCCAATCTGAAGGCTGCAGCGAGTCTGTGCTGCACCATCGGTGGCAGATACCGACAGAGCACATGCTTTTACAGTCCATTATCCAGGATTATGAGTGTTGCAGTTACAGAGTCTGGTGGACTGCGTTTGGTCCATGTGGACAGAGCAGTATTCTGTACATGTGGAATTTACATTGTGCACATTGATGGAGCGCACTGGTCAGCTGATACAACAGCAGTGAGCCCTTTCTCAGCAGATTTCTACCAATTCCAAGCTCGCTGTCATCTCATGCGAGACCTGAGAGTATATCCTGGGATGATGCCGACATGACCGCTGGGTCCCTGGTTCCACCAGCGACAGCGCCACGACACTAGCATGTGGTCTCATCACAGTCGACGGTCATGTATAATAGCAGACTATTACTGTTCAATACAAACCGGCCCAGGCAGATGCAGTCCAAGTGCGCGACGGTAGAGCGTTCCGAGCACGCCCACTCGCAGGCACAGTTGTGTCAGGCCAACATCGCATTTCTGCAAGGACACAACAACATGCAGCCGCAAGGCATGGTACTTTGAGATGGGTGGGGAACGTCCCGCAAGTACTCTGCGGGCTCATGAGGGCGGAGCCTCATCACATGTGTGTACCCATGTGCACAACCTGCATGCCCATGGCGTTGTCACTCGTGGATTGCCATGCGCTCATAAACCTGCAAGCATGCTTTAAAACAAAAAATTCTATGTGAAAAATCCCATGACAGAGGCTGCCATATTACGTTAAACGTGAGCACACAGAATTCCCTGTTCCTGATGTGCTGCATCTGCAGAGTATCATTGCAACATATGGACGCCGCCGTAGCCAGCTGCCGGTACTGTTCGCTGCGCACTTGCAGCAGGACTGATGCTCAAGCTGCCGTCCACACAGCTGGAGCTGTGGAGCTTAATCAGGTCTGATGAAGCGAAAGAACAGACCGCTGCAGTCATGCTGCATCTGCAGCGCCCTTGTGGTCGAGTGTGCCTTGTTTTGAACATTGCTAGGTCCGCAAACATGGGTGAATCACTGGCAGGTGGGCTGGGAAGCAGGCGGCAGGGCGACAGTGCAGCACACTCAGATCGAAAGGCCAGGGCAAGGGCAACACCAAAGACACAGTCATGCACGGGGCACTGCTCAGTCCACCTGCCACACTGCCCAGCGGGGCTTGACAAGTTGCAGGCAGCCATGCCTCCCCCAGCCACGTTGCTGGGTGTAAATGTGGATGCAAATTTAATTACTTGCCGCAGCCGATTAGGCCATTGACATCGCCGGCGAACCGGGACCAAGGAGCCCAACTGGGAACCCGGGTGTGGCTGGTTGTGGCGGAATGAGCAGTGTGAGTTTACTGGTGCATCATGATGTCCTCCCCATTGCAGTGGCACAGGTCAAAGGCCTTGGCAACTGCCAGAGAGTGGGCCTCAGCGGTGGCCTCGGCCCAGGAGGCGGCCACGGCGGTAGCAGAGGTGCAGCCGAAAGCAGTGCCGGTGGTGTCACAGTCTGCCTGGGCGGCAGCGACGGCCTTGGCAATGGCAGCGCGCTCAGCCAGAGCATGGTCACACACCTCCCCAGTGTTGCCGTACCCCTCAGGGTCGCAGTACGACAGGATCGCATACTCGCTGACCGCGAGATCGAGACGCCTCGAGACGCCTCGAGATGACTCGAGATGACCTCGAGATGGGCGTCCTTCGAATGATCATGGCAGTCCGGCCGTGGGCAGAGGCGTGGCTGTGGCAGACGGCAGCCGCCACGGTGAAGTCCTTGAGCATGGTGTAGGCATCAGGGACAGTCACACCCTCATGGCCATCGTCCTCATGGGCCTCTTCACCCTTGAACTGGAAGTACCAGTCCTTGAGGGGTATCACGTTTGCTTCCTGGGGGCCGTAGTGGCGGGGAGGAGGGAGTGGGAGGAGGGAGGGCGGTGTGGACAAGACGTGGTTGTGAAAGCGGTCTGAACATGCATGTGCCACTGCTCGGCAGCCCCCACATTAGCATCCCATGCCAGTGCAGCCACGAACGGATCGGAGGACAGCCCGCACATGTCAGTCTGGGAAGCAAGGTTTCGGACATCATGCCACTTTCATGATACCCAAACGGGCATCGGTGATGCATCACCATATGGCACCCCTGCGGAATAGCACGGGCGGAAGGAATCCCCCCCTCCACAGGAGCTCCACCCCCCCAATACAATCAGTGCACTGATTGTCAAGCAACGAGGCACAGGCGCATCGCCAAGTGGCGCGGCGCGCTCACCTGGAGGCTCCTGGGCACTGGCAGCACAGCAGTGGCAGCACGGCAGTGGCAGCACGGCACCGGGCAGCACAGAACTGGCAGCACAGCACAGCACCAGCTGGGAGGCACCGGTGACCTGCCTGGCCTGCATAATTCAACCAGTGGTAACCAGGAACTCACAGCATTTCGGGTTCCACGCTGGGCCGCGACAGGCACCTGAGAAACAATGCCGGTGATTGACATATGCATGCGATAACGCACTCTACCTTTCGTGCCATGGCACTGGTGGTGCGGCTCCGCACGCCGCGTCGCAGCCATGGTGATGCGGCCAGCTTGCATCTGGATCCGGAGCGGCCACGGTCTCTTCAACACCCATGCTTCCTGAAGCCCCCACCTGGTCTAGGTAGACCTAGTGCACGTGGAGTGAGGTATAGGGAACGAGACTTACCAGCCACTGATATCTGCCATGCAGGCGACCAAATGTAACACTGACACATGCTGCCCTCGAACAATGGCTGAGAACTACGGACTGCTTGCCCATGGCCGGTGCCCCTTTGGTTGTGGGGGTGTTATGGTTTGGTGTTTTAGGCATATCCAACTGAGCCGGGCAGGCAGACCTGAGCCACCGCGGGCAACTGATAGTTGGTGGGAAGGTGGTGCATGGACCCCCAGTTGTTCACAGCAGATATTCATCAAACGTCTTTGACACAGCTAAGCATGTCTGTGCAGGTGTCGGTTGGAGTGAGGGCTGACCTCATTGTAGCAAGCAAGCTTGGTGCCTGTACATTGTGCATACAGTGTACAAGTGGTGCCCCATGCGTATGGGGGCCCACGGGGGGCCAGCCATGTCTACAAGGGTGGGCTATCCATATGGGGGTGGTGTGTACAATTCACAGGCTGCAGACAGAGATTGCCAACAGCGACCGACTCTTCTGTTTGTACTATTCAAATCTACAGATTCGATTACTAGTACTGCCAAAGCAGTAGGCCACGGCGATGCGCAGTAAGTGGCTGTGGCCACACCGTTTGGTAGGCCCTCCGGCACATCCGGCACCTGTGGCCATTTCAATTCAGGTTCACCGTTAAATTCAGGTTCACCCCGGCTTGGTCCTGGAGGTCACGGTGGCCTACGTATACCCTGCCCTGTACAACAATACCCAACCAAAATTTGTTTAACAACAAGAGATCAGCTGCAGGAACCCCGGGCCGCCGTCCCCAACATGTGTACAACTGTAGTACGTACACTAGCGCTACGTACAGGGCATCAGCGACGGCGTCCTGCACTAGTACTGTTGGCACGCAGGGGCGCAAGCATGACCAAGACTGCGATCATCATATATATATATATATATATATATATTGTCGCATACTCAGGCGGCACTGGGTCCACCTACATCGTGCCTGTTGTACTCTGTTATTATTCCTTGGTCCTGCCAATTTCCAACCTCAAGCATGCCTAACTGATTCCTCATCCACAACCCAAGTTGTCCTTACTGCCAGTGTGACAGAGCCTCCAACAGGCATCATACAAGCCTTTGATCCACGTCACAGTAAATTGCACTGTCCTGTTACAGTCATTATACATACCTTTGATCCACCTTATTGAGCATTACACTGGCCCATTCCAGTCCTGACACAGTCCTTATTCTCGACCGTTCATCCTCGTTGAAGCCTCAGCTGTGCCTTATGACCATTCAGCGACCAGCCTCACTCGAACCTTATATCACATTCCTTACCGATTCCTTACGGTTTAAGGCTGCGTAGGGCCCACTCGAGTTTCCCTTAGCTTGGCCTGGTCAACGCCTTAAGCAAGGCCTGGCTAAGGCACGGTATTCCTTACCTGTGCCTCATGCATGCCTTAAACCGGCCCTAGCCATCTGTGGAGGCCTGTATACGGAACGTTACAGGCAGTAGTAAGGAAGACACTGTGCTACTAGTGATATAATCGATATAGCAATACTGCACTGCGCACACCCACATGCATGGGCCAGTTGCTGCTTGTTGCTGTCTGCTTTCGGGGGTTTTGGTCGTCTGCTTTCCTGCTGTTGCCCTCGCTGCCGGGCTCTTGCGTTAATCTCCGTGTGTCACCCACATGCATGGGCCATGCACGGCCGATACACATGTACACAGGCAAAGTTGAACCACCCTAGGAAGCGTGGGCTGTATTGCGGCATGTGTCGCTCTATACAAAGCAGCATCCAGTGTAGCTTAAGCTTCCACCTCCTTTGACAGTGCATGATATCGAGGCATGCATGATATCGAGGCACACAGTCACTGAGCAGGAGTCCTGTGACTCGACTCACTGAGTGGCTCACCAAGCTGGCTCCCGCCTCCATGAATAAACCTACTGTCATGAGCCCCACATGTGCTCTCACATCGAGGGGCTCTGACCCCATATTAGCACCAAGCGAGTGGACAACTAGGTCCTAGACCCACATGCGGTTGCGGCCCTTTAGGTCCTAGGCTCACACACGACCTACCAACATGTACCTGTAGCATGCACTGTAGCGTAACCCTGTGTCTCTAGCGCCTTTGAATTGAAACTGGCATCCTGTTTCTGAACGCATTGCACTGAGCAGCACACTCTTGTCGGAATGGCCCGATTGAGCTTGCAAAAATAATGCAATGGCAATCCACGTTAACGTTCATCATGTCCTCAGGTGCACAGATGAACACGGCAAGCGGTCTCTTGAACCTCTGCGGTGGAAGCCAGTGATCGCCACTGCAGCAACTGGGATGCTTGGTGCATACGTTTGTGCACCAGCTTGCACGTGTCAGCAATCACTCTCACCACCACCATCAAATAAATCAGGTAGGCAGGGCCAGGTAGGGATCAGTTGTCCAGTTCCAAGGCCAGGGCAGCCATGCTTCTGGCCGAGGGCTCAATTCGGCACTCACAATGGAGATAATGAGCGATGCTCAAGAGAATGCCAAAGGCACACAGCTGAACCTTTGCAAAGGTTCAGATGCACGAGATGGAAGTCGTCTCACTGAGTTATGACCTGTTTTCTAAGCCTCATTTGCGTTCGGTCAGACAACAGGTTCCGAACCGCGATTGAGCGGCTTGGGAGCAGTTCATGTACGTGATTGAATCACAAACTGCTGCTGCAGGGTAGAGTGTGGCAGGTTTGGGACGGATCGTGTCTCAGTTCATTCCGCTGGTAGGCGGTTGTCATTGCCCATGGCAATGCTTGCAGGCGCACACCTGCCTGCCGCACCACGCCTTCACCCATCCTCAAGCGCCTCAAATACTGCAAGTCATATCGTCAACGTCCCCGAATACTGTGATGTATTTTCTGTGCTCGCCATGCTTGTGCTGTCAACGTGCTACTGTGCCCTGGTGGCAGATGCTGCTGCCAGGACTGCTACATATGCACCCCGAAGAGATGCTTGCGGGTACAGCTTACGGACGGACAGACGAGGTAGAGGTAATTCCGAGCAGGTTTTCGCACTGGTCAAGCCAGCATGGGTCAAAGCTACTGCCAGCGATGAGTCTCTCCTTACGACAGCTGCAGGCAAATGTGCAGCTGCTTTAATGAGTCCCAATTCGCTTCATTGGGTCGCAATTCGCATTCCTGGCCTGCACAGAGTCGCCTGTGCCCGCTGTGGCTTGAACGTGCAGCTAAGGCACCTCCATGCTGTAGGCGATCCAGCAGCCTCCTACAGCCGGGCAAACACGAGGGTATAAACCATCGCAGGTTATTGGGGTGTTCTGCGGGTACTTTGCCAGTGTGCCGGGAGCGAGGCGAGCTGGCGCGCTCGCGAACGTTCATCGATGGCCACGAGTGGTTACGAGCACACGGTTGCATGCATGTGATAGAGCCTGCAACTGATCATGGCCCCACGTGGCGACGCGTTTGACGTTGATCTCGGTGCGCACCTGCGAGAAGAATTTCCTTGGAATCTGCACATTCGACAGGATCGTACGACGCAGAATGCAGTGTTGGTCACGCTGTATCAAGTGCTGGCCTGCGCACCCATGGGGTCTTCTACATGAAAGACATATACACGGAACCTCCAGGGCGTGGGCAAGTCTTTCGAGCGTCATGACGCTTGAAGGGATGGCGCGTGGCGCCTTGCCACCTCACGACTAGTGCAGCTTTGTGCAGCAGTGATGCAGTGCTATATGCATTGCCACTGAGTACATATGCATTGCGCGAGGGATTTACGCGTAATTACGCTATTTGTAATGCCGGCAAGAACGTGGACAAGAGCATCAAACGATCGGCATCGCGGACGTTACAATTCTGCGCAAAGCACCACCCCCCATGGGGTCCAAAAACTATATAAGGCCGGTCAAAGAGAGTATCAGCATCATTCCCTGTGCATTCGGAACGATTCTGCCCAGCATCCGAGCATACCGCTACCGAGCATCGACAACCGCTTGCCGTGTACTAGCTCTCAAGCCTTATCTTCACCTCGATATACAAGGTTACCAAAAAAATGGGCATCAAGGCAGTTGCTGTTAACACCTACACTCGCCAGGTTGGTACAATCACCGCCAAGCACTCCCAGGTGCGCTCGAGCTTGAGGACTGTAACTGGGCCCCGACCGTCTGTGATCGCAAGCCTAGCAACAAAATGAACAATATCAATACGATGGTTCATAGCGGGGACTGACTGGGCTGCTGCGATTCCTGCAGGCGAAGACAGAGTATAGCGCTCGCATGGCCCATGCCGGCCGTGGGCCACACACCAGTCGCGACGCACGCCGCGATGCTGAAAAATCACAAGAAGATATTGCGTTTGCTTTGCAGGCGCTGTGCGATACGGCGGTGCGTATCTCTCTCGATTTGTGTGCTGGGTTGCATGCTTAGCTGTACTGCCTTTGAGCGAACTTGGCGAATGTGCACAATTGCAATTGACACCACACACGTACGCAATTCTCGATACACAACTGCACTGCATGCGTATCTTTCGTCGTTGCAGGCTGCGCGCGAGTCGCGTTGTGGCTCACCATCTGAGCGCTGAGCAACGCACTTGCGCACTGTACTCGTTTGTCGCTTTACACATGCAAAGACCACCACAACACACAGGATCGTGGCAATTTTCCGTTCACCACTGATCGCGGGTGTATTCTACAGGATGCCGTGCACGCGCACACGTCGCTTCTGCAGGACAAAGTCCTGCACCTGAAGAGCGAGCTCACCTTGGCACAGGACGCTGCCAAGGGTAAGAAGACAAAAACCGCCAAGGTGTGACAGTTGCGCTTGTCTACTTGTCGATGTACCACCATGTCGTCATGTTCACCTATGCCTGAGTTCAGTGCGTGTCACGCAGGCTGCTGCCAGGCGCAAAATCGCGCGCATCACAGAAGATGCCTTGCACGCCGCTGAGGCACTTCAAAGTATCGAAACTTACGTAGCCAAGGTGAGCTGAACTACCTGCTGCATGAGCTCGTCTTTCAGCTGTGTGAGATAGCACATGCTCACGCTTGAGTCTGTGTTGGTGCGATTGTGCTCGCCACTTGCTGTCGTCCCGGGCCAGGTGTGTATGCAACAGGTCTCACTCGCGCCTCTGTCCAGGATTCGGTCGGACTCCCCAAGCTATGGACTGGCTCGGCAAGTGATAGCAAGGTGAAATCTCCAAGAAAGGGCTTGACGAGCGCCTTCGACAATGTGGATGACCAGAAGTCGCCCAATGGCCTTCAGGTTCGCACCCGCCCTGCCTGCCATTGTCAACTATGGCACACCTGCCCTTCATGCTGAATTAAAATACATGAGACCTGGTCGATGCCGTTTCTGCGTGTGCTGTCCGTCATCACAATACATGCAGCGCCATCATCTACTGTTGTTGTGAACCAGGCCGGCCTGTCATCCTGCCTCGACGGACCAAAGGCTTGCTAACAGGAACAGGCACACAATGCTTATCTTGTCATACACATGTATCACCGTGTCCGAAGGGCCGTTCAGGCGTGCTTGTGATCATGGATTCAATCTTTGTCCGCCCCAGAACTGCCATGCCACAGTTCGACATAGGCCATCCATCCATCACCGCTTCCCCACGCAACAATGTGTCTGCTGTGCAGGTATCGACACAGTCTGTCCGCAAGTATGAGCGGCAGGATAGCGACACATCAGCTTCAGCTGTGTCGCCTCTCAGGGTGGCGTCCGCAACGACCATTGGTTCGCTACTGGATATACCCGTCTTAGCCACCCCGCGGGCACACGTCCAGATCAGCAACACCACATCGCAGCTCCTGGGCGTGCCAGTGC
>JALKAD010000179.1:739046-752865 GCA_024500015.1 Ulva compressa
CTGGCCGTTGCCAGGGGCAGGCCTCGGGGGCGCTGCACTGTGATGCAAATTGGCTGTGGCGCCTGGCGGAAATGGCGCAGAAGGCACCGAGGCAGCAGGCCTAGCTGCGACACCAGCAGATTGGTACTGTGGTCTGGCGTGGTTCTGGCCGGCTCCAGGGGTCGGGTGACCGGCTGGACCGACACCTGCTGAGGAGCTGCTGTGGGAGGCCGCTGTAGCACTGCTGCCATGGCCGGTGCCGAAGTTCGATCGCAGCTGCGCCCGCTCAGTGTTTTGCTTCCGGACATCCTTGAAGGACGGAAGTTTGAATTTTGGGGCTTGACCGCCGTCCTCTCCGGCCATGCCGTCAGCGCCAAGTGGTTCCCTGCCGATGAACGAGCGATTGCTGTTGTCAAACGCACGTGCTGCAAACTCCGAGATGCACGCTTAGTTCAAGAAAAGGGCTTCATGAGGAGCTTGGCAGACGCTACATTTCTATTGGCGCTTCAGAGAACACGGGTCTTGGTTCAGAACACTCGATCCAATACGCCCCGACGTCTACAGCATGCGACCTGCCAAAAGTCTCGCCTCAAGCCGAACGAGACAGTTTAAGTCAGGAGATCAGACTGTTTAATGGCCCACTTGTGCTTTCTGCAATGCTAATGGCATGTCAAACGACGTGAGCGTGTATACACAAATGCTTGTCGCTGACGCCACAAGATTGCCACTGCAGGACCAATGGCAGAAACGTTTACAAGCATAAACTCTTCGAAAGTAAACGGTTGCTCACTGAGCGGATCCCGTTTCCCGCTGAGCATGTCAGTGCACAGCTCTGCCGCTGAACGCATGCATGCCACCAAGCATACAACCCCGAACACTGCCTCACTCTCAGCAGCCCAGGCCGCCCGGCAAGCGACGCCACTCACAACCCTCAGCCATACGTCAGGTCGCTATCACTGTCCGGGTTCTCTCGCGGATTCGCCCGGCGCCGTTGCTCCAGCATGCCCTCCGGCACTGCCGACGGAGCCATCATCTTGCGTGGCGCCCGCCGGGCCCCACGCTTAGCCCCGGATTCCTTCATGCCCTGCGGCGGCGTCCTCCCCGCCGCCGCCGCCGCCAGCATGCCGGCGCGGGGGTCCATCTCATGCGCCACCACCAGCACCTCCGGCCGCCGGCCGTTGAACTGCTTGCACACCTTCCGTATGATTCCGATCAGCTTCCGCTCTAGCGCCGGCAGGCTGCAGCATGCACACCGAACCGTCAAAGGCCCGCGTGAGAACGTGCTGTGCCGTGGTGACGCCGTGGCAGCATGCAGACCAGCCACCACACATGCACAGCGGCCGCCTTGACCGCGAGCCCCCAGGCTGCTCGGAAGAGCAGGCACCATAGCACTCACTGGCAGCTGGCAGCAGACTGTGCAGCTGCAATGCAACAATGCAGAGCAGTGCAGCCAAAGCAGTGGGACCGCGGGAGAGCATGCATGGAGGGGCGGCACCATGAGCAACCCCCCCCCCACAATCACGGGTCATGATGCCACTCGGAGCAGAGACAGCTGCAGCCACGGGACTGCACGCCACCAAGAGCTGATGCAAACACGGCAGATACACTGCGCAGCACGCAGCACACCAGCACAGAGCGGCGTGCGGTTTGCATTGCGCGATCACTGGCTTGGCGACAAGCAGGCATCAAGATGCACAGCACAGCACAGCGGGCACAGCATGGTGCCGCATGGTCGCACCTGACGTCCGGCGGCATGGCCTCGCATGCGCCCATCGTCTCACCGTGGATGCGCTTGAGAAGCGTGCCGCTGTCCGTCCACATGCCGCGCGCTGTGACGCGCACCTTGCACATCAGCCGCGCGGCGGCGATCGCGGCGGCGGGGTCCTCGCGCGCGCGCGTCAGGCTGCCGGGCATCGCGCGGCCGACGTCGACGGCCACGACGACGATGCCGTCCTGCGCCAGCGTGTTGCGCTCGCGCAGCGCCATGTCGGCGGCGGTGCCCGTGCCGCGAGCGCCGTCGTTGAACAGCAGGTCCAGCTCCACCTCCCCCACCACCTGCAGCCACACCCATGCATTAGCTCCACCTCGCCCACCACCTGTGTGCAGCCACAATGACCGCAGCACAGCATGAGACCACAGCGCACAACTGCAGCCACACCCGTGCATCAGCACATTCAACGTCAAATTCAACATGCGGCCGTGCACGCCGACCCGGGTGCTCCATGCCCGACCGACCCATCCGGTGCTTCACAACGAACCGCAAGCAGCGATTACAGCGATTACAGCGGCGCAAACGCTGCCGCTGCGCCTTGAGGAGCGCCCAGTCATGCAGACTACAGCCCTACACAGTGCGATGGGCTGGGCCTGACAGAGCGCCACTAGCATCACAGCGAAGTCTGAGCGCATGCGTAAAAAGGTGAAGACACTGTGACTTGAGGCCACTGTGACTGTTTTGCCTGCTCTGTGAACACACGCTGCGTGCTGTGGCTGCATGCTGCGCGCTGTGGTCTCCTGCTGTGCGGCGGTCACAGCGCCATCAAGCACACCAGGCACAGCACAGCACAGCATGCGCAGCAGGTGCAGCACCACACACAGCAGATACCAGCCGGGCGGCAGAAGGGGGGGGGGGGGGGCGCGCCGCGGCGGTGCCCATGCTGACGTGCTCGCGGTTGCGGATGTCGTTCACGGCGAGCATCTGGCCGTTGCGGATGACGGTCGTGTTGCGGCAGCCGAGGCCCTGCGCAAGCTCGGCGTGCGCGTAGAGGAAGGCGGCCTCGCCGTGCACCGGCAGGAAGTGCCGCGGCTGCACGAGCTTGAGCACCTCCCGCAGCTCCTCCTGGTGCGCGTGCCCGCTGCAGCAGCAGCGGCACCCCCGTCACAAGTGGCCACTGGTGTTACACGGCCGGATCTCCGCGCATGGAGATCGACGCAGGAGCCCAACAGCGGAGGCTACGACAAGCAAGCAAGCAACCGAATCCCAGCAGGCGGCCGGCAGCAAGCAGCAACACGCAAAAATCCACCAACCACAACGCACTGCAACAACCGCACTGCCAGTCGCTAGCCGAGTGCTTGGGTGTTGCATGAATAAATGCAGGCATGTGTTGGCTCTGGCAGCTCGCAGCTGCTGCAGAAGCTGATGGATGCAGGGTGTGGCTGTGAGGCACACCAATGGTGAGACACGTTGCAGGAGCAGGCTAGCGTAGGCTCCGCCACAGGTGGCGGGCATGCATGGCAATTCAACATCTAGGCATGCATGGCATTGCAACAACTAGGCACGCATGCATGGGAATTCACAAACACTGGTGGGCACCCACGGGTGCCACGGAAGACCGGCACGGGGCACGCTATCAACGCCGCACCTGGCGTGGAGGCCGTCGGCGCGGTTGTTGGCAATACGGATGCCCATGTTGGAGATGCGGTTGAACATCTTCATGCACCGCTTGTCGTTGCCGGGGATGACCTTCGCCGAGTACACCAGCAGGTCATCCTCCAGCAGCTTGAGCTTCGGGCTGGCCTCCATCGACGCCATGTTCAGCACAGCACGGTCCTCCCCCTGCACAGCACGCACAGCACCGCTCGCGACTCAACACAAACCGGCACCTGCTGAACAGGCACGCACAGTCCACGGGCGCACACATGTGTTTGGAAGTAACCAATTGTAGCAGGGTGGCAGGGGCCGCCGCCGTGCTGTGCTATGTGCAGAGACGCCCAGCATGCATGAACGGGCAAACGACTCTGATGCGCAGCTTTCGACGCGGGGTGGAAGGGGCAGGGGGTTGGGGGTGAGGCTGTACGATGCAATGCGGGTGGGAGCGCAGAGCGGCCAGCACGCAGCACGCACCTGAGAGCCCGTCGTGATGACGAGGAGTTTATTCGGGTCCATGCTGTCGATGTCCTCCGGCGGCACGAGCTCGTCCACCGTGAACGGCGCAAACCCTGCGCGCTGCGCGGCCTCGAGGTACGTGTAGAGCGACATCCCGAGGAACGCGACGCGGCGGCCGGCCGCGTCCGCGGCACGCTTCACGCTGCCGAGGCGGTGGATGTTGGACGCAAACTGCGTCGCGATGACGCGCCCCCGGCCGTCGTGCTCCGCGATCTTGCGCACGAGGTTGTCCGCGACCTCCCGCTCGCCGACGGTGCGGCCGGGGGAGAGGACGTTGGTGCTGTCGGACATGAGCAGCGCGACGCCCTCTCGGCCGGCGGCCTCGAACGCGTCGCGGTCAAACGCGTGGCCGTCGAGCGGCGCCTCGTCGATCTTCCAGTCCCCGGTGTGCACGATGTTGCCGTACTCGCTGCGCAGCACCATGCCGCAGCAGTCGGGTATGCTGTGCGTCACCCGGAACGGCTCGATCCTGCAACATGCATGGGATTCGGGTATGTGAGGCCGCCGGGGCTGACCGGCATGGACGCTGGCGAATGCGATCACTCACTGCGGCGATCAATCCATGTGCGATCCGTTTCGGGTTTGCCCACTCGAGGCGTCTGCGCCAGGGGCACGCGCGAAGCAGAAGCAGCGCATGCATGCTGTGGCTGCTCGTGTCTCCGACATGCGTGCCAGGCACCCCATGCATGATCGATGCTGATCCCACAGGCAGTTCCAGTCACACAGGACGTCTTGCGGGTTCGCCGCAACCACCCAGGCTGCTGCTGCAACGGCCGCATGGCAGTGGCATGTTGCCCGTTTTGCAGGGTCGAGCGTTGGAATGGCAGCTGCGCGAGACTAGACATTGGCCGCCCTGTGGTGTGCAGCAGGGGGAGAACAAGGGTAAGCATGGGACGTACTCAAAAGGCCCGGCCTGGAAGCGCTGCCGCATCCCAAACGTGTGGAACCGGCGCTCGTCAAACAGGGTGTACTCCCGCAGCCGCCGCTGCACGAGCTGCATGGAAAAGGCCCCTGCAAATATGGGAGTGTCCGGGTTCAGTGCAGGCACAACCCAGGGCAGGGCGCCGATGTGGTCTTCGTGGCCGTGTGTGATGACCAGAGCCTCGATCTTGTCCCGCCATTCTGCCAGGAAGGAGGTGTCTGGAAGGATCTTCTGCATGCCGTAGTCCTGCACGCGCAGCCTGGCGGTCAGCGGTGGGGCCTGGGGTCGAGCTGACTGCCTGCGGGCGTGGAGGAAGGGCTGTGTTGTTGGGTAGGAGGCGCACGGTGAAGTCGGGGAACATTAGGCCTGCGTCTATGAGGATGTAGCGGTCTCGGGCGCCGACGAGCATGCAGTTCATGCCGATCTCGCCTAGGCCGCCGATGGGGAGGATGCGGAGAGGAGGGCCGTCGTCTGGTGGTGGGCCTGGGAACTGCCTGTTCTTCGGCGTTTGGGAGCTCCCCAGGTGCGACTCGCCGTCGCTCTGTATGAACATGCGCCCTGCGCGCACGCTGAATGTCAAGCAGGCGATATTGACTGTGCTATCGCATGTAGCGCCTCGCTGCAGCTGCACAAAAGTGCCGTGTCGGAGGGTCGTTGTTGAAGACAGGTCAGCATTGCGCCGGTAGTACCTCGATTTTTACGTCCTCTACCCCTCCCCCCTCCGCGGCCTTGCCGCGCTCGAGGCGCATCACGAACTGCATGTGTCACCGATGATCCAGATCTCCTGGATGCGTTCCGGTTTCGCGTGGTTGCGACCGACACGCCCGACGGCATGGCCGCTCCCGTTGCGTAGCACGGTTCTCGTGCCACCTGACGGCTAAGTACGTTCTAGGAGGACAGAGCTATCGTACAGTAGCATATATTGAACCTGCGGCGGTGTGAGGTGCTGCACCGCGCTGGTGCCAGCGTCCCGCGCAGTCGCGTCTGTCAAAAGCAGCTTCTGGTCGCTGCTGGGCTGCAATGCGTACAGGAAATCGCAGAACAAGGCTGAGAACATCAGCACCCAGGTCTGGTATGCCAGACAGAATCATCGCGGCAGGAGGCATCCGCAACGCTTCTGGCGCTTGCAGGCCGGTGTTTACTCGTGGTGTCGAAACGGTGGCGAGGAGTGGTTTGTGTTGCCACCAGACAAGCTCGTCAGAATCGGTTCTATCCAAAGGATTCGCCCGTGGAAGTGATAAACTACACTAATTACATCAGATCTTGACAGGCAGCTTGCGCCCTAAGCAGATGGTTGATGTATGCAGTCGGTCGCGACAGCAAGATGCCTGTCTCAGTAGAATGATCTCTTACCTATTCCCCTGAATCTGAGAACGGATCATATATCTACTGGATTGGCCTCTCGCGTTGATGTAGCCACTTGGAGCGCTAGGACATGCTCAGCTTCTTCCCAACCAGAACGCTCGATCAGCCGTATGCCCCGCCGGCAGCATGCTTGCTGGGGCGCAACCACAGGGCCATTGAGCTGTCAGCATGCCTAAGTGCGTTCTCGTGCGTGTAGCGCATGGTCTTTGCCGGCTGCCGATGTGGACTCATCGCGTCAGCACTGCCGCGCGGAAGTGGCACAACTAACTGCGTGTTCGCTGAAACATCAAATCTCAGATGTTTGCCACAGCACTCAACACCAGCATGTTTACTAGCAGAACCTCGGCGTTTGCAAGATTGTACGATTCAAACGGATCGGAGACACACGTGTCCGGTCTTGCGTTCTGTGCACCAGTCAAACAGCTGCTGACAAGTTGGAGTACTGCAGCAACACGACAACGAAATCGACTCATTTGCGCTGTGAGTGCGGCGTCGGAGGCTCGCCTGCGCCCGGCTCAAACCATCGACAGCACTCCGCCAGGCAAGCGCTCGGATTTCGTCGACGCCAGCGAGGAGTTTCAGCGCCTCTGCGAGTACCAATTGCGACTCATCTCCGACGTTTTCGCGTACAAGGGCGAGCTCGTCGCCAGCATCTACATCCGCCTGCCAGGTAAGTCCTCCCATGGATTCGACTAACCCCAGGATTCCCACCCACAATCACCCTGCACCCACCACGCAGCTGCCCGGCTGGGCCCAGCACACCACAGCACAGCATGCATCACCTCACACGCCTTCCTCATGAGGGCTCACGCGGCTACGCCTGCCCAGGTTCCCTCCGCAACGGCTCGCTGGAGCTGCAGCGGATCTGCTGGACTCCGGTCGGGGACCTCTCCGAACCTTCGGCGTCCCACGAGGCCATCTTCATCGGCGGGCCCGGCAGCAACCTGACCGAGGAGTGCGTCACAGCACAGAGCACGTTCTCACTGCCCGGCCGTGGCCACGTCGTGTTCCCCATCGTCTCAAACTCCTTTCTCGTCGGCCTCCTTGTGATCGAGGGCTTCAACGGCGCCACCCCCACCCCGGCTAACAGCGGCAGCGCCACGCTGGCAACGCCAGCGCCATGGACAGGCGCTGCAGCGCAGTCGGTTCCATCAGTGCTGCCGCCACCACCGCGGCCGGCCGCTCGGCCGCACGGACGTGGCGCTGACGCTGCGGTCTCAGGCGGGACCCAGCACGAGCCCGAGGCTCCCGACCGCTTCGTGCGCTCCCCACCTTCCCCCCCCTCCCGTGTTGCAGCGTTACAACCAGAAGCAATGCTACTAACAACTGGCTGCCAGCAGTTTAGTGTGACTGTGATGGACTGTGATGACTCGGACAGTACTGTGCCTGCACAGTTCATAGTCATGCACACGCATCCAAGTATGCTCCAGCCCAGTCACAAACAGGCTTCGGCGGCAACACTTCGCTATGTCTGTGATCAGCGACAAGCACCGTGCTGCGCTATGCTCTGCCTGTCAACATGCGCACATCCGTGTCCTCCGTCGTCTCCGCCGTTTTTGGGCCTCTGCTGAAGATGCATACCCATGTCGTCCAGTGTTGCTGTCTGTGTGTAATACTAGCTGCCCCAGCAGGAAAGCTTGCATAGTACGCCCAGCAGACGTGGGCTGAGGGCACTGCGGGGAGGGCACGACGGGACGTAGCGCCAGTGTTGCAGGCTTGCGCCAAGGAAACCCTAGCTGAGCCGGCAGCCATGCGGCTGCTGCTGCTGACGGCGGGCGTGCTCAGCGGCGCGTGTGCAATGGAGCTGCGCTCCGTGCTGCTCACCGCAGCACAGGTCACGCAGCGCGCCAACATGTCAGCCGCGCTCGAGGAGATCCGCGACTCAACGGCCACGATGCGCACGCTGGGGCACATGCTGCGGCCGCGGCTCGGCGACACCGCCGCGGTGGAGTCGAGTATCGCGGACGCGATGCTGACGCAGAGCGCGCACGTGGCGGCGCTGGCGCGCGAGCTGGAGGAGGCCCTGCAGCCACTCTCTGTGGACAACACGGTGCGGCCATCTCTTGCAGATCACTGCTTTGGAGACCAGCGACGCTGGTGCTGGGCCTGCCTGAGGGTGCCCTCCCATCCATGGAGGGCTTTTGGCAGAGCCTGCTCCGGACGCAGTTCCGGTCGTTTGTGCATACCCCTGTTCTGAATTGTGCAATGATCAGTTGACGGCGATAATGTGGACGCGTGTGTGCACTGCAGCAGCGCTGCTTCACCCTAATGCGGCAGCGCGTCAAGCAACTGTCCGTCTCACTTCTTGCCCGCTACGCTGTTCTCATCCCACCGCACGACCTGCTCACAATCGCCGTGCTGACATCCTGTCACCGCTTGCAGGTCCGCACGGCAGGCGCCCGGATCACTGCCGGCGCGGAGCAGGCCACGCCGCTGGCCGCGCTGTTCCCACAGCGCGCAGCACTCGGCGCGTCGGCCGGCGCGCTTGCCCCGCTGCCGGCTGCCGCACCGGCCGCCTCTGGCAGCACGATCCCGGCTCCAGCGCCGCTGGGCCAGTCGTCAGGCGCCGCGGCAGCCCGCTCGGCCGCCGACCGGCTACGTGGCCCGTCGGGGGAGGACTCGCAGTGGATGGTGCTGCGATCGATTGACGATTGCGACGAGGCGGGGCTGATGTCTGAGGGCGACGCGCTCAGTTTCGGAGAATCGGATGACTGGCGGCCCACTTCTGCAGGCCGCGCGGTGTCGCTACTGCCGCGGCCGGTGCGGCGGCGCGCGGACGCGTCGCAAGCAGACGAGAGCAGCGATTGTGAGGACGCGGCGGTGGCTATGGTGCCGCCGGTGCCGATGCGGCTGTGCAATGCTCTGGACGTAGTGGGAAGGGCCCTGCTGCCAGTGGT
Organism: Ulva compressa; assembly: GCA_024500015.1. Taxonomy (NCBI): domain Eukaryota; kingdom Viridiplantae; phylum Chlorophyta; class Ulvophyceae; order Ulvales; family Ulvaceae; genus Ulva; species Ulva compressa. The sequence goes on from JALKAD010000179.1 coordinate 748,093, forward strand.
CACGCTGTGCGACGCGGTCGGAGTGGAGCTGGTCATGCTGTCGAGTGCGCTGCTGGCGCATATGGACGGCCTCGTGGGGGGCCGGCGGCGGCCGGCGGCGGCTGTGCGCGTGGAGGCACACGAGGGGGTGGTGATGCGTGTGGCGGACGCGGACTGCGCGGCGCGCGCTATCTCCCATGCCCTGGACTCGTCGATGCAGCGGATGGCGGAGCGGGGCCGCATGATGGTGGACGTGGCGGCTGAGGGCGGCGACGGTGGGGACGCTGCGGGCCGCGTGCACGTGACGATTGCAGATACGGGCGTGGCGGCCTGGACGGGGGAGGGGCCGGGGGGGGCCCCGGCGCAGTGCGCGCAGGATGCGATGCTGCGGCTGCGGGCGGGGCAGCCGGTCGGCAGTGGGGAGACGGCGCTGCGTATCGCGCAGCGGTTCGCGCAGCAGAGCGGCGGCGTCCTGAGCGTGGGGCGGTGGCGGCATGAGGATGCGGAGTACATTCGCACAGTAATCACGTTCCGGCGGGCGTGAGCGACTCGTTTGTTGTGCCTGTGGAGAGGGCAGGCAGGCACTAGAGGGGTTTTGTATGGTGTGTCTCGAGTGTTGTTGGCCTAGCATGTGCTGGTACAAGTGCAGCGGTGTTTCGTGCTTGCGCAAAGAATGGCAGGATCGACAAGGTAAAGGCTCCACAGTGGTGTTACGCTTCATGACTGAGTGATTAGGTTTAGGCTGCACTGCGCTCGTGTGCAGCCTCTGGCGCGTGCCGCTGCTTGCAATCGTGCAAGTGGGCATGCATCAATCAAACTTGCAAGCAGCCAGATCATGGCCAGTCATCGTTTTTGGTGCTGCTGCCAGTGCCGACGCAGAGAGGCCGTCCAGGAGGCGGTGCAAAAGCGGAGGTTGTTGAGCGTTGAAGGTGTCTGGGAGGTACGGGTGGGGAACGAAGAGCGAAACAAGTCCTATGTGTAATCCCAGACCTTCATGAATTGCGGCGCCACCATTGTCCTCGGCTTTGCGTGCTTGAACGCGGTCCAGGCACGCACAGTGACACATTGAAGTGGTGATGTGCCACTGTAAAGACTGCATGGCAGTGTCCAGCTCTGCCTTCTGCATGCAGTGTGACTGCAGTCCAGTCGGGCAGCAACGGCTGTGCAAAACTGGTCTGCTGTCGACTGGGATAGTGTGTGATACGTAGTTTCAAGTCGGTGAGGTTTGGAAGTGTGCCAGGAGGCAGCCCTGGATGGCACATGTTGGACCACATGTGGCGGTGAATGCTTCACAAGGTGGCAGAATGTGTACCCCACTGCTCCAAAAGGTTCCCGCGTGTTGTGCAGGCACTTTCTACTACGGATCTGTGCAGGCTCGTTTTGCGCAGCTGAGTCAACGACATGCTGCTTACTGTGTGTAGAAACGACGACAAGCTGTGGGGTGTATCAAGGACGTGCAGAATACCTGGTCCAGACGACCAACGTAGGGAGAAGAAATGTCGAAATCTTTGTTCTGTGTCAGCAGCGCGTCCTCCGCGGTTGTTATCCATCCTGAGTGGCCGTCTCTAGCTGAGCCTGACAAATCCGGCGCAAGCACACTTGGGCATGCATGCTACAAATGGCACCTGTTGCTGGATGTTGTTGCAATCGTGGTGTGGCAAATACTTTCCCAGCCGAGACGGCACGAGATCATGTATGCGTGATGGTCGCTGACGTGGCGAGAGCGGGATTCCGAGCGCATCGTCGCCACGGCCTGGCTGGCGAGACAGTTCCCCTCCTGCTAGCTATGAGCAGCGGCATGTGCAGATCTGGTGTGCGGAACGCGCGTGCGCCTCTCCCATGTGTGCGTCGGACCCAGGGGACGTGGCGAGGTAAGGCGGTAATGGCTACAGGTCACGCTGCCGGAAACGGGCGGGCTCACGGGCTAGCCGTCGCACCGGTGCACTTCAGTGATGCGTGCTTGACACCGTGAGCCCGCACTTTTCGCTGGACAGATTGTCAGACGGGGCAATCGCTGTTCTTTTTGTGAGGTCTACTGCGCCAATTCCCTAACAGGTTCTCATCTCCGCATAGCAGAAGGTGCCATAGCCAAGCCGACACGTACTCCTGCATTTATGCAGAACTGATAGCGCGCAGGGAGCTCCTGGATAGCTCATCATGACATCTTCAGTTACCATGAACGCATTCGCCCTTCTGGGCGACACCGAAGTCGTTGATCCTGAGCAAATCAGCGCTACCATGCGCAAGCCCGAGCCAGCAGCTCCCGCGAAAGCAGCTCCTGAAAAACCCAAGAAGGCTCCTTCAGCTGGTGTGTTTACCTGTATCTGCACCCCGTGCAGCGGTGACTGACTGGCTCCCTTGCAGCCTGTATCCAGTTATTCGTGCGTGATCACTCCACGATCCGCCTCTGTTTGCGCAGTGTCAAAGTTGTGATCAGAATATTTAACTGAATTCGGCTACGTCACGCGCGTGCCCAGTGGAGGCTTGCCGTCTCCAACAGTCGCCCTGACTGGAGACTTCTGATCGCTGGTCACATCCGTCGACACCACGCTTCACGCCTCAGATTGCTGCAGGACCAAAGGAAGTGACCCAGTCTGCCGATTCTGGCCGGTCTGGCCGTGGTCGCGGCGGTCGCGGCGGCCGGGGTGGTCGTGGTGGTGGCCGCGGACGTGGTCAAGACGGCGAAGATGGATATGAGTTCACCCCTACTGAAGTCCACGAAACCGTGCGAGAGGGCAATAACGGCATGGGTCGAGGAAGGGGTCGCGGAGGCCGTGGTGGCCGCGGTGGTCGTCGGGAATATGACCGCCACGATGGCACTGGCCGTGGGTGCGTTGCGATTGTCACGAGGCCAGAATAAACAACACGTGTTCTGCTATGCCGACGATACACAGCTTTCCAACGCTGCGAAGGGCTTCTGCTTTACCCTGAAGTCATTTGACCGGTGTGTTTGCAGCCATGAAGGCATCAAGCGCGGAGGCGCTGGCAAGGGCAACTGGGGGGTCGAAGGAGCAGCCGAAGCAGAGGAAGTCACCGACGCTATTCTTGAGGGCGACGAAGCTGGCAAAGTAGGCACTGAGGTGCCTGTTGAGGACGTGGAGGGCACTCCTGAGCCCGAGGCCGAGGTGCTGTTCCTGCACTTGCACCCGCACCATCCTGCTCCTGACCACACACCGTGAATGAGTGTCAGCCAAAGCTTGCTAGAGGCACCCGAGCACCATCCGGCAATGGCAGGAGACTCGACTGTGTATGTAACTGGCACTCACGAACTGCAGCCGGAGGTCCAGATGAGCCTCGAAGAGTACGAGAAGCTCCAGGCAGAGAAGAAGGCGGGCCTGAACAAGGTGTCTGCGGTCAAGACCGTTGACACTGCCGAGTTCAAGGGCATGGAGAGCATTGAGCGTGGCAAGGCCGAGGACTCTGACGTCCTGGCCGTGTCCTCCACCAAGTCCAAGAAGGATAAGGTCAAGGTCGTGAAGGACCGTGGCGCGCTCAAGGTGGTCGACCTCGGGTTCTCAACCCGCGACGACAGTCGCACCAGCGGCGGCGGCCGCGGCGGTGGCCGTGGCGGGCGACCGCTCGCGGCGGCGCTGGCGGACCGCGGTTTTGGCGGTGCGCGGCGCCGCAGCGACGGCGAGGAGGGCGGCTACGGGCGCTTAGTGGTGAGGGCGAGGATGGCGGCTTCGGCGGGGACGTGGCCGTGGGCGCGGCCGCGGCGCGGTCGCGGCAGCTACGGCGGCGGGGGAGGATGGTGGCGGTGAGGAAGGGGCGGCGGGAACGCGCAGAAGAAGGCGGCGAGGAGGGAGGCTTCGCGCGCGGCTACGGCGGTCGCGGGGGCCCGCGGGCCCGCGGCGGTTACGACGGCGAAGGGCCGGGCGTACGGTGGCCGCGGCCGCACTGGCGGCCGCAGCAGCGGCCGTGGCGCCGGTGCCAGCCGTGGCGGCCGCGCCACTGGCGCGCCGGCTGACCTATCCCTGGCAGAGGACAACTTCCCGTCCCTGTCGTAGGAAGGGGCAGTGGGATGCTTCGCAGGTGGGTTCGGGAGCGTGGTAGAGGGTCAGGTGTGTAAGCGCGAGGGGAGCAGACTGCGCGGGGGGGAGGGGCGCGGGACTTCGTGGTCTGATGAGTGGCACAACTTGAAGCGCAGCCGACACATAGAAGCGAGCGGGTTTGCAGTCTGCGTGTGGGCCATGGACACGCTGCCCCAGTTTTGCATTGTTTGACCCGCGCTCGGCGTCTGCCACGGCCGAGGGGGCATAATTCCTGGCAGCAGCATGTGCGCCGCATGCATGCGTGATACTGGACTATTCGATGGTGCCGTCTTGTGCGCTGATGTTTTGCCCTGGGTTACACGGGCCCAATGTGAAGGAGCCATCGTCACATGTCAAATGTAACATCCGAGACCAAACCTAAGCGGCTGCCCTGTGCGTCGTGTTGCATCTGGTTCGCCCAGTAAGTAAGTACCACTGACATGCGTGTCATTCGTTGCTGTGTGTAATCCGTTGGGTTGACCTTGTTGTGTTAGCATCTCGGTTTTTGCTATGCAACTGACCTTGCGAGCACACACATGTATGTTTCCGTGACCCGCATACCAGGGCATCTATTGTGCGGGACGCACTCGTAGCCACCTCACGAGCAGGCCCAAATTCAAATGCTGTTACACAATCCAGTCCCGTCCTACCACATCGTCCACCAAATCAGAAATCACGAGCTGGCCAGGGTAGCTGTGTCTGACAGCAGTGCTAGATCTGATGTGCGCACGACTGGGTGTGTGGACATCAACGCTGCGCATAT
>JALKAD010000179.1:760250-779059 GCA_024500015.1 Ulva compressa
GCCGGCGACTGGGACGGGGAGCCCATGCTGTGCTCGTAGCTGTGCCGGCGCCCCATCATCAGCGGGTCATCCAAGAGCCGTGAACTGCCGGGCGACTGCCGGCCCTGCCGCATCGCGGCGTGCGGGGACATGAGCTGCCCACCACTGCCAGAGCGGCCGCCACTGCCGGGCTGGCCGTGCGCGCTGAGCCGGAAGTCCGGCTGCCGGGGGTCATGCATGCTCATGCCCCCCCCGGGGCCGTTCATGCCGGACCCGACGCCGCCGGGCGGCAGCCCCGCGAGCTGGCCGGCGGCCATGCCCCCCTGCATGCGCGCAAAGTCGCCGGACGACGGCGGCTGCGGCGGCGGCTGCCGGTTCATGTACTGCTGCTGCTGCTGCTGCTGCGCTGGCATGCCCAAGCCCGGCGCGCCGATCGGCACCTGCCCGCCGGAGTGCCGCGCTCGCGCCGGGTCTCCAGACACGCCGCGCTGCGACTGAGACGAGTGCAGCTTCGCCTTGAGGGAGTCCTTCTTCTGTGCGATCGTCGACTCGACCCAGTCGAGCACGCTGCGCTGGTGCATGCCGACGCTGAGGTACGCGTGGTACGGCGCAAACCTCGCCGGGTCCGACAGCGCCATGTCGTACTCCTGCGCCAGGATCTCCGCAAGCTGCACCTTGCGCTTCTCCCGCGTCTCCACCTGCACCGCACGCACCGCTGCAATCCAGCGCGCGAGAGTCTGTCACTCGCACATTCCTCTGAGCCCTGGTGGTCTGGAGCCTGCCAGCACAGCGGTGCCCTGCCCGGGCAGCAGCAGGCGATCACTGGGGCACGGAAAACACCGGGCAGCCAGGGCACGGCCTGGGTGTGCTGAGGCAAGGAATGCGAAGGGGCGCACCTGGGCGGCGAGGTTGCGGGCAGCCTCCATGTCGTACCGCACGGCCTTGAGGAAGACGTGCACCTCCTGCTTCTCTGCCAGCTCCTTCTGCAGCGCCGCGACGTCCTCGACCGGCTCGGCCGCCACGGCCACCGGCGGCGCGGCCGCCGGCGCGCCGTCCGACGTCGCCGCGGCCGCGGTCCGCCGCCGCTCGCGGCGGGTGCCCTTGCCGCCGGCGGGCCGCTTGTCGCCGTTGTCGGTCGCGGCGGCGCGCTGCGACGCGAGCTCCTGCTCGCGGCGCTGCGCGGCATCGCCGTGCTGCGGGCACCCACGTCTTGTACGTCGGACGGCCGCGGCCGGTGGAGTGCTTGCACACCGCGAAGCAGCCGACCTTGCGCGCGCACAGCGGGTGGAACGTCGTGTGGCACTTGTGGTGCGAGCACTTGACCGTCGCCCCGGTGCGCTGCCGGCAGTACGCGCACGTCATGCTGAACCGCTCCGGCCGGATCGCGTCTATGCCATGCACCTGCGCACGCGTGTCGCTGTCACCCCCGCAGCCCTGCTGTACCCGACCGCTACACCCACCCTGTGCCGCCGCGGTCACCTCGCACGCACAAGCCCCAGTTCTCAATCAGGCGCTTGCGGCAACGCCATCAACACCACGCCACACCGCAATTGCTGCATCCTGCACAGCCCAACACCACACGCACCGAACCAACGCTGCATCATTCCGACACAGCAAATCGAGCTGCGATGTAACAGAGCCGCGCACCGCCTCTGCGACGTCCTCCTGCGCCACGGAGACCTCCGGGATCTGCCAGTGCGCGCACACGAGGTGCACCCAGCGGCCGTCGCCGGCGGTCTTCTTGAAGATGCCGCGCTTGACGGGGCACAGCGCGCATGTCACGTCCTTCGAGCCGCCGGGATAGTCCGGGGAGCCCTCCTGCTTGAAGCGCGGCGGCCGGATCTTGTCCTGCGGCACACCCTGCTCCCGCAGCCCGCGCTCGTGCCTGCACAGCCCGCCCAGCATGGTCAGCTCGCGCATGCAATCTCGAGCCGCAGCAGCGCTGAACTGGAACACCGCCTTACACCACGCAGCACGCTGCACAAAGCGGCCATTCTTGCAAATAAAGAGCAGGCGCGCGCATGCATCCTGTCAGAGCTGGAGGCCTGCGCGGGGATCGGCAGCAGCGGTCAGGGCGGGGCGGCGCACAGCTTGCAGGGCCAGCAGAGCCACTCCCCGGCCGGGATCTCCCCGAGGCCGTAGCACTGCTGGTGGACGGGGACGTTGCAGCGGTCGCAGAAGACGATCTGGTTGGACGGCACGCTCGTGCCGTCGCCGCACACCGCGCACAGCGCGTTGACGACGTCCGGCGTCTCGAGGGCAAAGGGGTCGATCAGCTGCTCCGCGCGCAGTGGCAGCGGCACGCCAAACACGTCCTCCGGCGACCGCTCGTCGTCGTCGTCGTCCGACGACGTCTGCAGCGTCGCCTTGGTGGTCGCGCGCCGCGCGCGCGGCACCACAGCGCCCGCCGCGGCGCCGTGTCCTTCTCGGCCGCCGGCGCCGGCTCGAGCGCCTCCTGCGCGGCGCGGCGCTCCGCGTCGCGCTTCTCCTGCTTCGCCTGCCGCTTGAGGGCCTTCATGTGCAGCAGGAAGGCGTCGATGTCCTCCTCCGCCTGCTGCCGCTGCTGCCGCGCCTCCGCCTGCGCGGGCAGCGTCGGCAGCACCGTCCCCAGCAGCCGCGCGCAACTGCGCCGGTTGGACACCACCACCTGTAGCCGGCCCAGCACGCCTCACACCCGTCGCTTCCGCAGTAGCGGCACATGTGCGTGGGGTTCAATTGACGTCGCAGGCGGTGCTTCTGCCGGGGCAGCACTCGAACCAAGCCCGGCAGGACGCGCTGTGGTACAGCAGGTTCAAGCGGATGATCAAGCGGCGGGGCACAAGGGGGAATACAGGGGGGTCACAGCAGGCAGCATACCTGGGCGAGCTCGGACTGCAAGCTGACGATTTCAGCGACGATCTCGTCCTCGGGGGCGATCGCGAGGAGTTCCACGTTCTGGTTCAGGAGCTCCCACTGTTCGGCCGCGCGGCATCCGGACGTCGCGTCCGGGCCGTCGTCCGCAGGCGCGTGCACCGACGCGACCGGCGGGCCAACGCGCGGCAGGCTCGGAGGCCGCGGCGATAGATGCGCCGGCGCCGCCGCCGCCGCCCACCGTGTCTGCCGCGGACAGCGCTGCTGACCCCGCGAGTGAGGCGAGCGGGCCGTCGTCTGCGTCGCGAGGCGCAAGCTCGGCTTTCGCGCCCGCGAGGGCCTTTGCCGACGCGCGCTTGCTCGCGCGTGACTTGACCGGACGGCCACGCTGGCTTGTCGCCTGCACCTTGCTCGGCCGGCCCGGCTCTGCCTCCCCGCCCTCCTCCTCCTCCTTTTTTATGCGTGTGCCGTGCACGCTAGGTGGCGCCGACTTGACCGGCGAGATGTGGTTGGACGGCCGCGCCCGCTTCCGCGTGCTGCGTCGCTGCTGCATCGTGAAGCGCAGCGGCCGATCATCCGCCAGCATGTCTTTCGCATCTGCAAGCCACCTCCCGACATCATCTCACATGCATGCAGCGAACAAACAGTAATCAGTCCTCCTCTCTTTGCCACACAAAGACTGCTGATGGCCGCACCCGTTGCACGGTCATCCGCACTACTGAAGTCCACAGACACAGACTGGCCACGGCCGGGCGTCGCCGCGGCCGCCGCGCCGGCTTGGCCGTCCCTCCCCGACACGACCATGCCCTCTTGCGCGTCGCTGCCGGCGAGAGTCGCCGCCGCAGCCTGCCCCGCGCTGTCTCGGTCCCCCTGCGGCTCCACGCCGCCGCCGTCACGGCGCCGCGCGTTCCGCGTCCGGCCAGGACGGCGAGGCTGCCCGGCCGGCGGCCGCCGGGCTTCCGCCGGCGGCGAGCCGGTGGCGCCCGCTGGCGCTGGCGACCGCCGCCGCGTCGGCATCACCGGCTCTACGGCCGAGGCGTGCTTCAGAAACTCTGCCAGGTACGGATGCACCGTCTGCAGCACCGTTTTTCTTCGCTCATGGCCTCGCGCGGCGCGCGAAGGCCACATTGTGCAAAGTGTATGACGCAGCAGTGGGGAGACGCTCCACGAACCCACACGGGCAGCTCCGCTGCTCCACGGACGCTGCGCAGCCTCACTGGGCATGGGCACACTCACAAGGCATGTGCAGGCTCGTCAGGTCGGCTACACGTCCCACAGCGCACAGCACGCTGTGGGCGCCGAGGCACGGCAGAAGAACACACCTCGTCCGGTGGCACGGGCGGCTTGGAGGTCGCCGCTCTGCAGCTGCCGAGGTCTAGCTCCTGTGTCGCGGGCACAATGGCGGACTGGAGGTCTAGTGACGGCAGGTGCGGGAGTACCCGCTCCGCTGCGACAGTCAGAGACGACTGCATCAGCTGAACCACCGCCTGCTGCGCTTCCTTTGCACCCACGGCACCGGCGATGGCGTCCGTCAGCGCCGTGTCGCCCGCTGTCTTGGCTTCGTCCAGCGCTGTGGACAGGTAGCTGAAGCCGTTGAGAGCGAGCATGTCCTGTGCGCTGGATGGCGCGGCGCATCCGCTGGCACAGGTGCCGTTCGCGCCGTTGGCAGCCGGGGACGTGCCACGTGTTGACGCGGTCGGCACGAGGCCGTCCCCAGCTGCAGCTGCATCTGGTTCGAGAGAGGAAGCTAGTTGAGCCACAGCTGCTCGGATGCGGTTCACCACATCTGGAGCCAGAGTCGACCTGCAAGAGGACAGCCGCTGTGATGCCATGCGATCTGACCCGCCCCCGCCCATTGCATGCACAGGTCTGGAGCTGGCAGCGACTGCAGAATTGATTTATGTTTGCATGAGGCAGGAACGCACGACTTGCTGGCTGCTGCATCTGCAGACAGGGAGCTCCAATCAACGCCAGAGGCAGGGTAGAGTGCTGCCAGCACAGACAGCACGCGTTTGATGCACGTCGTCGGGACAGAGTGCAGCAGAGTTGCGCCTGTACGACTGTGACTGCCTGGAGCCTGCTCAGGGAGCTTCTCAACCTTGAGAGGGGTCCTCCTGGCACCAGTGCCCTCGTGAAGAGCTGGTGTACTCTGCATGGGTGGGAAGTGTCGCGGCAACCACTATCTCAATCGTCACCACCTGGTCAGGCTGTTGCTGGCACATGATAAAGAAACGAAGAGTGCGACGTACAGAGTTGCGCGCTGTAGAATGTGCTGGTATGTCAGCAGAGTCGCCGTTGACCTGAGATGGGTCTTTGTCGTTGTCTTCTTGCCCCAAGTGAGTGGGATTGAACCCCAACGGTGGCATTAGAAACGCTGGATCATCGTGCAGAGCTGAAAATTGCGGCAACAGGAGCTGGATGTCAGCCGGTTGAACTGTCCGGCAGTAGTCCTGCAGAAAGCTAACAAGCTAACAAGGCATGACCCCCGTGCCAGCAGAGCAAGCAGCAGCCTTTGGCATGTGGCACACATTATGACGTCTATGATTTCCTAGGCCATGCAAGGCGCACCTCCATGACCATCCAGTATGCTGACATCTCAGAGTCCACTCCAATTCTGCTGCCAGGGAAGTGCAGCTGGTCTGCCTGAGCCCTCTTTCTCGAGTCTTTCCCAGACTTTTTCCTTTTGTCCTCCTCGCGTTTTGCAACGATCTGGAAGGCATCCTGGAACGTGACCCCGCTTGTTGATGCAACGGGTGTGGTGCTCGGCGCCGCTGCCACGACTGCCCTGGCCCGATCGATAACTTCATCGACCTTCGATAGCTCCTCAATCAATCTTGGAGGGCCACCGCACTGCGCCATGGTGCGGCCTTTCCTCACGGGCTCATTGTGACGAGATGATCTGGTCGGGAACGGCGACGATGGACCGTGGGCTGCCCGACTGACATGAGCCCGAATGGCACATGTCTAACTACAGCAGTACGTGGTTTTGAACTGGCCACAATGGCGAACCCGGACGGTTAGCTCTGCGAGTCGAACACCACTCAAAAGCCAGCGCCAGCAGCCGCGAGCCGCGCTTTTCTTATGCCTGCCAATTCAAACGCAGTTGTGACGATCAGGCGTTGTCATCCATACGTGCGTTGCCGTGGGCGAGGGCGGTGTTGAGGAAGTCATGCATGAGACCGCGGCAGATGTGTTCCTCGACGACGCGCGGCCGTGTGACCAGCCCTATAGCCAGGTTTTACTCTTGCGTGCGCCTGGGGAGGCGTTCGTCACCCGCTGTTGCAATTCGGGTTGTGTTGCATAACTTGCGACTTCCATGTGGGCCGTAGACATGCGCGCTGGCGCTGCCGATGAACAGCGCAAACGCTCATAGTCGTATGCTTGCGGTGCAGATTTTACAATTTGCAATTCAATCCTGTGCCATGTGCGAAAAACTCTGCATCCTGGAGAAGGCAGCTACGACAGCTACCAGCTGGTTATACTATCAAGAATGGGCTATGTACACCTCACGTACCCCTGAGCCCCTGCTAGCCTGCATAATACCTACATGCCATATTATTCATCTCATTCCGAGCATGCGTCGCACGTAGGGAGACAGGAGGAGGATCAGGAAGAGGCCTGCCGCCCAGCTGACAATCAGCACAATGTCCCTGCGCAGGTTCCCCATGTTGATGCCCAGCGTCTCAGCAATGACCTCACCGTCCACGTTGTCCAGCGATCCGAGCGACTCGACAGAAAAGTTGAACCGGGACCCCTGCAGGCAAGCCCTCATTTTCAAAACCACAGCTCCCTCACCCACTCAGAGCCACCACCCGCAGCGCAGCTCCCACCGAAACACACCAGCAGGCCACAAGCCCAACAGCAAGCCAGGCAGACACAGGCACCACCCACCACCAGCAGGCCGGTCGCACCTTGAACTCGTTCACCGCCATCGCCTCAAAGGCGTAGTAGACCAGCGAGAGGTACTGCACCCACGCGATCGCCGGGTGCATCGTGTCCGAGTTGACGAGGAAGCCGCCAAAGAGCATCGACACGACGAGCACGAGCACAAACACCACCGTCGCCGTGCCGGCGCGCTTCGACCACTCCACGATGACCATTGCCTGCAGCTGCGTCGCGATCGCAAACGCGACGAGCACAAACATGAACATGAAGATGCGCGAGTCCTCCTCCCGCAGCTCCGCCATGTAGTATACCGGAAGCCCGAAGAGCACAGCGGGCAGCGCGCGCAGCAGCAGCGCGTCGACGAGCGTCTTTGCCACCATGTAGATGAAGGCCGGGTAGTACCCGAGCCGGACCTCCTTGCGGATGACGGCGCGCTCGTTCAACAGCGAGTCGATCGATGTCACCGCGAGGAGGTCCAGGAAGACGAGGGTGAAGAAGATGGCGCCTGCGCGGTTCTGCACGCCGGAGATGCCGTCCTCGAGCTTCCAGAAGACGAGGCCGACAAAGATGCCGAAGAGGGTCGCGACGACGGCCGTCATTATCAGCATGCTCCAGTTGCGCCACACGTCCAGCAGCGCGCGCCACACCTGCACACAGCACGCGCCGTCGCTCACAGCACAGCGCCGTCTGCCGCAGATCGGCTAGACCGCGGGTGCACTCCACCCGAACCACAGGGACCCAGCGGGAACAGGGTACCCCATACTTGCAAATTGATGGACCGCCTGATCTGACAATTGCTCTCAAAAGTGTCCATCAAATCTACGGTATTTGGGAATGCTCAGCCAAAAATGTACAGCTCAGCCGTTTGATACTCGGCGGGAGTGCGGTAAGCCGGTGAGAGGCCGCGGCGGGGAGAGGGGGCGCGCACGAGGATGCCCATACGGTAGAGGATGGGGACGCTGCGGCTGCGCACGCGTGCCTTGATCCAAGCCGTCGCCGGCTGGCCGCCGGCGATGCCGCGGCCGTACGGCGTCGCGGCCGAGTACTCCGACACAGCGCGCAGCTGTGCCGGCTCATTCACGAGCTGGAGCAGGAAGTCGGCCATCGGCACCTCCGGCTCGCGGGTGACCCCAGCACGGCCCAGCACGCCCTCGAGCTCCGCAGCAGGGCCACTGAAGACGGCGCGGCCGTGGTGCAGCAGCAGCAGGCGGTCCATCTGCGCAAAGATGGCCTGGGAGGGCTGGTGGATGGAGGCGATCATGATGCGGCTGTGGTCGACGGCGATGGTCTTGAGCATGCTCGTCAGCCGGTGCGCCGTGTAGGAGTCCAGGCCCGACGTGACCTCGTCCATCATGAGCATGTCCGGGCGCGCGCAGAGCTCCAGCGCGATCGACACGCGGCGCCGCTCACCACCGGACACACCGACGATGCCCGAGGAGCCGCCGACCATCCGGTGTGCGCAGCCTGCAGCAATTCAGCTGTTTTTTGGGGTCACACACACATGCGAGAGGCAATCTGGCCACTTGCCACTGGGGATGGGACAGCGTGTCTCCCACGGGTTTGGGAGACCATCCGCGTGTGCGGCAGACGTAACGCCCGCTGCTGAGCCACCGCTCGCGCTGGCCATCAGCTGCGCTGTGGCCCGCATCGCTGTGGGCCGCATGGCTAGGCAAGTAAAATCCCGACATGGGCATGAAATGAGCACGGCCCAGCGCGTGCTGGCGGCCGCACATGCCGTGCTTGCAGCCGCCACAGGTCTACGGGGGTGCTATGAGCCATGGTCGATGACCCCCGCACCGCTGGTAATGGGCTGAGACGCCGTGCTGGGGTCACAGACGCATCGCAGCAGCGTATCGAAGCGGGCCGCAGGGCAGCGGCGCGGGTGAAACTAGGCTGTGTGACTGATTGAATACCTTGATGGCGGGAGGGGGGGGGGGCGCACCGAGGAGGCCGAGGTCCTTGAGCAGCGCATACACAAACGTGCCCGCGTCCTCGATCTCCTTGCCCTTGACGTACTCCCGGAACATCATGCCCAGCAGCACAGTCTCCGTGACGGTGAGCGTCGGCATGAGGCAGTCATGCTGCTGCACAAAGCCGAGCGTCGCCTTGCGCAGTTTGCCGTTGTGCGACGCCGCCGGCGCGAGCTGCATGATGTCAAAGCCCGTCATCGGCGTCGGGTGCGCGCCCGGCAGACTGTCCTTACTCGCCTCGGGAGTCACCGCCTGCGTCTGCACGATGTCGTCCGCCCACGTCACGCCGACGCGGCCGCGCGGCGCCGCCTGCTTCGGCAGCAGCTGCGGCTGCTGTGACAGGATCGCCAGCAGACTACTCTTGCCTGCAGCAGCGGCAGCCCGTCATGCATTCACCAGCGCCGTGCGCCCGTGAAACCACGTGCTGTGCACTTCACACTCACACGACGGTTGTGAGAAACTGTAGTGGGAGGGGGTCTGGTTGGTCTGGCTACGACATGCATGGCGCACCTGCGCCGCTGGGGCCCATGATTGCCAGGATTTCACCCGCCTGGACAGCCCCACTGACATCCTGGAGAATGTGTGCCCTGCACACACAGCACACCGTCAGTCAGCACACAGCGCCGCCATCCACCAGCAGACCGCGCATGACTGTGCCAGTAGCTGCCGTGAGAAGCTCATGCGAGAGCAGCGGAGGCCGCACTTGGCCTTGCCCTTGCTGGGCGGCGATGCCAGGGGGATCGGCTTGCCGGCACGAATGACATTCGACGTGCTGCCCGAGCTCTGGCTCAGCTCGCGCCCGGGCAGCTGATACGCGGCGGTATCCCCCGCGCCCAGCATGAGCGGCGAGCCCGGCTCCTGACTGCCGTTGTGGTCCGATGACACCTGCAGCCTCACGCTCGCGTCTGTCGACCGGACCGCCTCGCCGAGGCCGTTCGGCGACGGCACGCCGCTGCTGCCTGCTGCGCCGACGTGCTCCGTGCCCTCGCCCATCGGCCCCCCCTCCGCCTCGGCCTCGCCGTCGCCGCCGGCCCGCTGCAGCAGCCCGCCCCGCGGCGGCGGCGCATCGAGGTAGATGTCCGAAAAGCTAAACGCGACCGGCGCCGCGCCGGTGAGGCCGCCCCAGCCCTTGCCGGCCACGGCAACCGTGTCCTGCCGCCGCACGTGCCGCACAGCACGCGACACGCCCAGCATGCGCGGGATCGTCACGAGCAGGATGAGGAACGCGAGGCCCGCCGCGAAGAAGATGGGGATGCCTGAGAGGATCACGTTCCAGTTGGTAGTGGCCTTGGAGTCGAAGATGTTCTCGAGCGCGACGGTTGTGGCGTTGGTGGTCTCGTTGCCGACGCACTCGGCAGCGACGCATGGCGCCTCGAGCAGGAACGGGAGGTTCTTGATCTCGATGCGGCAGTACGGCTCGTTGCCGCCGCGCGTGATGTTGCCGCAGATGACCGTCGTATCCTCGTTGAGGTTCGGCACGATCGTGTCTAGGGGCTCCGGGCAGCCGAGCGGGTTGGGGCAGTCGCACTTCACGCGCGCGCACTGGACCTGCGAGAAGCCCTCCGCAAACACGCAGCCCCACGCGAGGCACATGATCGGCTGCCCCCACGCGTTCTTCGTCGTGAACGAGAGCTCGCAGGTCCCGCCGAAGGCCTCTGGGGAGTTGGGCTGCTCCTCCGCGAGCTGCGACACGTTAACAAAGGGGCCCGTGCCGTCGGGGTTGAGCGAGATCGGCGCCCGGTCGCGGATCGAGGTCGTGTTACACTGAAACTTGAACTCCGGTAGCAACAGGTCGGCGAGGCCGGTGACGCGGCGCAGGTCGCAGCTGTACTGCTTGGTGACGGTGGTGCGGCTGTACTCGAAGGAGCGGTCGCAGGTGGGGTTCGGGAGGTCGGGGCGCAGCACGGAGCACGCGGCGTCGGTCTCGCAGAGGTTGCAGGAGTAGCCGTCGTAGCCATTGAGGCACTCGAGGCACTCGCCGCTCTCGGGGTCCTGGCGGGCACAGGTCTGCAGTGGCGCCCGGTCGCTGATTTCGGAGATGTCTGCACGGGTCGGGGCGGGTCGGGTGCGGCATGCGGTAGGGAGACACAGACTGCTGGTGCGCTGTGCGATGAGGTGGGTGAGTAGATGTGTGGCAGCTGTTTTTGTGGCGGGCGATGCGTATGAGTGTGTTGTGACTGGCGTGTCTGACTGGCGTGTTGGGGAGGTGGTTGTTACTTACAGCTGGCTAGCCGTGGAGGTTGATATAAAACACTGCACGCCGACAGTTCAGGGCAGAGACAGACACGGGGCTGTGAGTTATCTGCAGTTCGCGGGAACTGACCTGCTGCTGGGACGTTGCTGGTGTTGCCTGGTAGCAGGTAGGACATGGGCAGCGGGCAGAAGCCCTCCGCGAGTCCGCAGCCGAAGCCAGTCCAGCCACAGTCACAGACACACTTGGGTTCACCGTTCTTCAGTTTGCAGGTGCCCTTCGGCCCACAAAAGAGCGGGCACCCAATCACCATGTCGGCAACAACGTCGCCACGGAAAGTGAGCTGCGCCGGACGGGTGATGTTGCCAACTGCATCACACCGCCCCGTTGATGTGGACATTCACTCACGCGTGAATCTAGCGGGAAGGCTGACGCAGCGGGGACACCCAGGGGACGTCGCGGGGACATGGTGCAAACAGGCTGTGGCAAGGTCGCACATTCTGCATCCAGGATCAGCGGCAGCTGGATATTCTGGAACTTGAAACGAAGTACAGATTCATCTTGGCGAATCACGGTCACATTGGCGCCCGTCGATGACGGCAGCGTTGGGAGCTGTCTGTACTTGATAACCGAGCTCTGCGCGGACTTTGTCCACGCCAGACCGCCTGTGACGGTGGTGGTGAAACCCGCGAGCTGCCTCTGCACAGCACCGGTCTTCTTTATGCAGCACAAATTCACGCTCTTGCAGATCGCATCCCGTGCGCAGCACTCGCTGGCACTGACGGAACACGTAAATGCGCAGGCATCAACCAGCAAATGCCGGATAGGAACAGATGATCACACCTGCAACATTGTCTCACCCACGGCTGCATCTTCTAAAGTCAACGCGTTGAAGATCTGCGAGGTGAAATGCCATTCCAGCGATTGCACATCTAATCTGCCGATGTTGGGCGTGTTAGTCTGGATGGTCGGAGGCCACATGCGCGCATGAACGTTATCAATGGGAAAGTAAGCTCCGAATTTTGCGCCTTGCAAGACGTCCAGAGCGGTTGCCACACTTCTGGGACAGGCGCCCGTTGTGAACAAAAACATGCGCCCTTGCGCCCCCAGCCTCTCCGTCCTGACGTCCGAGTCGACCCGACCGCCAGTCGCATTATTGACGAATGCACTCACCTCCCACGTTGACTGTGTCGGGTCGATCTCCAGCGACAGCGTGCAACCATTCTGCGCGTGGACGTAACAGCCTGTCAACAGCAGCACGGCCGCAAACACAACAAATAACCGCCCCATAAGCATTATGTCCTAGGCAATTGAATCTACAGAGGAATCTCGCGCGCAAATCGCAGCGATGATTAACGGCGAATGCTCAGGCTACGCATCTGATCACGCACGCGTGTCAGGACGTGCTCAAGAAAGGCACAGATGACATGGAGTTGGAGCGAATGATCCCGCGTTCATGTTTGTTAAGCTCGCCCTGCCCATGATCTACCGGAACTCTGCGCAACCAAACAATCAACACAGCAACGCACCACCACCACTGCATGCATGGCCACGTACACGGCACCGCGTGCGCACCGGCATGCCCGCTAGCGCGTTCCGTCTGTCCAGAGCACGTAGGTCTGAGCTGATCAATCCACTCAGCTCTGAATGATGCAGGAAAACAGCCCATTTTAAAGCTGGTCAGGCAATATCCTTGCTGCGATCGAGCTCACCCCTGCAGATCTACCGCAGGCCTAGGGCTCCTGTCGGTACAGATTCTGTACTACAGAATGGTCTGCCGACACACATGCATGTCACGACTCGAGCTGACGCGAGATCATGCAAGCTCAGCTGAGCTCAGCCATTTGCAAGTGTGGTTCAGTTCTTGTGGTTCACAAACAAGCCCGCGAGCAGTACGCCCTCCGTTGTATCTTTCGCTCAAACCCATCTACAGCTGTCAGACTGGATCGGATGTCGCGCATTCCCCTGCACCGCGTGCCGCGATTGTCCACGGGTCTGCTGCTGAAACGCATTAATCAATTCGTTCGCGATCGCGATCAAGACCTGCCCGACCTGGTCACCTCAACACCTCCATGCCGCGGTGTGAGTGAGCCAGTGCGGCCATGCTGATGGGTATCCGGCGGGATATCGATGCGGACGGAGCGTTTGTCACGCCAGTTGCGTACTTCCTGCAGACGCTGCACTCTTGCGGACAAGCCTCCAGATCTAGAGTCAGTCAGATGACACATGAACAAGCAGGCCCTTGCTTGGCTATGTGCATGACAGTGGGTACATACCCACTGGAGTACATACCCACTGGCAAACGGTGGGCCCAGATCTATATGATAACGCTTGCCAACATTCCTCAGTCCAGATGCGGAGTACTAGTTTCTCAGTTGACCCTCACACATCATGCGTGCACATGAAGCATGCCCACACGCTGCCCAGCGCCGGGCCAGCAACAGCAGAGCAAGCACAGACCGCCCCCAGCTGCTCCAAATGCAACCCAAGTGCTGCTGCTGCACAGCATCATCCATCGGAGGCTCAAGTCACGGTCGGGCCCGGGCCCGCGGTGGCTTGCAATTGCAGGATAGACCCCTAGGCCTCTCTATCGTCCATCGATGCAATCGTCCATCGACGTCGTGCCACGATGCCAGCGACGAGCGGAAGAGCGTGACCCCATCTGGGATCCCTCTCGAACGCCAAAGGCGAGCACAACATGCTCTTCCACGTTTGTATCCATCACTACCAGTAGCTCTATTAAGTAGCTCTCTACTCTCTCTAGTAGCTCTCTACTAGTAGCTCTACAAGTGCCTCGACTAGTGTCTCAGACAGACCTTTACGCGCTCTGACCAACTGCACGGCAACCAGACAAGGCGGGCTGCTCACGGCGACCAAACAGTCATGAACAGAGGGATGCTCATGCGACAACAGCAGCGGGCGGCTAGCATGCACATGGCGACGTAATCATACATACATATATTCGGCGTACGGCAGTGTACATTCGGCGTCACTGGTGTTTGCCACGGCGCCCGAACGGAAGGCCGCACGGGTGGCCGCACGGGGCACCAAGCAGGCAGAAGCCCGCAAGCAGGCCAAGCAGACCCGCAAGCAGACAGCCGCAGCAGGCCAAGCCTGGACGTGGGGCAGCCGGGAAGACCAGTACCACCGCGCATGTCCAGGCCGCATGCATGAATGGCATTTCATTCCACATCATGCAGGACAGGCAAGAGCCATGACCGGCGTGACAAGTGAGCCTGATGAGCCGGCGGTGGCACGACAGGCCCGCGAGTGTGAACATCCGCAGGGGGCACCGGAAGCATCCGCAGGGGGCACCAGAAGCATCCGCAGGGGGCACCGGAAGCATCCGCAGGGGGCACCATAAGCACTCGACGCGTATGCCGTGCCGTGTCGTGCTCTGTCATGTCATGCCGAGCCGTGCCGTGTCATGCCGTGCCGTGCGACATCAACACCAGAAGCAAACCCCACAGAGGGGCAGCTGGCGCAGGGGCAGACCTCTGCAGAGCATCGCAGCACGAATCCCTGGGCCAATGCATGCACAGGCCGGCAGGTGGCCAGAGCTTCAGCCACTCGGTGGTGCATCTCCCACCAAGTCTGCCTCGCCTAGAAGTATGCCCCACCCAGTTAGCTGGCTAGCTATAGCCTACACGCACTGCTTGCGCTGCGCACATACACCACGCCCGCTCTGTAAATCTTGCCGATTTATGATGGTCATTAGACCAGTTTGGGGCTCGCCTTAGCCATGTTTCCCCAGACACAAGAGAACAATGTCTGCCTTCTGCTTGCAGCAGCCCAGCCTGCACATTGCTCAACTTTTTCGCCGATCGAGCTCACTGGAGCTTCTGATCCGGCGCGATTCTGTCCCGGCATCGAAGCTTCTGCTACGGCGCCATGGGCGTTGCCGCCACATGCGCGGCCTCCACAGCATGCACGGCCTCCCGTGAAAGACGCCTCCCGTGAAAGTCGCCTCCCACGGAAGGCGCCTCCCGGATGGAACGGCGCGCACACGGCAGTGCATTGTTATTGCCTGAGGCGCAGGGGGCGAGTCCCTCACGCGTGCCGACGCTCTGCATGCAAGTCTGGGAGGGTGGCGAAGATCTCCAGAGGGCACCCTCTCAAAACCCAAACGCGCGCGCCTGTCGCGGTGCTTGCTTGCTGTGCCGCTGCTGTGAGGCATGGTCGTCGCCTCGCGCACCCCCTGTCTCAGCCATGCGCAACCCACAGCACCCACAGCACCCTGTGCGTGGTTCGATGAGTCTCGAGGCATGAAGTATGGCGAAGTTGTGTGCCGGCAGTGCCCAGGAGACATTCACACCGGGCCCCGCGGACCTCGTGCAACACCGGACACGCTGGACCATATGGATGCATCGCTGTGCTGTAAACAGCCGCACCCTATGCTATATGATGCGGTGTACGCGCTTCAAAGACACCACTCCCCGGGCCTCCACACTGCAGTGCACTGTTGGAGTTGGATTCCACTGGTGCGGAGCCTGTGTAAGGTATACAGTGTAAACTGTCAACCTCAACACATCATGATCATGCTTACGTACTGTGAACTGTATCCCCAACACAAAAAAACCAACCGGGCATCACGCCAAACCCAGACGGCCATCGGCCACGGCACCCCTGCGGACAGGGGCGGAAGAACGGTCGACACGCACAACCCACAAGTGTACAGTGTAGGCCAATTGGCTTGGCAGTGTAACCCAATTGGCCACCTTTAAGGTGCTTGGCATAGCCGGAAGGGTCTGCGACACCTCTTGCGACGCGGCAGCAAGGGGTGAACTACTGGAGTGCCCCCTCACACGGCTGTTCAGAGTCACAGGATGGAGGGGTGGAGCCTGCGAGGCAGCTCCAGGGGCACGGTGAATCAGAGATCTGCATCTGCCAGAGCAGATCATCTGATGATCAGATGTCAGCATGGCCAGTGTGTTGAGGGGCACAGAGGGCAGGTGCTCCTGTTGCCCTACATCTGCTACTGCCGTCACCGTACATAATTGCTTCTGCTGGCACGCACTTTCAAATGTGCGCCATGGTGTGAAGACGATCACAGATTGGCTTGTCCCTCTTCACACGACCAGCACCAGCAGCTGCAGCAGCAGCAGCAGCAGTGCCACCATGCAGAGGACCCTGCAGCAGCACGGTGGAGTGGTTGAGTGGTCGAGGTCATTGAGGTCGAGGCTACAGTGTGCCGAATGGTTCGTGCTGGACTCCTGCCACCCAGACGTTGTCTTTCCGCTCTGTGAGGCGAGTGTCAGCCAGTCCTTCGATGCCGACGTTACGTATGCAGTGCTGATGACCGACCCGGCCACTCCGACGACCTTGCACCGCTCGGACCTACTGGCGCTCCTGGAGGTCCCCCAGCGTCCGGCGGCCAGCATTGATGCGCACCCCATGCCTGCAGAACTGCTCTCTGCCGATGGGATCCATCGCGCCCGCGATCCGGGCCAAAACTTGCATGTTCACCCTCCGGCTTGGCCTGGAGCACCCCCTACCACCGGGGTACCGCCCCCTGCCGCGCAGGTCCTCTTATTCCTGCCCAGCCGCTACACCTGTGAGAGGCGCATTAACAGAGCTCTCCTATTAGAGGATTGCCACACATATGGCCTGCACGGTGTAACCTATGCCCGTTTCCAGTCTGATTCGGCTGGCTGCCGGCCCCCTGATCCAGCCTCCCCCTGCGACCTCATGTACCGCCTCGTCGTCCACGACCCGCTTCACTGCGCTCAAATCACGACTGACCCAGTACAGTTTCGATGGCACTGCCGGCGCGCCTTGCATGGGGCTCATGCTGTCTTGCTACAGACTGGTAGCATCCCTGCTCGCACCGCCCTGTCTCACGCCCCTGCCATGTATGTTGACCAGTTTGGCTTCGCCTACCGCCGCCGCAGTTACGGCCCGCTTACGACCGCATGTCCCCCCCAGCCACCCCCCAGTGGCACGCGCTGCACTTCCGCAAATCGTTTTGCAGCCCTGGCTGCGCTTGAAACCGACGACGAGCCCTGCGCACCGCCTACCCCTGCTCCGCAAACTCCGCTGCCACCTCCGGCGCCCGCTGCTGCCCCTCAAACGCGCCCGTCTAGGGTGCGCAAGCAGCGTCGGCGTGCTACGACGCAGGACTGTATTGCTTGCATGAATGTTAGAGACATCGGCTCCACCGCTTCGTCTGCGGGCCGCATCGGCATGCTCGCGGACCTTATGCAGCGGCATAATGTTGGGGTTATGGCAGTACAGGAAACGAAAATCTCGGCGCCGGACGACGTCCCCGCTACGTTTGGCCTTACCTATGAGGGCACCCCCGCCTGCATGCAGGACCACATCCGCACCGGTGGCACGGGTTTTCTCATCCGCGCAGACGCGGCCCCGTTTGTGTCCTACATCGGCCCGCGCCCGGGAGTAACCCGCGCGGCGCCACTGAAGCACGCTGCAGTGTGGGCTCGGTTGTACGGGACCAGTGTTGACAACGACATGTACTTGGCCTCCGTGTACATGCCGTGTGCACGAGGATCGGTCGCAGCTGAACGTGCATATGAGTCGGCCTTACAAGACCTCCACAGCGACATTCAGTACTTTCGCTGCAAGCGCGGTACGGTGATCATTGCGGGCGACTTCAACGCCAGGGTCGGCTTTCGGGGCGCCGCAGGCATGCCCGTGCCTCTCAGTGCTGTGGCACCTCCACATGGCGAACCGACGCTGGATCAACATGGCAAGTCGCTCCTTCGCCTGTGTGTTGCAGCTGACCTGCAATTCTTGTCTGGCACCACGTCCACTACCCCGACATGCGTGGGACATGGCAGGCTGGCGGACGGTAGCGGTGCGGGCACATCGGTCGTTGACCACATCCTGCAAGTTCGCGATCCTGCCGCCCCTGCCACCAGTTGCCCCCCCACCTGTTACGCGTTGGACCATGCTGCACACCACGAAGCCCTTGCCCCAATTCAGTCTGATCACTGCCCTGTGATACTGCACACGTCCCTGCGGCGGTGTAAGCCCGCATCGCGCGGCACCGCTGTCGCTAAATGGCGCCTTGAACTCCTGCTGAATGACATGACTGTCCGGAAACGCTACCGCGAGTGCATGCAGTCCAAGTACGATGACGTTTGGTCGAGCGTTGCACCGACGCTGCAGCGCGGCGACCAGGCGGGCGTGGACAGGATTGCCGCTGCGGTATCGGAGGCGCTGGCTGCGGCGCGGTCCACTATCGGGCAACGCACGGTGGTTCCTGGCATCTCCAAGCCCTGGTTTACACCCGAACTCAGGCGCCTACGCAGTGAACGCGGTAGCGCGCTACGCGCGCTGACTAGCGATATGCCCGCTAATGCTCCCCAGCGGCAGCGCCTAGCGCGCTTGAGCGCCGCATATCATTCGGCTTTGGTGCAGGCACGCCGTTCCCACGTGCACAAACGCGGACGACAGTGCGCACGCCTCTGCAGCACTGAACCTGGCTCTTACCGAATGCACCGGGCTTTGGACAAGCTCGCACACACCGCTGCACGCCCCCCCCTCCCCACAATCAGGCACCCTGACACAGACGCACTCTGCATCAACGCTGCGGAGAAAGCAGAAGCCTTGCGCGCGTACACGGCGACTGTTGCCAGCGCACGGGAGGCGGCGTCGCCGGAGGAAGCGACCCTGCGTGTCGCCGCTCGTGAGTGCATTGCGGCGGAACGCACGACTCCCACTCCGCACGGGGGACACCTTGACGATGTGTTCGACCATCAGGAGGTGCAGTCCGCCCTGTCACGCTTGGGTAACCACAAAGCGGCGGGTGGGGACGGTATGCCTGCTGAACTACTGAAATACTCTGGCCGGGCCGGGCTTGCACTGTTGACTAGACTGTACAACGCCGTCTATGAAGCCGAACGTATTCCATCGACCTGGAGACAAGGCGTAGTGACACACCTTCCCAAGGGTGGCGATGGTGGCGACTGCAG
>JALKAD010000179.1:792147-807303 GCA_024500015.1 Ulva compressa
GAGCACCTCGCAGGTCCGTCTTCATGCGACTTGATGCATGTTGCAACCTGGCGGCTCGCATGAGCTCGCAGTACAAGAACTGCATGTTCATCACGAGCGGCTTGGCTTGCGTGAGGCACGCCCAGATCTGCGTGGGCGGCACTCACAAGCCATGCTGTGGCTGCAGGCAGACAATATGAACAGGAGCTGTCGAGGCTTGGTTGTCTCGAGCTTCACCACCGCGGCATTGAGTCGTGGGATTCGGTACATGAACAGCGTATTGGTCAACTCTACCAGAGAGCAAACAAGCAGCTGTTGCAGCCTGCCTAGGCCAACAGGCCCCGCTTCGCAGCCCGTCCCCCCTCAGCCACAAACAGGATGCACTCGACTCAACACCGGCCCGACCCAGACTGCACGTCAGCAACCACTCGAGCGGCATGCCGAGAACATGTAGCCAGTACAGTGAAGTCAGCACGCTGCTGTCAGGCCGATGCGACTGCCTCCTGCCGACAGCCTCCTGCCGCTCTGGCATAACAATTGCTTGAGCGCAAACTCCCCATCACCGCTGGTGCCAGGTGCATATAGAGACCGCAGCAGCGTGATAGGTGAATTGCTGCTGGGGATCGCATACAGAGACCGCATGAAAGGTTGCTAGGCTGTGACTCACACAACCAGGGCCCGCCATGCGTATGTGACTGTGCCACAGCACTCCGCACCCGCGTGCCCTGTGCTGCGTGCCCTGTGCTGTGTGCCATGTGCCGCTGAAGGATCTGCGTGCACCCACGATTCCATTACTGTCTTCTGTTCAGTTTTGGCACACGTGCACATGCATGCTACACTCGTGCGCACCGTGTATGTGCTACACAGTGATAGATCCAGGACCCAGCAGCGCCGAGACAACAGAGCAGTCAACAGGCAAACAGGCAAACCATCACAAGCCCCAAGGCCACTCTCCGCACGAGCACCGTGTATTTGGTATCCATCCAGCACCAGCACCATCCCGCTGACGCCGCTATAAGCCACAGCGCGACCACATATGTGCACATCTTGCCTCCTCGCAGGCTGCCCGATACAGTTTTGTGGCTCACACGAGTACACCTGGTGAGTGAAGAACATAGCAACACTGGCCACACCGAGATGCTGCCTGCACACATATGTGCAAGCGTGACCACAGGTGCACGGGCTGGGCGAGAGCTCTCGCCCGGCCTGCGGGCATCGGAATAGGAATACACCGACGGTCTCGGCGATGATGACAATGATGACAAGCCATGCTGCATGCCCCAACACTACTCGCCGAAAACCTGCATTGTGCCCTTGCAGGGTGATCGCAGCCCGCCCACCCGCAGCGCTCAGCACGGCAGAACGCTCACAATTGAATCATGACGGCCTCGTCGTGCATTGCACAGCTGATGTGGCCTGCTGGCCACGTGCGGCACAGCACGGCACAGCACAACACAGCACGTCCGCCCACGCGCCGCTCTGACAAGCACCCATGATCCCACAGGCGGCGGGGCCTTGCATGCGATCCAGTCATCATGCTGTGCTGGGTGGGGGCCTTGCATGTCATCCAGTCATCATGCTGTGCTGGGTGGGACCACAGACATAGTCATCACGGTTTGTCAGAGACAGCACGCTGCGCTTCCGGTAGTAACCTCACCACAGCTGTAGCTAGCTGGCGACTGAGTGTGGATGCCTGATGGGGCAGCAGCGTTTGTGGAGTTTGCCACCGGTGGCCACTGGAGGTCCTCGCTGGTGTACAGGGCCACTCCAGCCGCTTCAGCTTTGGCAACGTGGTATGCGTGCTGCGCATGCTGTGTGCGTTACAGGACTGTCCCGCTTTCTGTAGCAGCACTTCGGACAAGCCCGCTCCCGAGCGCCACGGCAGGCGAGCACCGGAGCGCTGAGAGTTACACAGTGATAGATCTAGGACCCAGCAGCGCCGAGGCACCGGAGCGCTGTGTGCAACGCTGCCTGCAGTGACCCTTCATCTCCCTGACCCTTCATCTCCCACCACGAAGCCGGCTCGAGTTACAGTTGCACCCCACAGCGGGGCATCCAGCTGGCAGGGCGCACCCAGTCCGACGCATGCACAGGGGCCTTTTGGATGGACTTCGAAGTCTCTGCAGCATCATCAGGGTTTGGACTTGTTGGGCAGGGGAGTGTTGCCTGCTGCCATGTCCAAGTCTGTGGCTCCTTCGTGAGAAGTGTTTGGCAATCTGTGTTGCCAAATGTTGGGCGACTCCGATTCGCCAGACGTGCGCCATAGATATGCAGTACACCATACTATCTAGCATACGTAGCCACTGGCCTTCCCGGGATCGTACAAGGTGGTGCCGGTTGTGCATGAGACATATGGCAGACTAGGGTCGCATGCCTTGCAGTAACTCAACACGCTGGCAGTGTCGGTGGTTGGGGCGTTCAACAAGCGAGCAAAGGCTCGCTGGATTGAGAATTCCTTGCGGGAGCTCAGTGCGGCGACAGTGAAAGGAAATGGGTTTGTGATCAGAAAGACCATGTCCAGGGTAGCACGGCTCACGGGTGCGCAGTTCGTGCCAGGTGATCGCCTGGCCGGCTCGCATCTGCTGGCTAGCATGTGAGTTTAGTTGTACATTCGCTTGGTGCACTGGATCGGAGCCCCTCGATGTAAGAGTATACGTAGCCATGCAGTACACTGTGGCATATATATGTCTTACATATGTGCAGCTGGCCTGACACGCATGTGGCCGACTCGGATGGAACATGACAATAATTCTCCGCGATTGCACAGGCACCATGTAGCGCTTGGGCCCAGCCTCAACCCGTTTTCTTTCATGGGTCGTTCCAGCGCTGTGACAACACGCATGTCGTGTGCTGACTGTGAACAAGCCGACTCAGCATACGCATGCAGCAGTGCACTATCGTGATCAGTGATTTTTGTGGCTGTTACGCATGACATCATGTCAGCCGTCTATAGCCATGGGAAGAGGTAATATGTGGCTAATTATCATTTGTGCAGTGTGTCAACGCCTGTTTGCAATACAGAGCCCGCTGGGCTGTTCGGACTTGCACAAGTTTTTATAGGGAACGTGAGGCACGTGTTGAAGTGGCGCAGGGGCATTTACATGCATGTATTTTCTTAACTCGCATGCCTGCCAGTTTTTGCTGCATTGCGTAACGGACGGCTGAAACCATGCCAGTAAAAACAAATAGCTCCGGTTTGAGGTGTTGCCAGCACCATTTGCACATGCTGCAACCAGACTGAATGAACTCCCGGTGGCAGACGCTGAGAGCTCGTCTACCGTTCGGCCGGTTTGTCCTGCCAGTCACGCACTCACGCACCGTACCACGCACCGAAACAGCAAGTACCTGGTCAGAGCATGAAGAGCCCTTTTTCACGTGGTAGAGGTGGTGGAAAGCGCGCCAATCATATTGCTGCGCACGCGACAGGCTCAGCGATCCCATGGCAAGCAGCTGGTGCCGTCGTAGCCGTTGGCGTCTTGTCACAGATCTTAAAGCCGCAACCTGTGAAGGCTTCTGCACCATCGCGTGTCGAGCCCGTACAAGTGCCAAGTACGAATCTTCCGAATGCGGGCGCTGACTGACTCAGTGTTGCAAGTCAACCTTTCATTATCAGCCGACCCATTATCAAGTGTCCTACACAGAACATACATGCTGGCCTGATATGGCTGTACAGACTGACTCGCAATTCCTGGCGTTGCGTACGTTCACTCGATCTGCTGCAACAACAACGCTTTCATTGCCGCAATCAAGTGCTGCATGTAGACATGGCTCCTGGATTCCGGCGTTACCAGAGTGTTAACTGTACATTGCATTTGCAGAAGGATGCGAAGAGGTGGATGTGGTGTTATCGAGCGGCTTTCTTTCATTCGCCAATCATGCCGGGTTCCTCAGAGCAGTCGAGGAGGTGCGCCACGATTTCCACGTTGCATGCCCTTCCGGCACTCAACAGCCCGCACAGCTGTGCAGCCTGCTCGGCCTGTCAATGGTTCGGGTAAAGTAGGCCGCTTTTTGCATGATGCCAGCCTCAGCGTGCGTCGAGGCCACTGTAACCGCAAATGGAGCTGCATTGCCGACCAAACAGACAAAGCCGAGGCCACTGCACAGGACAGCGCGCATTGGGCCATCAATGCCTCGATTTTGTCCGTGTTAGCGCCACCCACTGACGATTGCGCATTCATAATTCCATGGTGAACCTGAATCCTGTGCATGCCTGTGCAGACAAGTGAACTGACCTCAAACTTGCTCCAACCCTTCCCGCCTACTGTGTCCTTCCCTGCAATTTCCTGCAGACGCACGTTTATATCCACAGTCGAAGAGTGGGGCATGTGCTGGGCCTGAGAACTCGTGTGTCACAGTGTCACATGTTTTGTTCATTCCAATCCTCGTTCATCCTGGGCACGGGTGTACCTGCTGTGTCTCATGGGGCAGACACGCTCCTGCTGTACACACTACACCAATCAGACCTGCCAGCCTGCACGCTTGACTGACAGCATATTCTCAAGCATGCAGACGACTGCCTTGACAAGCATGCATTGCAGTTGACGAGCATGCAGCATGCAGTAGCGATTCTCATTCTGACATGGCCATGGTCATGTCCACGAGCCTGCATGCTGCTTATCATGGCACATCTTCATGCTGTTGCACTCCACAACACATGCAGTGTGCCCTGGGGTTCATGCTGTTGCACTCCAGACCACATGCAGTGAGCCACTGTGTGCTCGTGTGCATTGGCTAGGCATTCTCGCCCTAGCCAGCAATGCCTTTGTCTCGCCATGGGCTGTGGTGCTGTGGTGCAAGCGCACGCCACAGGGGCTGCGCGCATTTGCAGCAACAGGCGGTGCCCGTATGCAGAATGGCTTCCGAGTAGGTGGAATCATGGGCACGTCGGCCGGAGCACTTTCTGGCAGCCTCTACGCGGCAGGCTACACCCCAGAGCAGGTGCTCCCCGCTGGCCTGCTGTGCATGCTGTGCGATATGCTGACCCGCATGCTGTGCAGTGTGCTGCACCGTTCCAGCACTGTAGCGGCGCCCTTGTGTCTGTGCACAAGCACACAACTGGCCCTGAGCTTGCATTCGGCCCGAGCTCTGATTGCGCTGCAGCGGTGTGCGGATACATCGCACAGACAATACAGGGCATCCACCTCCCCATCCCCACGCTGTTTGCTGCAGCGGTGTGGGGATGCCAAACCCAAGCGGGGCTGGCGCTGGAGCGCGCTGTGCTCGCCAGTTCTGTGCTGCGCGTGTGATGGGCAAGCGTCACAGGCCTGGGCGTGCATGCCTCACTGTACTGCCCGCCCGCAGCTGCCATTCGGCCGCTGTGCTACAACAGTGCTGCGCATGCTGCGCCGGCAGCACCTGCAACTGCGAATGCCAGCAGCAGCAGCGGCCCGCCGTTCGCACCTCAGACATCCGGTCGCTCGACGCCACCTGCATGAGGCGGCGTGTGCTGCGGACGTCACCTGCAGCACAGCGTGCCAACACAGCGGGCACAGCGGCTCTGCAGCACATCGCCGCCTGCACTCCATGCACCGACCGCACGTGAGCGGTGGGCTTCAAACACCTCAGCTGGTCAATGGGACCGAGCGCTCGAGGCCACGACCTGATGCGTGCATGAGGCTCATGCATGCGGTTGCGTGTGTGCAGGTGGCGTTTGAGCTGTCGCGCCTGCCGCCGGTGGAGTACCTGCAACTGAGCGCCAAGCCGTGGGCCGGCGGCGTGCTCAACATGGACAAGGTCATCCAGCGCTACCGCGAGCTCCTGCCGCCGAAGTTTGAGGACCTGTCGACGGAGTTTGCCGTCGGTGTGTACACGCGGGACGGCGAGTACCGCGTCATCGACTCCGGCCCGCTGCCGGAGGCCGTCGTCGCGTCCGCCGCGATCCCCTTCCTCTTTGAGCATGTGCCCGTGCCGGGTGTCGGCCACTGCATGGACGGCGGCAAGTTTGACCGCGTCGGCCTCGAAGGCTGGCAAGCACTCGGCGAGGCGCGCGGCCGCGGCCGCCGCGACGTCACCCTCGTCCACCTCATCTCACGCAGCTCGCCGTTCAGCGGCCGCGAGGAGGTTGCGCACGGCTCCGACGCCGGGGTCGTCGTGCTGCGCTCCCCAAAGTCGGGAGTCAGCCTCACCTCCCTCGGTGACTTTGATCAGCACTACAACGCGGCCTACCGCCGCTCCTGCTCCGCGCTGGAGGAGGGCCTGCGCCGGTAGGGCTCGGCGTGCTGCGCTGTGCTGTGCTGTGCGTGCTGCGATGTGATCATGACTGTGCATGGGGGCGGATGCTGCCGCTGGAGCAGGGCCCTGCAGGGGGTGGCGGCAGGGGTGCACATGCATGGCTGTGCTGTGTGCTGTGCGATGGTGGCACGACGTGGGAGGGGGGATGTGGTGGCGGTGATGTCGGCTGCTGGAGGAATGCGCTGGAAAAGAGTGTGCGTGAGGAGAGGCAGTGCTGTGTGGGGAGATCGGTCGCGTTGACATTCAAATGAGGCTCATGCATGCGATGGTGGGTGAGAGGTGGGCGGCGTTTTTGTGTGACTGGGGGGTACATGCGGGTGGTAGGAGGAGGACGGCAGACGTCGCTGCTGGATGATTGGAGTCTCACGGATAGCAGACCTTTGTAGGTAGCGTGTTGTGTGCTGTGGTGTGTGCTGTACAGAGTGTGAATGATGCGTTGTGAGCCCGACGCGGAACGCTGGCTGCTGAATCAGATGGGAAGAGCTGTATGTCAGGGATAAGCGCGCCTGTGGGCTGATGTGGGTGTGGCGCTGATCAGCCTGGGTAGCTGGCGATATTGCCACAGGGCTGCTGACACCGGATGAAATGGATGCGCGCTGTTTTGCCGCGCTATTTTGCAGCTCCGTGCAGTGCCTGTGACCGGCACAAGGCGGCAATCGAGTATTGCATGGCATTCATCCACACGGCAGGTTTTGACATACAGTATCCCATCTCGTGTAACTTTGTAAACGCAGTTCAGACCCGCCACTAGATGCAGTCCTACCGGCTTGCCTGTCGGAACAGTAGCATGCCTCTAGATGCAGTACCGGTACGTGACATATCTGCCCGCGGTCTCCGAGGGCCGCACGATGCGCACAACCTCCCCCCGCTCCATCCCCAGGTACTTGGCTACAGGATCAGAGAGCTGGATGCGGGGCAGCTGTGTCTCCTTCACCTTGTACCGCTTCAGCAGCGTATCCTTTTCATCCGGTGTCAGGAGCTTGTGCTTGGGCACCATGCAGTGCTTCGTGATGTTGATGACCAGCTCACTCTCTAGGAACTGCACAACAAGCCGCACGCTTCAGCAGGCATGTTTGATTCTAGTGTGTGGCACAGCATTCGCCTGAGGGTCGGTCATGCCATTGCCACATCGACCAGACTACCCCATGACTCAGCAGCCGCGTCGACTCCGCCCGCCACGGCTGCCGTTCCAGACACACCAGTCATGATCTGCAAGCCCATCCTGAGCCACTGCGCATTACCTCTACACGGCGCCACACTGGGCTCTGTTTTCACATTGGTGATGTACTGCGCCCTGTTCCCCCGACCACACTCGACAGCAACATCAGCCAGACCCTTTAGATGTAAGAAATCACCCTTTCTCAGCCCTCCTGAACGTCTCAAGCGACATCGCAACAAGAGCGCATGCATTCAGATTATAGTGATGATGCAAAACCGCCTTTTGCCTATCCCGCAGGTCCCCCGCACCGCCATCCGTACGGGCTGTAGCTCTGCCACACGACTGCGCTACAGAATCCATCACAGACATGTGTGTGCGTGTGTGGTTACAGAGTGTCGTTATGCGCTAGTCAAGCCAGTAGCACATGCGATGCACGACCTCACAACTCAGCAACCGGGCGGACTCTGCCCGCCACGGCTGCCTGTGTGTGTGTGTGTGTGTGTGTGTGTGTGTGTGTGTGTGTGTGTGTGTGCATGTGTGCTATGTGTTTGCTCTACAGCACGGTCAGCGGCTTCATCAGGCTGCATCAGAGCACTGCAGCATCCCACTCCTCATCACCAACACAGTCCCAGTGTCAAGCTCCACTGTGGCTGAGCAAAACGAGAAGCATCCCATAACATACACAAGCGCACATTCGGCCTGACAGGAGGCATCGGAGGCACCATTCGCTGCAGGACCTGTGGCAGCAGGTGCTCCAGCATGCAACCATACCCGAAACCATTGGCACAACTGTGCTCCTTGAGTACAGTGAGCAGCATGCCCGCTGAGCTGACAGATGCATCGAATTGAAGGTGGGCAGGGCAGCAAGCTGATGTGTGTGTACACGTCACGTGTCTGGGCAGTGGTTGAGACGCACATCCTCTATTCTGAACATGTTCTTCACGAGGTTGCGTTCCGTGCTGGCGGGGCCGCTGAGCTTCTTCTGCAGGATGAGAATGCCCCGGTAGATGCCATCCTCTTTCATGCGCTCGATGTACTCTTGCAGCTTCGTGACGCCGAGTTTTTCTTCGGACACGAAGAAGATGATGATCTGCATCCGGGCACCTGTGCCTTGCAGCATCGTTGGGACTGGAACTGAGTGTGTCATGGGAAGGAGCATGCTTTACGCACCTGGTCCTGTGAATCGCCCTGCCGTGCGGCCACGATGGTCAGGCTGTCTCGCACAGCATCTCCAGTTCCGAAGCTGTTCTCAAAGTCATCGAGAGTCATTGCCAACTTCTCATCACCCACCATGTACCCCCGGTCTTTCAGCATCTCCCAACAGGTCTTGTACACCCTGAACAGCTGTAGCTGCGTGTTGTCGCCCATACTTCAGGACTGCTGGCACTGGTTGGGGACCCCTCCCCAAGGAGACTCGCCGCTTGGCAGCCGTTCAATACTTGGTGTTGTCTCTCTCGCTTCAACTGGGCACACGGCAAGATACCCTCACTCACTCCTCAAAGCACACCACATCGATCTACAAATATAAACACAGTTTCTCTACCTTTCCGGGTACTGGAGATGCACCGGAGAGCTGATACGTCAAGGAGCTGCGCACGCCCACAACAAACAAGTCCGTATTATGATCACTATTCGACGCAACGCACACAGGTATGTTGCCCATACGCTTTGTGGCTCAACGCCAGCCCGTTGAAATCAGCTGGGCAATGCCGAGCGCACCAGTTTGTGCCGGAAGAGTGGTGTTGGTGGCTTGGCATGCGTGAACGACGGCGCGATGGCAAAGATCACGATCATATTGGGAAGCAGTGCTTACAGTAGACGTCGTACGATGCCTATGCACTGCATGTGTCCATCTGCTCGCACATCTGATCTCGTTCCTCTTGCTGGGTCGCCGGCTAGCAAGTGACAGCCTGCGTCAGAACTTGTGGCGGGTCGGGCGCTGCTGCGAGAGCAGCAATTCTCTGAAAATCCCAGTTATACGGCTGTAATGGATGGAATAGATCGCTGCACATGCTTCGTGCGCAATATTGCCAATGAAGTCACTGAAGCGCAGATCACTGAGCTGTTCGGTGAAGTGGGTCCTGTCAAGAACGCCTTCATCATCGGGGACAAGAAATCTGGGAGCCACAAGGGCTATGGATTTGTCACATTCGCTCTGCCTGCGGACGCACAAGCTGCGGTTACCAAGCTGGCAAATCACAAATTGGGCGGTAAAAGGCTTCAGGTATACGGCAGACGCCCATGTGCTGCAACACACGCTCAGAGAACACAGCCACTTTGTTGACAAGTCGTATCTGTGCGATTGCATGCACGGAGCTGGCATCTTTGCAGGTCGAAGCAGCCCAGAAGCGCAAGCCGTTGAAGGACCGCAACAACGGCATCAAACCAGCAAAAGACGAGGAAGCAGCAGAATCCGATGTGGAACGAAGCGAAGCGACGGCATCGACAGGCCGGCCGAGCAAGCCCCAGGCTGCAGTCAGCACTGAACTCAAGGCTGCACTGAACCGGGCGGTTGCAATCGGAGGCTTCCCCGAAGGCCAGGAAGCAGTAGCCAAGAAGCTGGCAAAGGCTGCTGGCGAGGCCACCAGCATCGAGGCGCCGGTGCCCCCGGCCATTGCTCAGTTCGCCAAGCTCTCCCAGGATGGCTGTGAGGGTCAGGCACTGCTCGTGTACTACAGCTCTGTCAAAGAGGCTGTGTCGGCCGTGGCCAAGCTCCACCGGCAGCCGATCGGCGCAGCCAAGAAGAAGCAGAGGCTGTGGGCGAGGCAGGTCAACGGAGAGGGCGCCAACGTGCGCCTCCCTGTCAGCCTGTTTCCCCTCACACGCGATCATCCATGCATTCACCCGTGTGGCTCCCGTGGGGTCCAGCGGGAGCTGCTGCGAAGAGTCTGGACGCCCAACTGGTACGCGAGCGCTGCTGTTGAGCAAATCAGGCATGCTCTGCAAGCCGCTTCCCGGCGCTGCAGCTGCAGCCGGGTCCCAAGCAAAGCCTGTGCAAAGAGTGTAGCCATGTGCAGCAGGGCCAGCCCATGTTTCCAGCATCACTGCACATCACTGGACTAGCGACAGCTGCATGTCAAACAGCGTTGGTGCACGCTCCTCGTGTGCCAAAGCGACAGCATGCTGCCCTCGCGCAGCAAGCCGGTGGCGTGCTGTGCGAAAGCGGCGTGCTGCGCGAGAGCGGCATGCTGAGATGTGCCTGGCAGGAGCAGCATACGAGGCCACACACATAGCGGCTGGTTGCGCGCGGCAACTCAGACAACGTACGCATGAATGGTCTGCTGCTGAGGGTCGTTCTCGTTTCCCTGTCCTTGCGCTGCATGCAGCCATGATGCAGCATCAAGGCTGCAGTCTTCCGGCAGAGCAGGGATCTGCTCCATGCAACCATAGCAGCGCGCCTCCAGCAGACACAGGCAAGCGGCAGGGCCGGGGTCGGGCGCGCTGGGCATGCTGAGCTGCGCGGCGGGTGCAGGTCAAGCGCTGGCGAATCATCATCCGGAACCTTCCGTTTGGTATCTCCGAGGCGGACCTGATTGAGTTCCTGAGCCCATCCGGCTTTGTGTGGTCTGCCATGATCCCCAAGTTCAGCGACGGCCGGATGAAGGGGTTTGGCTTTGCATGCTTCACATGCAAGGCGCACGCTGCTCATGCGATTGACGCCGTCAACGGCAAGGTGTGCTCTCGCCTTGGCGCCTCGCGTCTCCTTGCTGTCCGTTCAATCGATTCAGTATCAATGGAGTGCCGGCTATGCATCGCTCAGTGGCGGCAGCAGAGGTCCGCATGCCATGCATTCCGTGCACGCGGGCCTGGAACGCTGACCCCGCTCAGCCACAGCCACATGCGCCCGGAGCAGGTTCGTGGCTGCCACGCTGCATATGTTCCGGCTGACCGGCTGCGTGCTGCTGCAGAAGTTCAAGGGCCGCGTGCTGGTGGCAGACTGGTCGCTGTCAAAGCATGAATACAGCGGCAGCGCGGCAGCCGCCGAGCCGGCAGCGGCGCCGGCGCCGGCGGAGGCTGGGCCGGCGGCTGCAGGTGCGCCTGGCAAAGCCGGCTCTGAGCGGAGCCAGGATGGCGAGGCTCGCAGGGAGGGTGGTGCAGAGCAGAGTGCGGAGGAGGCTGGGGCGGGAGAGCATGGTAGTGACGAGAGTGAGTCGACCGGGCATGCGGAGGAGGGGGCGGCTGAGGAGGGCGACGGCGTCCTGGAGATGCGTGCCGAGGAGAAGGACATGTATCGCTCCGTGCTGGGCGGCCTGCTGGGCGAGGACCGCGCGGGGGACGATGCTGCGGCGCAGGAGGATGCAGCGCAAGGGGGCAAGGCGGGGGCGCGTGGGGCGGAGGCGGGCAAGGGGGCGAAACGGAAGAAGCGGGACGGGGAGGAAGGGGGGGAGGAGAAGGAGGAGGGGGAGGGGGGAGTGGCGGAGTGGGAGGGCGAGCGGGCACAGGAGCCGGAGGCGCGGGCAGGGCGGAGCGGAAGCGGCGTCATAGACACGCAGGTGTTTGTGCGGGGGCTGCCTGCGGATGTGACGTCGGTGGAGCTGACGGCGCGGATGAGTCGGTACGGGGACGTGAAGCAGTGCCGGTGCGTGCTGCGTGCTGTGTGCTGCGTGCTGTGGCGTCGTGCGTCTGGGCAGACTCTTGTGTGCAGGCATCAGACAGGAACCTGATAGACGCGTTGCACAGCGTTGTTTGCTCTGTGTGAACAGTCGGGGAGCCCTGTTGGGCCGCTGCAGCTGGGCTGAGCATGCATGTGGCAGAACAGTGCATGCATGCGCAGGGGACGCTGTGGTGGATGTGGGCGTGGCTGGTGTGCAGGTTGGTGATGAACAAGAGCACCGGGAAGCCGAAGGGCACGGCGTTTGTGCAGTTCATGGAGGCGGCGGCGGCGCACAAGGCGTGCGCGGCGTGCGCGCGGCAGCGGGAGGGCCGCGGCGAGGGCGTGTCGCTGCGCGGCAAGGCGCTGAACATCGACGCGGCGTTGGTGCAGGACAGCGCGCGCGCCCTCGCGCAGGCCGGCGTCGCCACGGCCACCAAGGGCCAGGACCGCCGCAACCTCTTCCTGGTGCGCCGGCCCCCGCAGCTGCGCGTGCCCCGTGCTGAGGCCGCACGGCCAGCGCTGTGCTGTGCTGTGCTGTGCTGTGCAGCTGCGCTGCTACCGCAGAGTGGACTCTGCCGCTTCAGCCGCTGAGTGCGGCTGTCCACCGCGGCAACTGTGCTGTGCTGTGCTATGCTGCGCACATCGTCCTACCGCTGCCGCCGCAGGTGCAGCATGAATGACTGGCGGGCCTGTGCAGACGAAGGAGGGGCGCATCGAGCAGGGGTCGCCGCTGTGGGCACAACTGTCGCCGGGGGACCAGAAGAAGCGCGACGCGGCGGTCCGGGAGGCGACGACGAAGCTCAAGAGCCCCAACTTTGTGGTGTCGCCGACGCGGCTGCGTGTGCTCAATGTGCCCCTCACCTGGGACTCCAAGCAGCTCAAGGCGGCCTGCCACAAGGCTGTGCTGACGCGCGCCACCAAGGCGCAGCCCAAGGTCGCGCAGGTGCGCCGCCAGCCACACCACATGCATGCGAACATGGCCCGCGCTCGCCTGGCCTGCGGCCGTGGCGAGGGCGGGGCAGGGCCCGTCGGCGTCGCCATCATATTTTGTGCAGTGGCCTGGCAATATTGTTGGCGGATGTGGAGGGGTGTTGCGGGTGCGCGGCTCGCCGTAGACGGCACGCAGCGCGGCTGCCGCGGGGTTGGCGTGTATGTGTACCTGTCAGTGCCTCGGTGGCCGATGCATGCCATGTTTCTGCGCTGTGTGCTCCGCTGTGTGCTCCGCTGCACTGCTGTGGGAGCCGCACACACGGGGGGTGGACGGGGGGGGTGTGCTGGCGCGCCCCCAGACGGACGCTGCGCGTGCTGTGACCTGTGTGTGCTATGTGTGCAGTGCATCGTGCTGCGCGACAAGGAGAAGACGGACAGCTCCGGGCAGCCGCGGTCGCGGGGGTGCGCGTTTGTGGAGTTTGAGAGCGCGGAACATGCGCTGGTGTGCCTGCGCCAGATGAACAACAACCCCAACCTGTTTGGCGGCGCGCAGCGGCGGCCGATCGTCGAGTTTGCAATCGACAGCGTGAAGGCGCTCAAGGTGCAGGCGCGCAAGCAGCGGCACATCGCGGAGCGCGCGGAGCAGCGCAGCCTTGCAGAGGGTGCGCCTCACCGTGACTGCGGCATGGCTGCTGTGCTGGCTACAGATGAATTATACTTTTGCTTTGTTGTGGAGCATGCGTTTCCACGCGCTCTGATTGCCACGCTGCAGCCGACACAGGTTCGGGGCCGAGTGCTGCTCATGTTTGCTAGCAGCCTACAGAAGGGCTTGCAATGCACGCCACCCAAGTGTGCTGTGTGTTCGTACACGATGGGCGCAGTTGGTGGGTCAAGCTAGCGTCAGCATGGACTGCAACTGGACTTTGTTATTGCAACGAGCTGCATAATGGAAAAGCGTCTGTGTGGAGTCAGGCGTGGGGATGCTTGCAGTGGCACCAGAGGAGGAGGAGGCTCAGGCGAAGCAAGCTGCGTCAGGGAGGTCGAAAAAGAAGCAGAAGAAGAGGAAGCGTGCGGACGACGGGGACGGCGTTGAAAAGGCGGGCCAGGCGGCCGGCGATGGCGCCAAGGCGGGCGGTGCAGAGGCCTCGGGTGCAGAGGCGGGTGCGTGCCGCCCCGTGCCGCTGCTGCTGTCTGTTGTCTGTGCATGTCGGCCTCCTGCATCCGATTGGCGTGAGTTGGGATTGATCTGCAGGTGAGCGGAAGCCAAAGAGCCGCAAGCAGCAGCCTGGATCAGGCAAGCCAGCGAGGGGGGCGAATGAAGCAGGTGGGTCGACTAGTCGCGACTGTGTAGGTGCTGCATGTACATGCGCACACACCTGAGTGCCCTGTGGCCTGTCGCGACATGTCGCTGATGACTTATCTCCGACAAGCTGTCTGTCCTTGCAGGTGGTAGGAAACAAAAGCCCGAGACCACAGGCAAAGCCAGTAAAGGAGGCACAGGGCAAGCTGCTGCCAAGGCGCCAGCCCAGAGTATTCCAGCCCAAAAGGCGCCAAGGGCAAAGCCGGTGCTGGAGCCACCCAAGAGCAAGCGGAGGAAGCAAAAGCCCGCCGCCAATGCTGACGACCTGGACAGGGTGCTGTCCAGCCGGGCTGCAACGTTGTTTGGTAGCAAGAGTTTACAGCTCGACTCAAAATGGTTCGATTAGTCAAAATTCCATGCAAACAGAAATCATGAATGTGTGTGCGAAAACATGGGCAGCAGGCCGCTATGCAAATGCTGACGCTGCCCAGGCCTTGTAGACGGCCATCACCTTCGCCACGAAGGCCTCGATATGGAATACTGCTTTGGCGCCACTCTGCAGGCGGTGCTCGTAGAACGCCGCCCACTTCAGCACCTGCACACAATGAGCCATGAGCTCCTGCCTGCCACCGTGAACCGCCACCCCATTGCAACGCTGAGCAACAGAGGAGTCTTGCGAAGCCTGGGAATCGTGGCAGCATGACCACACACCTCATGCTTCACCTCGTCATCAAGCTTCTTGATCAGCTCTGTCGCTAGCTGGCGGATAATGAGCTCAGGCGGAACAACGTTCACCAGCAGCTCGTACACTTTGCCGCGAACTTGCAGCAGCCTCTTGGGCGTCTGCTCTGTTAGAATATCATTTGTAATCTCCTGCATGGCTCACAAACTCTTTTGTGCCACCTAGGCCTGTTTTGCATCACGCTGCATGGCACATGACCCCATGGCAGGCAGCACACCATT
>JALKAD010000179.1:807403-829535 GCA_024500015.1 Ulva compressa
GCGGCGGTCCGGGAGGCGACGACGAAGCTCAAGAGCCCCAACTTTGTGGTGTCGCCGACGCGGCTGCGTGTGCTCAATGTGCCCCTCACCTGGGACTCCAAGCAGCTCAAGGCGGCCTGCCACAAGGCTGTGCTGACGCGCGCCACCAAGGCGCAGCCCAAGGTCGCGCAGGTGCGCCGCCAGCCACACCACATGCATGCGAACATGGCCCGCGCTCGCCTGGCCTGCGGCCGTGGCGAGGGCGGGGCAGGGCCCGTCGGCGTCGCCATCATATTTTGTGCAGTGGCCTGGCAATATTGTTGGCGGATGTGGAGGGGTGTTGCGGGTGCGCGGCTCGCCGTAGACGGCACGCAGCGCGGCTGCCGCGGGGTTGGCGTGTATGTGTACCTGTCAGTGCCTCGGTGGCCGATGCATGCCATGTTTCTGCGCTGTGTGCTCCGCTGTGTGCTCCGCTGCACTGCTGTGGGAGCCGCACACACGGGGGGTGGACGGGGGGGGTGTGCTGGCGCGCCCCCAGACGGACGCTGCGCGTGCTGTGACCTGTGTGTGCTATGTGTGCAGTGCATCGTGCTGCGCGACAAGGAGAAGACGGACAGCTCCGGGCAGCCGCGGTCGCGGGGGTGCGCGTTTGTGGAGTTTGAGAGCGCGGAACATGCGCTGGTGTGCCTGCGCCAGATGAACAACAACCCCAACCTGTTTGGCGGCGCGCAGCGGCGGCCGATCGTCGAGTTTGCAATCGACAGCGTGAAGGCGCTCAAGGTGCAGGCGCGCAAGCAGCGGCACATCGCGGAGCGCGCGGAGCAGCGCAGCCTTGCAGAGGGTGCGCCTCACCGTGACTGCGGCATGGCTGCTGTGCTGGCTACAGATGAATTATACTTTTGCTTTGTTGTGGAGCATGCGTTTCCACGCGCTCTGATTGCCACGCTGCAGCCGACACAGGTTCGGGGCCGAGTGCTGCTCATGTTTGCTAGCAGCCTACAGAAGGGCTTGCAATGCACGCCACCCAAGTGTGCTGTGTGTTCGTACACGATGGGCGCAGTTGGTGGGTCAAGCTAGCGTCAGCATGGACTGCAACTGGACTTTGTTATTGCAACGAGCTGCATAATGGAAAAGCGTCTGTGTGGAGTCAGGCGTGGGGATGCTTGCAGTGGCACCAGAGGAGGAGGAGGCTCAGGCGAAGCAAGCTGCGTCAGGCAAGTCGAAAAAGAAGCAGAAGAAGAGGAAGCGTGCGGACGACGGGGACGGCGTTGAAAAGGCGGGCCAGGCGGCCGGCGATGGCGCCAAGGCGGGCGGTGCAGAGGCCTCGGGTGCAGAGGCGGGTGCGTGCCGCCCCGTGCCGCTGCTGCTGTCTGTTGTCTGTGCATGTCGGCCTCCTGCATCCGATTGGCGTGAGTTGGGATTGATCTGCAGGTGAGCGGAAGCCAAAGAGCCGCAAGCAGCAGCCTGGATCAGGCAAGCCAGCGAGGGGGGCGAATGAAGCAGGTGGGTCGACTAGTCGCGACTGTGTAGGTGCTGCATGTACATGCGCACACACCTGAGTGCCCTGTGGCCTGTCGCGACATGTCGCTGATGACTTATCTCCGACAAGCTGTCTGTCCTTGCAGGTGGTAGGAAACAAAAGCCCGAGACCACAGGCAAAGCCAGTAAAGGAGGCACAGGGCAAGCTGCTGCCAAGGCGCCAGCCCAGAGTATTCCAGCCCAAAAGGCGCCAAGGGCAAAGCCGGTGCTGGAGCCACCCAAGAGCAAGCGGAGGAAGCAAAAGCCCGCCGCCAATGCTGACGACCTGGACAGGGTGCTGTCCAGCCGGGCTGCAACGTTGTTTGGTAGCAAGAGTTTACAGCTCGACTCAAAATGGTTCGATTAGTCAAAATTCCATGCAAACAGAAATCATGAATGTGTGTGCGAAAACATGGGCAGCAGGCCGCTATGCAAATGCTGACGCTGCCCAGGCCTTGTAGACGGCCATCACCTTCGCCACGAAGGCCTCGATATGGAATACTGCTTTGGCGCCACTCTGCAGGCGGTGCTCGTAGAACGCCGCCCACTTCAGCACCTGCACACAATGAGCCATGAGCTCCTGCCTGCCACCGTGAACCGCCACCCCATTGCAACGCTGAGCAACAGAGGAGTCTTGCGAAGCCTGGGAATCGTGGCAGCATGACCACACACCTCATGCTTCACCTCGTCATCAAGCTTCTTGATCAGCTCTGTCGCTAGCTGGCGGATAATGAGCTCAGGCGGAACAACGTTCACCAGCAGCTCGTACACTTTGCCGCGAACTTGCAGCAGCCTCTTGGGCGTCTGCTCTGTTAGAATATCATTTGTAATCTCCTGCATGGCTCACAAACTCTTTTGTGCCACCTAGGCCTGTTTTGCATCACGCTGCATGGCACATGACCCCATGGCAGGCAGCACACCATTATGTACAGTTCCCAGTCGGTCAGCCTTGGTTGCTGTGCCTCAGAAAATGGGAATTGCTGAACTTTGCAGCATTCCAAGCACAGCAATGCTTTCCGCATGTCCCGGCCAGATGCAGCGACGATTCGAGCTGCCAGTGGTTCGGGTAGAGCGAGGTCCTCCTTCCCTGAAATGTTCATCATTACATCCATGACTGCTGTCTCTTTCGGGGCTGGTACTCGGATACACAAACATCTGCTTCGAACAGGGTCCAGCACCTGCAAATACACATGATCACAGCATCACACTCGAACATGTCCAGTACCTTCGGCACCACAAGTTCTCACGCCTTACCTTCGAGACTGTGCTGCACATCATGACTAGGCGGCAGACGTTGGAGTATTTCTCCATGGTGCGCCGCAGCGAGTGCTGGGCGTCCTTGGTCAGGCTGTCCACTTCATGCAGCACAAGTATCTTGATTTTCTTCTTATTCTCAATGGATCTATTCCTTGCCATGTCTTTGATGATTTCTTGAATCACGTATCTACAAGTAAGCAGGCCAGAGATCAAGGAAGTGGGTGGGTGGTGATCAACATTCAAAAACCAACAGGCACTCACCTATCGTTGTTTCCAACATCACTAGGATTCATTTCCACATGATAGTTGCTGCTCAGTGTCATGAGCTCAATTTCAATCTTTCTGCTGGGCAGCTCTATCTTCCAGGGCTTGGTCTCCACCTTGACCTTTGTTGCACTTACCCCATAAAAGTCCCTTAGCATGGCCTTCATCAACGTCTTCTTGCCCGCTCCAGGAGGCCCATAGAACAAAATGTGTGGAAAATCGCCTGGGTGCACGTCACAAGTTAATTGCTCATGCTCTTCGGCCCTTGCACCAAATTCGAAGCAGCCATGCAACAGGCATCCCATCAGCCAGAGAAAGTACCTTTGGCGGACAGCTTACGCAACGAGTCGGCTTTATCTTTGTTGACGACAAATTCGTCAAACTGCGAGGGGCGGTACTTATCTACCCACAACATCGTGCTATTCGGAAACGCTTGTGTGAACCGAGCTCAATTCTGATGCGATGCTGGCGCCGATTAGATGGAGGCCGCAGTATTGGAGTGACACACAGGCAAGTTTCATGTTGGACAGGTCGCGTGTACAGATGTGGCAACAAGCTTTGAACAATATTAATGTTGCGCGACGCTGTTGTCGCGGGAGAACGGGAGCCGCGACATCTCGGGGTACGACGCATTGATCGATGTGCAACATCGTTGTCGGTGCTGCACATGCAGGAATACCAAACAGACTAATAAGAGATTAGGTGTAAAGTGTATCGCAGTACAGCAGCACGGTTTGCAACACAGAATTCAGGCCTAAGAATTCTTTTGTGCAATTGCAGAGATGAGAGCACGACTTCTGAAAGCCGTGTCAGGGATTCCCTTTGCAAGCGATTGCAGGCACAAACCTCACAAATCTCTTAAAATGATATCGAAAGCGAGTGCAGCATCGACTGAGGCCTCCACGATGCCGGTGTGCTGCTTTGGCGACACCAGCAAATTTCAACAGTGCCCGATCGGTCGACACGGCAGTGCGCAGCCGCAGCATGCCTGCCCGGCTGACAACTGAGCCAATTGCACACAATCATTGTCGAGAAAAGAATTGGACTTTGTTCGTAGTTTGAGCGTTCTTGAATTCGTATCCTGAATGACTTGGTCGTGCAGGTGTCCGATCGGGTCATAGCAACAGACGAGCCATGTATTGTTAAAACCAAGGCGCTGATGGAGGGAGTGGAAGGAGTGTTATCTCTAGCTCAAGGAGTGGTGTTTTGGTCACCACCAGAGCGCGCCATCAAGGCTGCGAGCGAGGCCTGCAGTACTCCGCTGGCGAACTCCTACGGTCCAGCTCAAGGCATGCCCGCTCTACGAGAAGCGCTCGTTCAAAAGCTGGCTGATGAGAACAACCTCACAGATGTACGATTCTGATTCTCGCTGGCGCTATCTGTCCTGGAATGCTCGCTCCAGTCGTACGTCCGCGCTGTCATGCGCGCGGCCGTGGAAAATGTCAGGCAGACCACGCCGTCAACGGCTCCAAGGACACGGATCACCGATTAAAACGAATTCTGACAAGTTCCTTTGCGCCCATGATCACGGCTTGCCGGCTGCAGGTCGATGTAATGGTCACATCTGGCGCAAATCAGGCATTTGTGAATGTCGTGTTGACCCTCACTGATGCCAGCGACTCTGTCGTCCTCTTCACGCCCCTGTACTTCAACCATCGCATGGCTTTGCAAATGACGGGTGGCGGCCGTAGTATCATGTATGGGCCCCCAGGTGCTGGTCTGAAGCCTGACCTGGATTGGCTAGAGGAGGCACTGCAGTCAGCCTCCCCTCCCCGCATGGTCGTCATCGTCAACCCCTGCAACCCGGCAGGTGCGCCTCTGACCCATCAGAAACACGTCCACCAACACCCTCTCTGCCAGCGCATCCACACAGCCACCAACCCCCCCGGGACCGTATGTCGGGACAGCACTGCTGCACGAATCGATGCAGCACCAATGCGCGCCATCAACAGGACTCCATGTATGACGGCCTGGCTGCGCACACCACTCAATCAGATTGTGCAACAACAACAAACCACACCGGCAGCACGCACACAGCACATTGACAGCAACGCGCTTGCTGCCATCCCCGCTGCGCATCTCTGTACCATGCGGCAAATCTGCGCGTGCCACCTGTTGGTTTGCGGCGGGCCTCCTCCTTGGCCCGGGTCGAACTTTCGCACACCATGCCACGTCCTCCTTTCTCCGACGTGGCGTGCAGATGCTGGAGATGCTGCAGCCCATCTCCCGTGCTTGTGGATCCTGGCATCTCACCCATCTCACCACCCAGCGTCACGATCACACCACCGCCGGCGACGCTCCCATGCATCGCTCCCATGCATCTCCCCCACAGGCGCCGCTCCCATGCATCTCCCGCACCACGTCCCTGCACCAACCCCCGCACCACCAGCATCCGCGCGCACCACCCTCACAGTCTCACCGGCCACGCCCCGCCCGCCGCGCAGGCTTTGTGATGACGCGGGAGGAACTAGAGCGCGCGCGCGACATGACCGCCGCGGCCGGCGCGTGGCTCGTCGTGGACAACACGTACGAGCACTTCACGTACGACGGCGCGGAGCACGTCTGCGTCGGCGGCAGCCACGTCGTCAACGTCTTCTCCTTCTCCAAGGCCTACGGCATGATGGGCTGGCGCGTCGGCTACCTCGCCTTCCCGGCCGCCTCCGTGCACCCGACGCTCGGCGACGAGATCCTTAAGGTGCAGGACACCATCCCCATCTGCCCGACGCAGATCTCGCAGCTGGTGGCACTCGAGTCGCTCAAGGAGGGCCGCGGATGGGTGACCGAGCGCGTCAACCAACTCGCCGGTGCGCCCCGCCGCTTCACACAGCACGCCATCCCTCCCTGCCCGCTGGCGCTTCCAGCGGTCCCCCTGCTGCGGTGAGGGGGTGCCCCGTGCTGTCCGTCTGAATGCGGGCTGTGCATGCTGTGGCACAGCACCGCGCCTGGACCATCTTGTGTGCACACGCAAGCCGGACTGCAGCATGTGTATGCAATGTGTGGGTGACTGGCCCCAGCTTCACGCCTAGGCGAAGATGCTACATGAGGTCTGTGCCGAGTGCAAGGCCGTCGTGGCGACGCATGCTCTGCGCTGCAATTCACGGAACAGCTCCGCCAGTCGATCGCAGCAGGCGTGC
The DNA here is from genome assembly GCA_024500015.1 of Ulva compressa. Lineage (NCBI taxonomy): Eukaryota > Viridiplantae > Chlorophyta > Ulvophyceae > Ulvales > Ulvaceae > Ulva > Ulva compressa. Next base: position 813,556 of record JALKAD010000179.1, read on the forward strand.
AACTGCCGTCCGTGACAAAGATGTCTTTGGCGCCTCCAAAGCCTGCATCTGTCTGTGTCAACGCAGCTCATTGCGGAGCATGCACAGCACGCACAACATGACAGTGATGCTGCCGGTGCAGAGAACCGCGCCATCGCGAAGGAGGCGCTGACGGTGCTGCCGGAGGGCAGCCTGCAGGCGGGGGAGGGCGCGATCTACTTCCATGTGAAGCTTCCGGAAGGCACCGATGACGAGGAGGTCGTTGAGCGTCTGATCAAGGAGTGGCGTGTCACGACGATCCCCGGCACCGCGTGTGGCACGCCGGGGTACATCCGCATCGCCTACGCCAACTGCTCCGTTGAAGACTGCCGCGAGGCGTGCCGGCGGCTGCGCGAGGGGCTGCAGGCGCTGCTCGACCTCTAGCGCGTCCGCTTCGCGCTGCGCTGCGTGGGCGGCCCACCGCGGCTGGTGCCGTGTCTCACACGAGACGGCAGCCACACGGTTGTGGCCCGCGGCTGGGGTCTGGCCGCGCCTGCTGCGTGCTGCGCTGCGGCCGACGGCCGTGATATGCCTCCGGCTGTATGTGAAATGTGCCCGTGACCTGCTGCGGTTCAGGCTCCCGCTGGTGCATGTGCTGTGCATGCTGTGCGCGAAGACATGTGCAGCGGTGTGCCTGCTGTGCATGAGGACATGTCCAGCGGTGCGCAATCGTGGCAGCAGTGGTGTGTGTAGAGCTGTGCATGTGTTGCGGCAAGAGCATGTCGGCCTGTAGTTCACAATGACAGTGTAAATAGATTGCGGAAGACCGGCGGATTCTGCTACGCCTGCTGTGCGGCGGCTGACACCGGGTCAAGACCCGAGTGCAGGATGGTGTGCGAGCTGCTGTGTGGGACCTGACGTGTCCGCAGCTTCTGATAGGAATGTGAATTAGGATGTGGGATTTTAGTTGTGCGGGTGTGGTGTTTTAGGCAGGCGTGGTACTCGGGGTGCGATGATAGTGTTGTAGGGGGCGTCGTTGGGAGGGGCGGAGGGCGAGCACAGGCGCTGTCACAGGCTTGAGCTATGCTGTGCTTGAGCTGTGCGCTGTGGGAGTGGAGGCGCTGTTGCTGACTTGCCAGCATGTGTGCACGGCCGGTGTCATGTCACTGTGAACCGGCGATGTCATGCGCTGTCACCATGGACTTGTGGTGTCGGTGTTCACTGCTGGGGTCAGTGTGCACTGGCTCTTGTGGAGTCCGTGTTCACTGCTCGGGTCAGTGTGTGCTTGGTCAGTGTGTGCTTGCCGTGGGTGTCAGCTTGGGATGACAGTGTCAACCTTCACTGGCTGTGTGTGTCAGCTTGCATGAATGGTGCCAGCCTGTACTCTACCGCCAACCTGTCATTGGCCACGTGGCACATGTGTGTGAGGGGCAATCCTCAGCGCCCCTAGGACCGGGATAGTATGTAATGTGCGTCGGTGCGTGGTGCGCCTGGAAGGCCGTGGGGAAGATGGGGACAGTGACACAGTCATTGATGGCAGAGAATTCATTGAGGCACATCGCATGGTCCATGGCAGCACACTGTGTACCACTGGCGCACGAATCTGGACTGGACGTATAATAAATCAATAAGCAGCAGTAATTACATACGTGTTGGGCAAGCACACGTGCCATGGTGTTGATGTTGCTGACATTGCTGATGACTGTGGAGCCGTTGAAACATACATTTCAGCTGAGTGGGCACAGATGTTTATGGTCGACAGTTCTTGAGAGCTAGGATTCGAGGTGGTTGACTGTGATGTCGGTATGCAAATTCGTAGTGATAATTGCCCTGCCAGATCCAACCAGTGTTTTCTTCTGGTGCACTGGTCGTGTTGTTTTGGTGTGCACTGTTGTGAACACGCAGACGCTTGCACCGAGACGGCCTGTGATTGCGCTCAGGTGGCATGGAGGCAGACAAGCCGTGGCTTGTACTGCAGGTGGCAGGTGGATGCGGATAATGTCGGAATATGTTACAAAGGACATGTCTGAGCCCACACTTGAAACACCTGGCTAATGCAAAAGAAGGCGCCCCACAGTCGAATGTTCAAACTCCGTCTTCTCGGTCATGTACAACACTGGAAAAAGAAACATGGATACACAACATCTCGGATACGGGGGCTGACTGTCTGTCACAATGTACTGAATCTCTGAGAGCCGAAAACTGGAAGACATTGCTTGGGCTCGTTTAGGCAATGGTCAGCTTCTTCTTCGAGGCCTTGATGTCCTTCTTCGGAACTGTGACGCTCAGGACGCCGTTGTTGTAGGCAGCGGATGCGTTCTCCATGTCTGCATTGTCCGGCATGCGAAGGGATCGCTTCATGAAGATATGGGAGCGCTCGGTGTGGTGCCACTTGACCCCCTCCTGCTCCTTCTCCTCGTCCTTGTTCTCGCTCTTGTCGACGCTCAGGACGAGTACATCATTCTCCATGTCGAGCTGCAGGCAGGACTGTTTGTCAGCAGGACTGGCTCGAGACTGTGCAGGTGCACGCCCGGGCGGCCATTTACACACATGCTATCCACCCATGCAGACCAGGCGCTCGGTGGCTCCATCGAAAGACCAGGCTCGGCATGTGCATGGAAAGACGGACAGATGTGGGGATGCAGGTGACGCAGATGACATCGTCGGAGCCCTGCACGATTGTCACTCACAGGGAATTCGTGACACAGGACACAAATTCTGGCGAATGATACAAAGAATGCACGTGTAGACAGATGTACCTCCAAATGTGAAGAGGATGCGAATCATAGCGTTTCGTTTCTCGACTGCAGCCAGTTTGAATGCAAGCCCCTCCGGGTCCGGTGGCGCCTAGCTAATGGTATACCACTGTGGTATATAGGCAAGCAAAGTGGAGCATGCATGGTTTCGAGGTAAGGACGCACATTGATGTCCTCCTTTGTGACGCCGGGAATGTCCGCACTGATTTCGATCGCCTTCTCCGTCTGCAAGTGTTCGCTACAGTGTTGACCAATAATCTCGCAAACTGGGCTGGTGGAGCTTTGGAAGACGCTCAATCGCCCCACCGCCACTTGTCGCGAGGCCTCCAGAACATCATGGGATCACCCTCGAGAGAACATGAAAAAGTGCACGCAGACAGTCGAGGACATCCATGCTCTACCTTAACATACATCCAATGAAGTTGAGTGCTTTGCGGTGCACCGTGCTGCACAAATCACGCGAATGTATGCGCGGCACGCCACGACACGACGGTATACGTACATGCCGATCGCTGCCTATGCCCGCACTAGAACAGTCACTATGACACGGTACGCGACATGTGTAAATATTTTGTGCCGTGGGCGTACTGCTTGGCGCGTACCTCTTTCACATCGATGGGCATATCACGATGCATGCCCTGAGACAGCCTCGAGGCCCCGGTCGCGAAAGGCGCAACGGCGGTGAACGGATCCGCGATCAAAGGCATGTCGAAGAAATCCGCGAACGGATGGCGAGTTGCGATCTGTCGGCTGGCCATTGTCTCTAGGTATTGATCTATCTCTGACGAAAATATGATCCGGATAATGCACTTGTCTTCTTCGGTTGGGGAGGGCTCTTGTTAACGTTGGATGGATGTCGTTAATATACCAAGCTGAATGATGTCCACCACGGGTCTACGCTGAAATATATACCGCTGAGCAGCTGCTGGAGGACATGTACACACAGAACTCGATTGACGCTGAGACAGCATGCGCTGCCTTGAATGACACGTGGCTGTCGTGGACGTTCCGGATTTATCTACGATATTCCGGATTCTTCGGGCATCATCTAGAATGCGGCCACGTCAGACACGCAAACTGTGCAGAGCATGTACGGGAGGCTTGAAGCATAATAGCCAGAAATGCGGGGCTGGTCTAGGTTGTTCGAGATGCACATTATCTAGTTCTAGACCACTGTACCATCTCCTTGCAAATGAACAAGGAGCCATCCATGGACGGCCTTATCGGACAACTGCTCTCACAGTCCGTCAGAACTGTCCGTCAGAGCGACTGTATTTTGGAGTGCCACAACCTGAAATTGAGGGGTCCAATATTAGACGGGAATACGGTAGTGACCTGGCAACTTTTCAAGCGAGGCTTGGCACAATCATCTAGTAGCTTGCGCTCAAGGAGATTGAGTACAGCTGCGAGTCTATGCCTGCTGGAGACTGGCTCGATCCACATGTGCCCGTTGCCATGCTCCCATCCTAGAGCGCAGATCACCTGCGAGCAGAGCAGGGCACGATTTTTTTACAAAAGGGGACGCTGCAAGTCGCTGCAGATGTGATGTAAATATAGCATCAATTCAATTGAGCTCTGTACTTTCTCAACCGAAATAGTTCGAGGCAAATTTCAGCACAGCTTTCGTCAACACGACGCATCTGTACATAGTATCAAGGGATACTTTTTGGCATTGCCAGGGCACGACAGCCTTGTGGAGTGCACACGTCCTCTGGCCATGGGCACAGGCTGCATACATATGTGCCTCCCCGTGCTCCTGCCAGATGAAGTCATTTCGTTTTCTGCTTCTTGTTGGCCTTCTTCTTCTGCTTCTGCCCTTGGAGCTCGAACACAGAGAAGAGTTTGCTGCCCGTCAGCTTGAAGCCATTGTCACCTGGGCCACCATCTCCCTCCACTGGAGCTGCCTCTGCATCCGCCCCATCCTCCTCTGCCTGCAACGACAGCCAAGTGAAACAACAGTCAAGTGAAACAACAGTCAAGAGAGAACCAGCTCCCTCGGGTGCCCTGCCCTGCGTCCGAGACAAGTGCCACCAAGCCGTTCTGCACTCGAGTGCATTGCACCTCCATCCACAAAGCCATCACTAGTATTTAAAAGCTGGGATGTGACTCATTAGTCAACCCCAAGTGACCGCTCAATGAACGTCTCCACGGGCACCTGGGCATGCATATGGTGGTACATGGGCCGGTGGTACATCATGCCCAGGTGCACATCCGGATCCCGTGCATGTTCTCTGAAACATCCCGTGCATGTCCTCCTGTGCTCGTCCGCAAGTGCACACCGATCACACCGCAGGTACACATGTGGGCAGCCGCCTTGCCGACCATCCCTGCCAGGCACTCTCACAGCTGCAGTGCACGTGCGGCGACAACCTCATTTCGCCGACCCTCATTCACCCCACAGCGACCCCACCGTAGTGACCCTCACCGTAGTGACCCTCACCGTAGTGACCCACACAGTGACCCCACAGAAGAGAACAGTGTTCTGAATCAACCACTCACTTCAACATCGTGTTCATGCATAACCTGTTCTCATGGCCGGCCATGAAGCACGTGGAAGCTGTGAAGTCGACGCCGGAGAGGTCGCCGCCGGAGAGGTCGAGGCAGTAGTAGCACTGAAGGCTGTGTACGCAAGAGCGCGCGCGCGCCGTCAAGACTGCGACCGGGGAGGGCCGCACCTCTGGGCGCCAGCAGTAGAGGTTTCCGGAGCTGCCGGTGATGATGACATCGAGCAGCGGGTGCGGCACGTTGACCGGGTTGATCAGCTGCAGGTTCGGGTCCAGCAGCACATTGAGCTGCGCGCCGGTGCCCACATCCTGCATGCATGTGATGTTTGTTGGAGTTATCTATTGCGAAGTAGATGAGATTTGTGGTATGTGTCGAAGTACCACAACCATCACAATGCATGCGCCTGCGCGCGGTCCACGTGCTGTGGGCACGCGCCCGATGTCCAGAGCTGCTGCGGGCAGGGATCCCGCTGTATGTGTGTATGATTACATCGCTGCGGTGGGCATGGACCGTTCGAAGGGCTCGAGTCTGAGGTCCACAGGCTGTCGGCAGGGCAGGGGCGGGAGGCAGGCGATGGCGGGTGCCGGTGTTGGCATTGAACGGAGGATACACAGTGGCAGTGGACCTGGTGACCAGGTGATGAGGATGCTGCATACGGTGCGGAGCTGAGCGGGTGGTATAGGGATTGTGCCAGCATGCCGTACTCCCGCCATGCATTGAGACCCGCAGCGCTGATGTGATGGCCGAGCATTCCCACATACAACAGATCTGATGGACACGTCTGAGAGCAAGTGTCAGATAAGGCGGTTCGTGAATTTACAAGGATGGGGTAGGGGCCGTGGGGAGGCCCTGTGGCACGATTGGCTGCGTGTGCAGCCGGCGCTCGGGGCTGCTGCAGCTGCGCGTGGCGGCTGTGAGGGCGGCTGCAGACCCGCGCGAATGTGGCAGTTTTGCGCGCAGCTCCGCGTGTCCACTGTTGCGCGGCGGCTGGGGGGGCCGCATGGCTCGCGTGTCGGGTGGGCAAGCCTCGCATGGCTCGGGGATGCAAGCAGCACGCGCGGGGGGCATGCGCGCAGCACGCAGCACGCGTGGTGGCGATTATGAACCGTTGCACATGTCGCGGATGCGGGCGGTGCTCACTCACGCCGCCGTTTTGGCGGCGCTGGGAAGCACGGCGTGGCGTGCTGTGGCATGCTGTGGTGGTGCGCACCAGTATGTCGATAGGGTGCAGCACGATCCCGCCGTGATCCTCTGAGATGTACCTGCACCCTCACCTGCCGCATGTCATGCCATGCCATGCGCGCCATGACCACACGTCTCCGCACCCACAATGCATGCACAGAGACGCATGCAGCTGCAGGGCCCAGGTGACACCTGGCAGCACGGCAGCACGCAGCACCACGCAGAAAGTATTCGTTGGGCTGTCGCGGACCCGCTATGTGTGGCTGCAACCTGCAGCTGGTGGTGCGGGGTTTGATGACAGCCACAGGTGGACATGACATACCACTCGTGTAAGCATTGCTAACTTATCAAGCGGGGGGACGTGGCCATGCAACCAACACGCGACGCACATGCATGGTGCCTGACAAGACGCGCGCATGTCATGTCTCAGTTGTCACATCTGGATGCATCTGCCTACGACGTGCCTCATGTCAAACGAGGCTGTTGCTGCAGCCCTCCCGTAATTCCATGCTGCGCATGCTATGCCGTGCATTGCTTGCGCAGAACGCTGCAGGAGGGCCCATGCTGCGCCCAGGGCGTGCTCAGCACAGCGGCACGTTGTCCGCGGCGGCCCAGCACATGGGGAAGCTCCACCACACGGCAGAGGACTGGAACGGTAGGCACGCATAGAGCAGCGGTCCAACCCATGCACGGCATGCATCCACCACCGTGCACAGGAATTGAGCACAACGGGGATCCTTTCATTCAAGAATTTCCAAGCGCGTGTGCATTTGCATACTGAGCTCGACTCAAGTTGTCGGCGGTGCAGCAGACTCGCCACACAAAAAAGGATGTTTTCCTATGGAATGAGGGAGTGGGGGGCGCGCCTGCCGATGATGGCCGTGCGCTCCGTCGCGTCCTTCGGGTCCCACACCGCCTTGAATGGCGTGAGGTAGCGGTTGAAGTCGTGGCTGTGCACAAGCTCGCGGTCGGGCGGCCCGTCAGCGCGAGCGACGTCATCCCACAGCCGCAGCCGGTTGTCCCCGCACGTCGTCAGGATGCTGCGCCCCGTCGCCGGGCTGAACGACGCGGCGCTGATGACGCGCGGATGCTCAAGCGTGACCAGCGCCTCGCACATGCCCGGCCTGCGCGCAGCACGCAGCACATCAGGGCAGCGGTTGCGGGGATGCGTCTGTTGCCATACTGTGGCTGCAGGACAGGCATTGCACCCGAAGCAACATGCGAGCCAGTGATGGGTATGCGGCAGCTGCTTCTGACAGCAACTGGTTCGGCGGGCCGCAGGCAGATGCAAAGGTTTGCCGTCGAGGCAGCGCGCCGCCGGGCGCAGCATCCGCCATGGCCATCCACGAGGCCTGTGTCACTGATACTGTCGAGCAAACGGGAGAATGCGGGAGAATGCGGGAGAATGCGGGAGAATGCGGCCGCACGTGGACGTTGAGATGCTGGGCCGGAGGTGGCGGATGTCAAAGAGCTTGCAGAAGTGGTCGTTGCCCGCAGTCATCATGAGGTTGGACTCGCGCGGGTGGAACTCGATGCTCGTGACCTTGCCGGACTTGTGCACAGCGCGCTGGTGGTCGATGTCCTTGGTGCGCAGATCCAAACAGTACACCTGTAGCCGCAGCATGCGTGTGTGATCATGCTGGGCACGCGCAGCAGGTACGCTCATGCATAATGCGTTGACCATGCTGCCTGTGCGCTAGCGATGCAATGGCAGCAGGGTAGCACAGCACGCAGCACGGGCGGGTTGACATTGAGCATAATTTGCCAGGCAACGACTCTGCGTTGATCCACGGCATAGCCGGCGGTCAGCCGCACGCCTGTGAAACGTCAGGCACCGACGGCAGTGGCCAGGTGCGGGTGCGGCGAGTGCGCAGCATATGTTCCACACATGACATGCATGCGTGCCCGCCGCTGCTGATACGGCAGGTCGATCAGGCGGCTGGGCGAGCGGGCTGTTGGAATCACATGACTCGACGGCGGACGTCGACGTTCGAGCATGCATCAGGCCGGATATGGAACGAGAGCCCGGGCGGTCGAAGCTCAGATGATCGTGGTCCCTGTCGCCAGGTGCAGCAGGCAGTGCGAACACAGGGAGCCGCAGCGTGCACAGCATGCACAGCACAGCGGAAACAGCCCTGCGCAGCGGTGCCGCACGTTGCCGCGGTTGTCGCCGGCCCATGCGACCTCCGGCGCGTCGTGCTGCGCACCGACGGCCTGCATCATCAGCCAGTTGCGCTCGTTGGTGACGCCGTGGACCCAGCCCTGCGGGTTGAGGTTGACGAGGCTGTGGTGCATGCCCGTCTCGACGTCCGACAGGCACACGTGGCCGTCGCACGACGCCGACACGAGGCCCATCGCTGTGCGGCCCGGCACGAAGCGCATCGCGTTGATCTGGTACCCGTGGATGCCCTCGAACGAGAGGCGCTCCGACACCTGCGCGTGTGCGGCGGTGGCGGCGGCCATGCATGCGCGTGATGCATTGATTTCATGCATGTGTCATGACAGCGCTTGTATGCGGCGCCAGAAGCAGAGTCGTGCCATATGCTGGGGGCTCCACGTGAGAGGCATGCCGGTGACCCAGCGCATGGTGACCCAGCACGGTGCTCATGCATACGGCAGTATGAGTTTGCATGTTGGAAGTTCGCTGGCTGGCGAGTCCGGGAGGGAAGAGTCCGCTTGCATGCGGCCCTGCAGGTGCGTGTTGCATGCATGGGGTGTGGCTTGTGCGCACACGGCAGCGCTGGAGTGTGTGCAAGCGTAAAGACTCCATGCCATGTGGGAGAGAAGGGGGGTGACGGACCTCTTCGAAATCCCATACGGAGATGAGGCCCTTCTTGCAGGAGCTTGCCACGAGGTTGAGGGAGTGTGGCGGGAAGTCGACGGCGGTGATGCGGCGCTGGTGCAGCTTCAGGCAGGCGCTGCGGATGCGCCACGTCGCGGCCCGCCGCGGCACAGGCATCGGCCTGCAGCACCCCTGGCCACCTCCCCTCAGCGGTAGTTGCGGACACCACCACCACTGCTCTCACACGCACCAATCTAGTGCAGCCCCCTCTGCTGTGTGTGCTGTGGTCTGGTGCGCAGCCCCCGCACCTGCCATACGGTGAGTGGGGTGCGACGTTGATGGGTGCAGCCCGGGGCTGGCGCAGTGAATGCAACTCATGCCTCCATTGCGCGAATCAAGCATGCAGGCCTGGTCAGCACGACTAGCGCATACCATTGGCCGTGGCAGCTGTGGATCTGTGCACAAAGTGAACGCAGTCGATATCGTATGGGATACGTTGTGCAGTTTTGTGCTTTCTACCGTACGCTGGAGGAGAGTTCTGTTACATAGCAGACAGGTTCCGACGATGGCTGTGCCAGCACGCAGATTTGGACCACATAGATCATGGAGGCAGCACCTATTGCTGAGAGGGCAGCTCTCCCGCTGCTGTAGATTTGACGCCACGTTGGCACTCAGCGTCTCCGTCACGGGCTGGACTGCAGCGGAGCGGCGTCGTCAAAGATGCGTAGGTCAGGAGGGCAAGCGCAGCATGTGCAGCACGGCGCACAGCAGCAGGTGCTCGAGCAGCATTTGCGTACTGTTGTGAGTCGGATCGAGGCGAAAGGGGCATGTGGCAGCCGTGTGGCCTGACTTCTTGCAAAGGTAGCAGGGCTTTACGGGGCAGTCAACATAGACAGCGCCAACGAAGCCTGCTGTGTGCCCGGTCTGCCCGCACACTGCACACACCACAGAGTCCCGTGTGCTCATGGAGAGCTTTATTTTCTTTTTAGATTTTGCCTCCGTGATGATGACGTCTTCTTGTGGCAGCTGTGACGCCTGAATGTTGTGCTGTGATGAAATTTGAGCAGCCACGATGCTTGATTGGTCTCGCTGCAGCGCTTCTTCGTCCGAGTCTGTGCCCTGCTCATCATCTGGGAGCCAGCCGCAACAGTCAACAGTATGCTATTCTCTACATTGTATCCCGCAACACGCGATAGATGTGCACAGGGAGATCCTTCGTTAGCGACATACCTCGGCGGGAAGCGTCCACAAACGTTGGCACTGATGCCCGCGCCATTGTTCACACGATCAAAGGTTCTGATCTGAAACACGACCAGATATCATATATGTGCCTAAAATCGAGTACGGGCATACCTATGGGCATTGCTCACACTTTGCTTTGGACCCAGAGCTGCAGCTCGGCAAGTGCCGTCCTTGCAATTGCGTCCATCAGTGTGCGAAAGACAAGCGCAGCGAAATAGATTGCCCACCACACGTCGGCAGTTGCGCACATCAGAGCTTGATTGCAGTTCTGCGACGGCTCAGGTAACACGGACATGGAGAGAATGGAGCCAGGAGCACGTGGAATGTGTGTTGCATGGCCGTGGTACCTCCCGACACTCTGCATCGTGATCACCGAGTAGCGGAGACGCATGGTGGCTGGGCGAGGCAAGCGCACCAAGCCATGACCACAATCCTATCTATGACCCTCTCCATTTAGCTGCGACTTCAGGCAGGCTGAGTAGCTCAGATTGCTGTTGACCCCTTCCTGGACGATGGCAGCTAGGGCGTCGGTCGACCGTTTTGCTTGTTGTCATATCATTTCGCTGTAAATTCAGGTAAAGGAATATGTCCTAGGTCAGTTTGGAACATGAGTGACATCTCTTCATGGTAGATGGCCAGCTAATCGCTCTTCCACTCGTCATGCAAGTGTGGCGTTGCTGAAGCTTGCCCGGTGTAGATGGCCTTCACCACCCGCAGTGGACGAGCAAACGATGCGATTTCTGCGCCACGCAGCTCGAATGTGCGTCCATAGTGCAAATCCATGAATGCCGTGCTCGGAAAGCTTAACGTTGTTCTCGCTGCAAAGGCGTTTTCGCACGGAGTCACTGATCCATTCTGCAGGTTGGACCGGGCTCATACACACCGCAGGACCGGCGAATCGAGCATGGATATGCGCCATTCTCGTCTACCCAGGTCAGGAACTTGCGTTCGGGACCCGTCACAACCGCTGCATACACTCCAGGGCCCGGACACTACAAGCAGTCACGGCCTTCCACTGTGCCTTACGACGCAGGGGCCCCATTCTCAACAACCGGGCCTCGCCTGGCTGCCAATAAGTCTGCTTCGACGCTTGGTCCTGGACCGGGTGAATACGATGGCAGCAAACCCACTGCCAAAAAGTTTGGTCAAACGTAAGCCTATAGAATCATGTAATGCATGCCCACGCTGACAGCTACTGGTAGAACTGCGGAGACCTTCATGCAGGCCGGGGGGGGATAGGAATCGTGCTCGAGTAAGCATCTTTCGCCAGAAGACAGCACCGTCCGTGCCAGCCCGAACGCAGGTGTTCGGTTATGAAGAAGATCAGTCGGGCCGCCTGGTCATGCAGCCACCACCAGATCATGGACACACGGGCATGGGCATGGACCGCCCAGGCCCAATGGAGTATTCGCCGGACAAGCTGAGGCTCATGAAGTGCAGCCCTGCAACTGGGTGGGCCAAGAGCAAAGCGGAGCGAAATGCCTTCTGGTCCAGCAGTCTCAAGGTAATGCAGTGACACGGCTATTTCAGCAAGAGAGCTGGCGGCACTCATAATGGCTCACGGACATGATCACGTTGGATTGGATTCCGCTCCAGACCACGAGCTGTGCAGGTGCCAGGACCAGGCGAGTATCAGACAAACAGCGGGGGCAAAGCTGCAGCACCGAGCAGTAGCTTCTCAACCAAGGTGCTCCGCATGACGCAGACGCGGCCGTCAGACGACCGGGCGCCTCCAGGCCCAGGGGACTATGCTCCTACGTGCCGCGATGCCATTCAAGCCCAGAGGCAGGTGCCCAAGCAGCACCAATTCTTCAACTCAACGCAGCGGCGCAGCAGCGATGTCGACCCGCTCAAGCTCCGGTCAGCACCATCGTTCTGGAAGGATCCGGGGCCAGGGGCGTACAATGCCCCGTCTGCATTTTCCAGGCACAGCATGTCGGACCCATCGTGTTCGGCGTTCAACTCCACACAGGTACCAACTCGGCCCGCTCCCTGGAACTGTACCGCCAATGATGGCAGCTATGAGCATGGCCTCATGTGGCCATGGTGGTGGGTTCAACAGCCGCGGCCGTCCAGCCGCAATGTGATCTAGATTCGCACGAGACTGCCCTCAGAACGGCTCCGCGAGTGTACCAATCTAGCTGCAGTGTACCATTCTGGCATGCATGGAGACACACACACATGTAGGCTGCGAGTGTACCAATCTGGCTGGCCGCTCGAGTCGTCTGGGGCAATTGATTAATGGATGGACACTGCGTGTGCCACGCCACGCACTCTCTTGGCGTGCACTGCCATAGCAATCGCTTCTTCCGCCTGGCGCCACCTCGAGAGCCCGATATCGTTCACAACCGGCTGGCTGAGCCCGTGCTCAAATATTTATTAACGGAACTTGGAACGTACACGCTGCACTGCCGCGTGCCGATGCGCAGGCCAAGCTCAAGTTACGGCCCCCGGAGGTGCCTGGGCCCGGTGCGTACGACGGCGGCGACGAGTACTCCCTCTTTGGCTCGCTCGCAAAGCGCGTGGCCTCGCGCAACGCGCAGTTTGGGGCGTCCGGGCCGCGCTTCCCCGGCCAGAACCCGCACCGCGCCGATGGCGTGCTTAGCGCGGGCGAGCTACCAGGGCCACAAAGCTACTCGCCGGAGCGCGGCGCGGCAGCAGGGCCGCCGCAGATGAGCAGCACATTTGCGAGCGGCACCAAGCGCATGCAGCTGCCAAAGCCCCCGACAGAGCCCAAGGCGAGCGAATTTGAGACCGACGTGGAGGTCCTGGGTGCGCCTGCCCCCTTCTGCTCCACGCGTGCCCCTGCGGAGGATAGCCTGCAGTTCTGCATGGGCTGCTGCCCTGCCGGCCCTGCAGATTTGCCTGCTCCTGCCCGCGTGCACATACATCTCAACCAAGGCAATATCTCCACCTCTGAGTATACTCAGACGTCTCGTTGGGGACTGCCGTGACTCCCAAATCAACTGTGTTTTGTTCAGCTAGACGTGCTGTTCAGAACAGCATCATGTGGGAGCCAGCCCTGGGAAGAATTCGTAGGCAATGTGGTGCGTGGGCTCGACCACATTCGTGGCAGTGAGCTGACGCTCGCGGTATGAATTCCTTCCGTCGGCGTGTGAACCATCTGGCCAGACGTGGTGTGCGCTGTTCGCACATCGCTCACGTATTCAGCCTGAGGGACCATGGGTTGACCGTCTACCTTACTTTGGGTGCGTTGCGCAGTTGACGTCTCTCAGCAGTGCGAAATAATGTATCACAGTAAGATGCGCTACGTATACGGGCGGGTGTAGATCTGAATCTGTAGACGTACACGACAGCATCTGGCAGTGAGCGCGCGTTGGTGTCAGACTGTCGACGTCTACACACCTGGTCGTCTTGTGACATGGTCGCCTCCTTGGCGCCGCTGAGGCTGTGCTCAACCTCCACATGACGTACTTCGGGGCCAGACGTCGGTATCATGCAGCTGCTCACAAGCGTTCTTGAAACCCGTCCACGAGTAACAGCACCTGGTCCCATGTGCATAGCTGGCTAGATTTGTCATGATCAAGGACAGCTGCATGTGGCAGGCCAGATCGTGTGGGCTCGTCACAACCTCGAGGGCTCCTGATGTGTAGTGCCGCACTGTTGTGCACAGGTGGACTGCACAGGTGGGCTGATGGATCATGCGGTTCCAGACGGTGGCTGTGCTGCTTGTTCAGATTGTTTGTTTGTTTTGGTTATTTTGTTTGTTGCTTTCTTTCTCGGCGCTGCTGAGGCCGTAATCTATCACACAGTCACACAGGCCTAGGTGGACTGAACAGACCCAGCCAGCCTGGCTTTTAGACCGGGGCGGGGCAAGAGGACACAGCGAGCATGCACGCATCCTTTCGCAACTCTTCCGGCTGACGACCTGTGGTTTGACCATGTTAGCCGCGCCTGTGTTGTGGACGTTGCAGGTTGTGCATCAAGTGAACAACAGGGAGAGGCCCGGTTGGTTGCGAGTTCAGTGGGAGTTCAGTGGGGTGAGCATCTTGTGTGTGTGCACACCCTTTCAACCACACCTCTTCAACTACTCCTGCGTCCCAATTCGCTGCAGCTGCAGATGTCAATGGTCTAACCGGTCGTGGCAAGCTCATTAGTTTACAGTTGACGCGGTACAGCTTTGTGGCGATCCTGCAGTGCTGAAATCAGCGTTGTGCCCGCGGCGGCTACGGACATATTCCACAGTGCCCACAGGCCAGGCAACGCAGGATGCTTTCGGCTTGCATGCTGTGGATCGTGGTGGCGCTCCTGATGGCTGCTCCTGCTGCAGGTGACCCAAGGAATCTTGGGCCAGGATCCTATGAGATTCGGCCGCGGTGGCAGGGCAAGAGCCCACACGGAAACTATAAACCGGCGCCTGGCTTCGATGGCGGTATGGTCCGCTTCCCCGAGCACAGGAGCGTTGCGCCACCGCCGGGCACGTACGACCTCCAGGATGTGAGCCGAGCGCTGAGGCCATACTCCCGGACGCTGGCAGCATTTGGGGTGTCTGATGCCCGTCTGCCCAAGAACTCTAAGTACCTGCCTGGGCCTGGGGAGTACAATCTTGTGCCAGGCTGGCAGAAGCGGAGTTACAATATCACCTTTGATGATACACAATTACTGTAAGCAGCACTGTGCCACCGACTGGGCGTGCGGGCATGCATGAGTGTGCAGAGGCTGGTATAAGGTGTGTCTGAAGCGGACGCGAGAGGTGTCTCGGCAGAACCTATAGATGTGCAGACAGTTGACGTGTGAACCTCGAGTGCTGCATCTGCATGGGAGCTGTGCCCCGTTTAATCGCACGTGCGGGGATTGCTTTGGTGATGGCGGCATCTTGCTTCTAGCATGGTGTCACAGATGCTTGGGTGGTAAACTGTGGGCGCCAGTAGGTGTGGGCTGCGTATCTTCCAATGGCTGGTACGCACGATGGCCGGATGGCGTGTCCCCTCGTCACGATCGCGTCATGCTTCACGGTCGCCAACTTGCGATATGCAGATGGAGCCGCACTGTGGTCAGGAGTACCTTGTAGGTCGCATAAAACAATGCACTCCTTAGCGAAATAATTCAATTTGCTACCTGCCCCACTTGCATCCTAACCCGCGCACGCCATCTCCTCTCCCTCGGGCTCCCTCACACCTATGCATCAAGCCCCTTGACAACTGCGCATCCAGTCTCTGTGATCACCGAGCCTAAACAGCCCCTTACCCTTCTAAACGACCGATTACTACTGTTGTGAAGACATTTTCGGCTCTTGAGAGATGGAGAAACCTGCCGCTCCGAGTGAAGTGTCCACAGCCTCGATGCCGTCCATCATCGTCGAAGCCGCGCCAGAAAATCAACGAAAAAGGCTATCATGGAAGTCTGCTGCGAAGATCGTTATAATCATAGGCATTGTTGCGGGCATCGTCTTAGGCCTAACCGTTGGCGACCTCGATCGGCACATCGGCACGCTACTTGAATGGCTCGACGACAATCGAGTTGAAGGCATTGCGATATTCATCGGCGTATATGCAGCTCTGACAGGTGCGCCGATACAACGTGCATTTGTGACC
>JALKAD010000179.1:834177-844256 GCA_024500015.1 Ulva compressa
TGCCTGTCGACATCGTCTGACGGCTCGTGTAGAACGTCCAACAATGTCCTCGCATAATACTGCAGTCTCAGCCAGTAAAGCGTGCTGTATTTGGCACGTCCGGCACATTTCCTCACGGTTCACAGTCCGCGCATAGCGATCATACGCGCGGGTACATCGACTTGTCCAAGAGCAGGTCCGCGCATAGATCTGATACGCGCGGATATGGTGAGTTCGCGCGAGTTCAGCCGCGCATAGACATTTTATGCGCGGATGAGATCCGCGCATAGCGGGCCAGCCTATACTTACGCGCGGCCACCTGTACAGACGCTGCGCAGTGTTGCGCTCGCCTCGTGGGTTGTGTGTGTGCGCTACTGTTTCTATTCCGGGCGGGTGTGGATAATGCTGGCATAGCCGGTGACCATCAACACCTTGTGATTTTTTCTGTTTGTTTTGTTTGTTTAGCTCCGTGCTTGATCCCTCGGCGCTGCTGAGGCCTTGATCTAACAGCGTGCAACACTGATATAGATGATGCGATCGTTCTCCATGTACTACAGAACAGCAGTCGCCACACATGTACACACCGTGCAGCACCTCAGCACCAATTACTTGCAGCTCGCTTAAATCTGGCGCAACACTGCCAGTGTGCAGAGCTCTGCAGTGTGACTAAGCATTGGCACTCGCCGTGACCTGCGAACCGCCAGAGCAAAGCACCGATGGTTGTTGACAATCTACGTGAGTACCACTACACACAAAGGGGGGGTATGGTCAGCCATCAGTGCACTGAGTGCTGCATCCCGAGCGATTTGGCACGTCCCCGAGAAGAGCGTATACGTGTGAACACTCTAGAGCCGACGTCTCCATCGTGGACACAGCATTTCAGGGTAATTTCTGACGAGCAAAGCGCGCAGCAGACCAATCCATCATTACAACCCTTCTTTAAATTCATTGTAGTGCACAGTGAATGTCGCTTTCGGAAACCTCGCACTGACTGCAGTGACTTCATTGGTAAGCGCTGTAATTGCAGTAATTGCAGGGCGTCAATCTGTCACCTTCACAGCTCTACAACGCATCATGTGCTGGAGAATTAACCATTCACGGTGCACGTCCAATTACAAGCTTAAGGTGTAGAAGCGTCAGCTGCAGCCGAGGAAAGGCATGACGGCGAGGATCAGGGGCAGGCAGGCCTGCAGCAGCGGAGGTCCGGCGGGCGCAGCACTGGGGCCCACACACTAAGTGTGTGTGTGTGTGTGTGTGTGTGTGTGTGTGTGTGTGTGTGTGTGTGTGTGTGTGTGTGTTTGCTTTCGTGCCGGCGCTAGTTCGTTCTGGCATTTGCTCGTGCGGAGAGTGGCCTTGGTGCTTGCAATGGCATGTCTGTCTGTTTGCGTGTTGCCTGGTCTGTTGCCTCAGCGCTGCTGGGTCCTAGATCTATCACTGTGTAACACACCAAGTCTGCTGCGCTGCTGGGTCCTACATCTATCACTGTGTAACACACCAAGTCTCTCCAGAGTCAGATCTAGCTATAGAGGCCCTTGACCCTGATTTTTTCTAGCATGGCTTACGGATCTGCGTCAGCAGTTGTGTCAATCGATGTATGCATTTGTTGCAACGCGAGCAATGGTGTTCTTGCACGGCTGCGAATACCGAACGTAACTGGTGTTGACCTCGTATATGCTGGCTCCACGCGTACGTCCTCGGTCAAGCCATGTGATCGCGACACAGACCAAAAAGGAGAAATTATATGCGTGAGAAGGCTTTTCCGGTCCTTTAGTTCATCATGATCACATTGTACAATGAGTACTACTAGTATAGTGCTTTCGGATTCGAAGCAGCACACCTTGCTGGACGCCTTCTGGGATGAAATCGAATCCACTCCAAGCTAGCTATAGACGTGCTGACCATATGCATATGCATGTCCCATGAAATTAGCGACTGGGGATTTCACGAAATAGATGCTGAAATGAGCGTGATGAAGTTGAGCATGGTGTAAGCCGAGGTCGCCGTCGTTGATGCAGTGCCCGTATGCATCGGCCAAAGCGGAGGATCCGATACGACATCAGCCCCACGTTGCTGAGAAAAAGGTCTGATTTAGCTATCTGATTCAATCTTCTGCAAAAAGCAGCAAGCAGACTATGTAATTCCGATTCACGCCAAGTGCTTGACATCTGGTGACCGTACGTAAGTGGCGGGATGAAAAACTATTCATGTATCAACTCCACTGCCATGGCCAGTGGCTGTATGACACCGACTTAACATTGTTGCAATTGAACCATACATAGTACTGTGACGGGGAGGAGGCAACGGGTGTCAATCCATGATTGAACAAGAGAGCCCGTGAAGGCAGCATTCGCAGTTGCTGAATGTGCTTTTCCACCTCCGATAAACTCGGTTGGCGCGCCTAGGTGGGCGCCCACCAGGCTGGCATGTGCACACATGCATGTGCACATATGCATGTCGCCGATCCTAATCAGCTATACCGGAACAGCCAGCCATGCATAAATGGCTGCGACGACATGCGATCGTCACATGTAGCCGCCGATCGACGCAGGTCATGGTCAAGTTCTGTAACCGGCAGCTTCCAGTGTATCTTCTACCTCATTGCAATTGCCAGTACAGGGTCAAATAGTTGGACTGCCTGCTGGCAGTGTTCACCAATTGCAAGGTGCGACGCTGAATGTGAAGGATCTATTGCTAAATTGCTAAAGCTCCGCGTACATCGTTCGGCTGGACAACAGGCTGTCTGTAGATCATGCATTACTGTGGTGTCCTGCCATGCGTGCCTTGCAAGAGCAGTAGAGGCGGATCCTGCCACACCATATATGCTAGTAGACTAGCATGGCATGTTCAGCACACGTGCAACCTCTGCAGCTGCTGGAGTGTCACCAGGCCGTTTCTCGCAGCAGACCCGGGCAGCTCTTGCACTGCCGGCAGGGCGGGCTGTGCTGTCAGACCACAACGTCCGCTCGGACATTTTGTAGGCAGCTGGTGGCCGTTACGCTGCGCTGTGTTTGGGGGATGCTATAGCTAGAGATACCTGGGGCCATGTCCGTATGCACTCGCCCACCTCCCCGATCTTGGCTCACATCCATGGGGGCCCCCAGAAACGTTTCTGGGGCAGACATGCGGGTCCTCGGGCGGGGCTGGGTGCGGCGGGGTCGATCCGAATTCAGTGTGTAACTGGGGCGTGCAGTGTGTGCTGGAGGATGATGGGGAAATACCCGTGGCGGCCTATCCGCGATGGCACGTCAACACCGGCAGGCCGTCAGTGGGGAAAGCCAGGCCCGGGAGAAGCGCCTGCCTGGCCAGCCTGGTGCGGAGGGGCGTGGCTGCGCGCGCCTGGCGCGCCAGCGTGCGGCACAACGCCGTGGGCGGATCACGCATGGCATTTACAAGTGCAAGTGCATTTGCAAGTGTGCTTGGAGACCGATCTATGCCCTGCTGCCACTTCCGCATTCGTATGGAGGGACTTGTGTGCCTCTGGCCCAGCCCTGCCGTATGTCTCATGAACTCACGGGATGAACTTGGCGGCGCCAGTGGTGGCGCCATATTTGGTGCGCTTCTGCACTCCGCCCTTCTCAGCGGTCACGCCAGCTGCTTCCGCATCACAGACAAGTGGGCAAGCGGGTGCGTTACCTTCACGTCCAGCAGCGCCATGCACGTGGTGAGGATGTCCAGCAGGCCCCGCTGTGGAATTCGCTGCGATCGAGGGGGAAGGGGCGCGAGCGGCTGCATGGGCGCCCGGTCAGAGGCGGGGGTCTAGACGCGGGCCATGGGCGCGGCCGCGGCTCCTGATGGCGGCGGGAGGCCTGATAGCCGCGCAGGACTGCCCTCGGGCTGAAACGCCATGCCGGTGCGAGGGGGGTTGTCCTTGCCAGACGATGGCTGGGGCGTGCTGCTGGGCAGCTCCGCAGCACCGCTTGCGTGGTGGAGCATGCCTTGCGAGGGCAAGGCAGCGGGCGGCATCAGGACCGCGATCGGTGGTGGTGACCTGCCACCACCACCACCGACGGGGGTGGTGGTGGCAGTCAGTGGGGTTGGACAAGGGCAGGGCAGGGAGTAGAGTGCACGTGCCAATTACAACGGGGGTGTGGTTGGTGTGGTGCCATGCGCTGGTATGCGGTTGCTGCGGTGTGTCGTGGCTTGTGAATCGTTGCACATATATTGCTGCTCCCTGCCAGGAACTTGTTGGGATTAGGATTCTTGCTTGCTCTTGCCCTCGCTGCTGGACCCCTGGGTTGATCTATGTGTAACACACAGCAGACACACCGCCTGACACAGGCTGCACAGCTCAGAGCCACCTGACCCCACGGCACATGTGTCGCAGTTCATGTCATGCTGACTTATCTATGTGCCAAACGCAATCTGCAGCCGTAGGGAGGAGCTACATCAGTCCATGGGCGGCAGCAGGCCGGGAGTGCGAGAATGGATGATGAGGGACATGTGCATGTCTACATTGAATCATGTGCGAATGCTGTCTGCCCATCTCTGCTTGCTTGTGGCTTGATCAAGGCGCTGTAGGCTTCCCATCGTATGCTGGCCCACACCCACATTAGTAATGTGACATTACCCTTGCACACTGGCATATTCACGGATGTTGGTACGCGCTTGCCCCATGGCCAGCAGCCGGTACCAGTATACAGACCTCCATGCCCAGGTGGGAGCAGACCTGAGAACGGTGCATTCAAGTTGACCTGGAGCCCGCACAGGTAGTGCGAGTGGGGCTGGCTGTAGTGGGGGTGCTGCCGTTGGGGGGTCGGTGGTGGCCGGGACTGCTGGGGTGTGCGGTAGTGCGCAGTGTGGCTGGTGGTTGCTGTGTGCGCCTGTGGCGTGGGTGCCGCGATGGTGGGGTGCGGGAGTGCGTGTGTGTGTATGAGGGGTGTGGTTGTGTCGGCTGTGTCGGTTCGTTGTTGCCTTTCCCCTGAGACAGTTGATCCTTGTTGCTGTCTGCGTTCGGGTGTTTTGGCCGTCTGCTTTCCTGCTGTTGCCCTCGCTGCCGGGCTCTTGCGTTCATCTCCGTGTAACACAGGCAGCACCTAGAGATACGTACACCGTTGGCATGGCGGGGGTGAGTATTTCATGTTGACGGGCACGTGCAGATCTGGTGTGATAGCCTGCACTCATGATCAGCAACGCTCCATGAAGTAAGAGAGATCACAACCTTACGCCGCTGAGCGAAGCAAGCACGTGCTTTGCACGTGGCTACACAACCACCGGAGCAATAATATGAGCAACGTTGCTCATGTAAGTGTAAGCATATGCCACGGGCTGAGCCCCCCGGCCCCCCTCACCCAGCAACAGCCGACATCCACCACTGGCATGAACTTAGCAACGCATCGATCCGCTGCCCCGAAGCGGCTTTTGTAGGACACCCGGCCACTTTTGCATCATCTGCACTGGGAGCCGGGTATATCATGTTAAACACCTTGTACAACAATTGAAGTATACATCTTCAACAAGCGGCCATCGATACATTAGATATTGAATTTCTACTGATGAGCGCCTGCGCATCACTGCATGCAGCAGGTATACTATACCTGTGCGTAGTACGCACACTTTGCTCAGACCCGCCATGTAATTACACAGTTTTCATCCTCGGTTCCTGCGTTGTTTTTGTGTGTGTGTGTGCTGGATTGCGTGCCGGCGCTAGTTCGTTCGGGCATTTGCTCGTGCGGAGAGTGGCCTTGGTGCTTGAGGTGGTCTGTCTGTCTGTTTGCATGTTGACTGGACTGTTGCCTCGGCGCTGCTGGGTCCTAGATCTATCACTGTGTAACACAGTTCTCATCCCTGACCAGCGGTGACAGTGCGTGTGCACTAGTTCAGTGGATGCATTCAAACATGAATGTCCCACAAGTTTCTGGCATACAGCTGCGCCGGCACAGCGCCGGCTGTAGCCACCCCCAGACATGCCTATTGCATCTTCGAATTCTGAGCTATGTCTAGGAACGACCCAGCCACACAGCTGCGCTGTGCGGTGCACCCCGGACAAACACCCTGCATGCGGACAAACACACTGCAATAGGCAGCATGCCTAGTTCAGCTTCACAGACTGCAGGCTGAGCTATGTCTTGGCATGACCCGGCCACATAGCTTGACAGTGCGGCGCACCCCAGACACGCACCCTGCATGTGCGCACTGCCGCATGCAGCAACCCCGAGACATGCCTAGTTCAGTTTCTGAGCGGTGTCCTAACATGATCCACTCACACAGCTGCGCAGTGCACCCGAACACACACCCGGCATGCTGATACACACCACACACAGAAGGGATGCATCCAGTGGTGCAGCACCCCGTCACAAGTAACACACAAAAGGCAGGTGACTGTGCTTCCCTAGGCCTGTGGCAACCACCATGTAAGCTGAGATACGGTTTCCCATGTGTGTGGTGCTGTGGGATCGGCGATGTGAAGTCACGAGCGCCCAGCGTGCCCGCTCTACCGCGACTGCCGTGCCGCCGTCGCGAGGCTGGTACGCCCCGCACTGGGAAGGGGGGGGGATGCACCCCCGGGCTCGCATGGGGGGTGCATGTTGCGGCGTTGGCGTGGGAGTCCTCGGGTGGGGCTGGGTGCAGTGGTACTGGCCGGTGCTGGGGTGAGTTGGCGGGCGGGGTGTGAGAGTGGAGGCGGCCAGGCCTGCGCATGCTGGTGGAAGGTGGCGTGTGGTGCGGACGGTTAGAGAGCGTGGCTTTGGCGTGGTCGGCGTGGTGGTGGAGTACTTCTAGTAGTGCACTCCTGTGCGGTTGTGCGCGTGTGTTACACGGATATGAATGCAAGAGCCCGGCAGCGAGGGCAAGAGCAGGAAAGCAGACGACCAACACCCCGCAAGCAGGCAGCAACAAGCAGCAACAGTCCCGGGTGAAAAGCCACAACGAACCGACACAACTGGCACAACCACACCCGCGCAGCCACACACGCGCACTCCACTGCACCCCGGGCCACCACTGCGGCAACCACGCCAAAGCCGCACACAGCGACGGTCCGCACCCCGCACTGCCGTCCGCCCCCAGCAGACTCGACCACCACAAACCTCGCAATAGCAGTAGCAACACCGCAGCCAGCCCCGCCCGAGCACCCCACCTCGGGCACCCTGCCCATGAGACCCCGGGGATGCGTCTCCCGCCCCCCGCATGGCAAGGCGTACCAGCCTCCTGCCGGCTGCCCGGCAGGGGCCTAAGGGCGAGGCATGAAGGGCTCTCGTGGCGCCGCATTAATATCGCGATATTGCTCACCCCGCGGCAGTCTGCGGTCACCCGTGGGAAGACAGGGGGGCCCAGCATGGAAAGACGTGGAACCGACCAGCGCCGCAACAACCGCGGCCCCCGGTCCATCGTAGCGGCCGCCGGGTGTGCGGGTGAGTGGGTGTGCGGGCCCCTACACAAAAGGGGGGGGATGGTCAGCAATCAGTGCGCTTCGGGCCACGCCACAAACCAGTGGCGCACACAGCACACACCTAGAGCCGATGCATTCATTGTGGACACAGTCCTTCCGATGTAAACTAGCACAACCAGTTCGCACAGCAGACCAAACCATAACCCCCGCTTATTGTAGCATGTGGTTGTGTCGGTTTCAAGTAAAGTTTTTGGCTTCAAGCCCGTCAATGTTGCTGATTGTTGCTACCTGCTTGCAGGGGTCTGATCGCGTGCTTGGTTGCTGTTGCCCTTGCTGCCACGCTCTTGCATTGATATCCGACTAACACATGTAGGCGGGTGGCCGCGGGCTGCTGCGGGGTAGGCGATGCAGCGCCACGAGCGCCCTTCATGCCTCGCCCTTACGCCCCTGCCGGGCCGCAGTCGGGAGGCTGGTACGCCCCGCCCTGAGGGGGGCGTGCGCCCCCGGGTTCTCATGTGTGGGGTGTCCGCGGTGGAGTGCTCCTGTTGGGAGGATCGTTGTGGCCGTGCCTGCTGGGGGCGGACGGCGGTCCGGGGTGCGGACAGTTGCTGTGTGCTCTCAGCTTTGGCGTGGTTGACGCGGTGGTGGGGTGCGGTGGCGTGCGCGTGTATGGTTGCGCGGGTGTATGTACTCTTACATCGAGGGGCTCCGAGCCAGTGCACCAAGCGAATGTACAACTAGGTTCTAGACTCACATGCTTCTCAGCAGATGCGAGCCGGCCAGGCGATCACCTGGCACGAACTGCGCACCCGTGAGCCGTGCTACCCTGGACATGGTCTTTCTGATCACAAACCCGTTGCCTTTCACTGTCGCCGCACTGAACTCCCGCAAGGAATTCTCAATCCAGCGAGCCTTCGCTCGCTTGTCGAGTGGCCCAACCAACGACACTGCCAGCTTGTTGAGGTACTGCATGGCATGCGACCCTAGTCTGCCATATGTCTCATGTACAACCGGCACCACCTTGTACGATCCCTGCACACTCTCTTTGTACTTGTTAGTTTGACTTTCGGGTGATGTACTCTAGTGTATGTACTCTTACATCGAGGGGCTCCGAGCCAGTGCACCAAGCGAATGTACAACTAGGTTCTAGACTCACATGCTACTCAGCAGATGCGAGCCGGCCAGGCGATCACCTGGCACGAACTGCGCACCCGTGAGCCGTGCTACACTGGACATGGTCTTTCTGATCACAAAACCATTGCCTTTCACCGTCGCTGTATGTATGTATGATTACATCGCCGTATCCATGAGGACATTGACACCTCCGACAAGCGGGACCGATTTCACCCTCAATGCAACACGCGCCTGCAAACCTCGGTCGAGACCGAGGCGTGCAACCACGCGAGCCAATTCTCCCAAAGGCAACGGACGAGCAACCACACCGGCCACTCCAGTCACTGGGCCACCGACACCAGCGATCAGAGTGACAGCCAAATCAGACCAAGAAACACGTTCCTCCTTACCCAGGCCTGATTTGAACGACAACACATGAGACACAACACTCAACAGACCATGGCCAAGACGCTGTGCCGTCAAGTCGGGCGGCAAGACCGACCTGATGGGTGCGCGCGAAATGTAGTCCGTGAAGGCACCAGCAGCCTGTGCAAACATCAAATGCTTGAAAGGCGGCGAAACACACAGAACATGGGACTCTCTAGACCGTGCGCTCATCAAAACACGAGCCAGGGCGGGTTCCACTTTATCTATGAACGGAGCACGAGAGCCTAGGGCATGACACACGACACTACGAATCCACGAGCCTAGTACCTTGTCTTTGCCTTCTCGTGCTTGAAGAGTCTTCTCAAAGAACGCATGCCAGATGCCTGCCAATATGGTCGTACGGGTGAGGGTGGAGAACGTGACTGTGCGATTGAAGATGCGGGGACGTGCGGACGCTGCGGTAGTGCGCCTAAGGGATATACGCACGGGAATGTTTGCGGGCATTTGTGACACGATGTTAAGACCTGTGAACTTGCGGATGTGCGTGCAAATGGTAGTGATGTGCGTGTCGAAGTCCAGGCCCCGGGCACAGCGTGAGCCGGTACGGCCTGGAAATGACAATGAATTGACAGCGAAAGGGAACCGGTGACCGGGCATTTTCGACATCTTGTGCTTCCAAGAAAGTTTGGCGGCAGAAATCAGTTCGCTGACCGGAAGGATGCCACAGTCAGCAAAAAGGATTTCTGCATGGCAATCAAAGTGGTGTAGACCAAAAACAAGGCGCAATGCTACTTTGCAGACAGAGTCCATCCTGTCCAGGTCGCTTTTTGGGGCGATCCAGGTTTCTGCACCGTACAGAGCGGGAGTGTAGACAAAGGTGTGAACTAGTCCGATGCGGACTGATGCAGGCAAATAATGGCATCGCAGGACGGGGCGCCAGGCCCCGAGTGCTTTGTTCATTTTCGCACGTACGTGGGTGATGTGTGTGTCCCAGCCGCCGTCCGACTGATGGTGGACACCAAGGTGTTTGACGGCATGCGTATGTGCAAGTGCAGAACCGCGCAGTGTGAACGTGGGTGGGGGAGTTGCAGGTGGTGGGTTGAAGACCATCACGTGTGACTTCTCAACATTCGGGAGCGAACGCCACCGATGCAACCATTGGTCGACTACATCGATGTGCCCTTGCAGTCCAACAGGAGTCAGCGACAACGCATTTAGGTCATCTGCGTATGTGAGTTCGGCTATGACCGTGTGGTTGGGGTCGCCGAGTGCAATG
>JALKAD010000179.1:856491-878794 GCA_024500015.1 Ulva compressa
TGAACCGTATGCTCATGCGATAGCTGTTGCAAGAGGCTGTGGCATTGCGCAGACATCATCGATGATTTCGCAACCGCACGGCATCCCATTCCATAACTGACAGCATAGCTGGACAAGGGTCCATGATAGTCTCAAATATAACATAGGAGAGGACGTAATAATGTATTTGCAGTTATTGACAGTATGTAAAGGCTAACGTGTGACTGGGTGAGACATGAGCAGGGCTCCTGGTGCTATTTAGGTGATCATTTCAGAGTCGCTGAACTAGTGCGCCGTCTGAGCACCACTCAGATCATCATTATGGAAACACCGATAATGCAGCAAAATGCGGGGAGGCTGCCTGTTGCCACGCCATACGAGCAGGAAGTCGTGCTGCTAACAACTGTCGACATTGCACCCGGTTACTCAAAGGTGATCAAGATGAGAAGGGCGGACAAGGCGCGTGATGTCGCGCAACAGTTTTGTAGAGCTCATGGCCTTCCAGACGCAGTCATCGGAGCCTTGGAAGCGCACTTGAAGTCTCACCTGATGGAAGCAGGAGTATGGACCTCGTGTGCCCCATGCCCGCAGCTACAGTCAACAAGAAAGCCGGCATGACTGGATGGTTGAGCTGCAGATATCCCCCGAGCCGTCTCAACAACCGCATGGCTCTCTAGATAGCCAAAAGCAGCAGTTTCCCCGATCAATCAAAGCTAGCACATCCAGCGCGCACAGCCGCAGAAAACCGAAGAAGCGTGCTACACCGGCTGATCAGACAACGGTTTTCGACCGTTTGTATCAGCTGGCAAGGGCCAAGGCTGAATCTGAGCAGGCCCATGAAGCTCTGGATGCTCACCAACGCCCATCCAACGATGCACATGTGCGTCCCATGCCTCGTCCCTGACAACTGTGCCCAGCACCTGCAACCTGCACAGCGCTACAATGACTCTCTTGCATGCAGGCCGATGCGTCACAGCGGCACCTGAGGGGAGAGTATGCAAACTATGGAGAGTTTCTATACATAGAGGGCCTTGCCAACATGGAGCACCGACGGCAGAAAGCTCAACATGTCTCTCAGGAGCTGAAAGCGCAAGAGCTGCAAGGGGCGACCTTCCAGCCGGAGATTCTAGAGAAGTCACGCTCTATGCGCTCGCATGTGCATGTTCCAGTCTGGCAACGCCTGGGCCGGCACAGCCGTGCCACCTCCGCTGCAAAGCGTCGCGCCATCTACCAGGCCGACCGTGACCGAGACAATTTCACAGAATGTACATTCAAGCCCAAGGTGTGCTTTTGGCATGTCGCTCTTGAATGCCGCTAGCAGGGCCATGCAGCCAGCTTACCGTGTGCTGTTGTTCCCATGACGACTACACGGCACCTGCAGTTGTGTGGGGCAGTTCGGGCCTTCCCCAGCATCTGCAGTGGTGTGCATGTCAGGTACTCGTGATAATGCAGGGGATGGCGGGCTATGCTTGCTTTGCTGTGGGTCCCTTTTGCGCAGTCCAACGGGAGATGTATCCATGCTACCTATCTGCTTCAACCCCCAGTCTTGTATCGACTCCTTTGTGCCCTCTTAGACTGTGTCCTCCTTCTCGTCCACCCCTGTCCGTACATGTGCTATGGCCAATGTCCGACTGGGTTTGGCGTGATACCCTACTTTTTTGGGGGTTTGTGTTTCAACGGGCATGTAATGATGGAGCATCAAAGCTACGCCTCAGCGTCAGCATAGCATGGTCAACACTACTGCCGGTCCCGCGCTCCTGGCAGTGAAATGTATTTGCAACTATGCAGATAAATGACAAGAGCAATGACATGATGTCACAGCGTCAAGAAGTGTTGAAGCAGATGCATATAAGCCCGTACGAGAAGCTGTACCAAGATGCCGAAGTGCGAAGGAAAAAGTTGGAACAGAAAGAGGCCAAGGAGGAGTCGCTGCACACAGCGGCGCTCCAAGACCGGCCCGGGAGCGCCAGGCCCCTCAGCCGCTCCCTGGGCCACTTCCCCTCAGAAAGCTCCATCGACCTCCACTCCATGTGCTCTCTGCCCGCCTCGGATCGACTACACGCTTATCACTTGAAGAAGGAGGTGCGTAATCATGGCGTTGCCAGCCCTGTCCTGACGCTGCCGTGTATGGCGATGCGTCCCGCACAGCGACTGCGTCTGCGCCGCCAGACTCTCACCAGCCAGCCTTGCACGCCTACAACGGCATAGCCCTCACATCCGATGGCGGCGTGGCGACCAGCAAGGCCAGCAGTGTGGACGACGGTTCAGGGAGCTTGGCGCGTGCAGGCAAAACTGAGCCGGGCGCGAGAGGCGCCGCTGCGTGATGCGGAGGGCAACCCCTTGTTCACTCCGCGCACGGGGCGGCCGCCGGTGGCGGACGCACGCACAGCGGCGGGCGTGCCCGTGTGGGAGCAGCTGTACTCGCGGCGCCACGAGGCGGCCGACCGGCGGCACCAGCTGGAGCGGCAGCTGGAGGAGGAGAGCCGCCGCACCCGT
The DNA here is from genome assembly GCA_024500015.1 of Ulva compressa. Lineage (NCBI taxonomy): Eukaryota > Viridiplantae > Chlorophyta > Ulvophyceae > Ulvales > Ulvaceae > Ulva > Ulva compressa. The sequence goes on from JALKAD010000179.1 coordinate 858,967, forward strand.
GCTGCGCCGCGCGTCAACAAGCGCAGCGAGCAGCTACTGCACGGCCTGCAGCACCGCCGCTTCCAGCAGATCTTCGAGTTCCTGGACCAGCAGCAGCGCGGCACGCTGGACTTGCTCGAGACGGTGCTGAGCGACGCAGCAGAGTTCCGGACGCTGTCGTCGGAGATCCGACAGGATCTTGAGGCGGCTGCGCTGCTGCTGTGCGTGGAGCGCGCGCTGTGCGAGCCGGGGGCCGGCGCAGGCGATGAGGGCGGGCAGCGTGCGTGGCTCATGCATGCGCACACGGTGCTGGCGGAGCGGTGCACGCTCGGGGAGGCGGTGGAGACGGTTGTGGGGGAGGAGGAGTTCATGGCATTGATGGCGCGGGTGGTGGCGGAGCTGCCGCGGGTGCCGCCGCGCTCGTACCTGCTGCCGGACCTTCGCATGGATGCCAGCGAGGGCGAGCTAACGTTCCAGCCCGTGATCAACGACCGCTCGGTGGAGATGGCGCTGCAGCGGTGGCCGGACCGCGCGGGCCCGGTGTACGAGCACCTACACGACCACGCCAAGACCGTGCAGGTGCGGCCCGCGGGGCTCGGCGAGCCGGGTGGCCGTGGGCGTGGTCCTCCTGACGGGCGGCAGCGGCACGGCTTCGCGTGCACATGCACATGCAGCTTGTTGCCGCTCGTGCATCGCTGCATTGACACAGAACGCCTCGTCAGGAACCGACAGAGCTGTCGACGTGCAGCTGCAGTGCTGCCAGCGTTGTCAGCACTAGTACTGCAGCGTTCCGCACTGCTGTGTGTTCACAACGTCTGGTTCTTGCTTTTGGTGGACGCATACGCCAGTCCCCTGGGTGCTCCCGCCGCACACCCTGGGAGGGCGGGGATGTATGCATGCGATGCTCTGACCGCACCGCTGCAGCGCGCTGGTCCACAGGTGTGGTGTTAAGCGGGGGGTGGTCTGCAGAGTCACAGGGAGCGTCGGATGCGAGCGCATGTGGTGGAGGAGCTGTCCAAGTGCACGTTCAAGCCGGCGCTGGTGGCCTCCCAGAGTCACGGACGACACCGGACTGTGCACACGGCTGACGGACCGCCCGGCTCACCAGCGTGGGAGACCGGAACACAGCCCGAGCATGCACGGCGAGAAGTAACAGATGGTGCTGTCCGCAAGGCCTGTCATGCACCTGGTGCTTGGATCTGTTGCAGCCAGTTGGCCCTTAAAACATACCATGTTCTGCTTGCAGGATCGTTGTGCTCGCAGTCGCTGTTGGACATTGCGAAAGGGATGGAGGACTTTGAGCTCACGGATGACGAAGACACTGGCGAGTTATGCCAAGATGTGGGCGAGCAAGACGATGATTGATCAGAGATTTGGGTGCATCGAGCACACTTGCTTTGTATCCACATGTGTGAGTGATGGAGGAGTGGGGCGATGGAACTGCAGGCACGGTGTGCGTGCATGGCGTGAACTCTGATCAGCATGGGGCGATTATTGACATGTAAAGCCTGGTGCCCCATGCAATCTCACTGGCACACAGGCAGGTTACTACTCTGGTGGGTGACCTGTGCTGTACGAGGCATCGTTCTGTGGGAAGTGCGAAATCAGCACGAAGCTGCTTGGCCGCCCAATTTTTCACACATCATGTTCGATCAGACGTCATGTAGTCGACATGCATTGGCTTATCCTAGCGACCTCCTGTTGGTACTCTTCGCTTATCAGACATGCTAGTTGATCAAATGGCCTCCTTGCATCGGCCAGGCGCATTGCACTTGCCTGTACGAATTCCATGCCCAGTTGACTTGCCAATGCCTCACCTTCGGCTTGTGAAACCTGCAATGACGGATTCAGTGCGAGATCGTCTAACAGTAATGCCTTGCTGTACTCCAAAGCGGTCGCTCACCTGGTGCATTGATGGAGGTAAATCAATCTTGCATGCAACCAACACGCCCTTCAACTGTTTCTTTGGCCGGGTGGTCCTCATACTCAGCATTTGGTGCCATGTCCTCACAGCTGCAAATGATGATTTGTCGCTGACACTGTAGACCAAGCAGCAAAAGTCATGTCCAGTACCCAATCCCTGTCCCACTAGCCCCTGCTGAGCTGGGTGGCCACCAGTATCCAGGAGCTGCAGCTTGACATCCATCTCCTCGTTCTGGCCTGTTGCATCCACGACGGAAAGCTCGGTTCCCACAGTCTGCACGATGTCTCACGGAGTATGCCATCGATCCTGGTGTGCCTCAGATCGCAAGCCAGCTAATCAAATCAATTGTTCAGACAAGGGTGCTAGCGTGTGCGGCGTGCCATTTTGTATGTTTTCGGAAAGTCTCGGCCTCGGCTGGCATATTGACAAATCAAGCTTGTCTTTCCACTGGCAGGCCCTCCTGCAACCAGGAGCCAGTTTGGTGCACGCAAGATCAAATCCACAATGGCGCCGAACACACTCCCCAGGCAAAGACACTTACCACATATTGGAATGTTGCAGCGTATTGTGCCATGAATGTCTTTTGCCTTGGTCATGTTGAGTACGGACAGGGCGCGATAGCTTCTGTGAATACTGCCAAACCCGCAGGCTCATTGCCACATTGGATGCGGCTTGTTGTCCACCAGCTTATGAGGAAAGTGTTGAAGACCGAGATTTCCGGTGCAGGCTGCCAAGACCAGACTCAACGTTCGAAATGTTCGTCCCTCTACGCACAAGCATGCATGAGGCGCAGCTGCAGACCATGGCATGCAGGCGTCCCGCAATAGATCCAGACTCCGACGCATCGATCATCGGCTGACTGCATTCAGATTTTATTGGCAGCGTGCCTGCAAGTTCGTTTGCTGATCACGGCGCCAGTTATAACGACGGAAACGAGTACAGATAGTGTCGCAGCCGGTTCAATTGGTCTTGACTTGCCCATGCAGTGAGACATCTCCAGATCTGCAACTCGGGCATGATAGCTTTACAGACGCTTTGACTTTAAGTGGGTTACTGCGGCTTCTATAGACAGAATCGACATGGTGCAAGGCGAAGACTTGCCCCTGGAACCAGAGTTCATTGATGACATAGGGGCCTTTTTTGAAAGCCAGATTAGTCCAGACCGAGATATTGATGCCATCTTGAACGGGATGCGTGAAAAGCTGCAGCACTATACCTTGGCAGAAAACCGCGCGCTGAATAGACATCAAAACCTGAATCAGCAGGAGGCTCATTTGAAGAAGTCCCTAGATTGCGTTAACATGTTGGCGTCGAGAAAGGAATCTGAAGAAGACACAGTTGTGGATTATGCATTGGGAGGTACGGTCTCAGTTCACAATTGATCAACTGGCATCCTTGTGACAATGGCTGCATGCCAATCTGGTTTGCAGCCAACCTGTTTGCAAAGGCCAAGATCCCACCTGCGAGCCGCGTCAGTATTTGGCTTGGCGCTGAGATTATGGTGGAATACGAGTTAGATGAAGCGAAAGATATGCTCGAAACCAACCTCAAGAAATGCCAAGACTCACTACATGAGCTCCATGAAGAATGGCAGAAAATCAAGGACTGCAAAACGACAATGGAAGTCAGCATAGCACGGTGTTACAATTTCGCGGTAGAGAAGCAGAAAGAGTTGAAAGCGCGTGAAGGTGCTTCGTAGTACCCGTTGCGTGTAGCGATGTTTCACCCAGTAAGTGTGTGTGGAGTTTGGTATGCCTGATCAATCATGCCTTGCTTCATCAGTGGCAGCAAGGCCGATTGCAGCTGCCATTGCTTCTGCCGTAAGTCCACTTCCAGGGCTGCCGCTGCAGCCTGTGATGCCAGCTGGTGGCCGACCACGTCTGCAGGAGATGCCAGAAGCGGAGCCACTGTGCTCTCCAATCCGCTATCACGCTCATCTGGTGTGTTTGCTGCATCAAGACGTGCACCATATTGCCGCACAGTACCTTTCCCACCATCCACACCATACAACACTGCATCTCCAGCCCTGTCGTAACCACGCCAGGCACTGCCTCCCAGGTCTCTCGGCACATACTCAGCTGCTTGCTTCGTGCGAGGGTTGTTATGCAAGCCTCCATCCTGCCTTGTGAACGTGTGCGACAGAGACCGTGCCACAGTGTGCCAATTCCAGCTTCCCGGCTGCTTGCACCTTGCTGCTTCTGCAGACAGTGCTGCTGGGCATGGTAGTTGCTGGTGCCTCCACGTGCAGTCAGCTTTTCGACTGACATTGGCTGCACCAGTTCTGTGACTATGCCTGACACGACCGTCTGCCGCCACGGTCCCGTGTTGAGTTGGGGATTGCCGCCATGGATCCGTTTCATTCCGGACTTTCGGGGCACTCCCGATACTGACGGTTGCTGGAGTCATTGGTGGCTTGCCTGCTGTTTCGAGCCGATCGGGCAGGAGCATCGGTATGCCTGGTTCACCCTGAATGCTCTGAGGACCACCCTGGGAGCTACTGCATCCATGCCCTGGATGTGCAGCCGAGGCGGCCAGCATCTTGCTGACTGACGGAGTTAAAACGTGGCGCCTGGTGGCCTCTCGACAGGACGAGCCGATTCTAGCACCAGTATGAACACTGCGCAAGCATGCATCTTTTGACTCTGCATCGTCATACTGGCCTGGTCCAACATCACAACCACCCTGACCGAATCTCCGGTTGAGTGCATCGAACTCCCTTGCCCGTGTGCTGAGATCTCCCCGTTCAAGCCGGAACGGACCATCGCGGGAGCGGCTATGAGGGCGTCTGTGGGACACTCGGGACTTGAGACACCTCAAGTCGCTCACCTGCACACGCATGTCTGACGCTGGACGAAGTTGTGGCAGACAACAGGGCTTCACCATTCATGGTGGTTGTGAACCAGACACAACAAACCTAATTTGGCCCATCTGCAGCTGCACAGACGCATGGTCCTGCCTTCCAGCATGCCTGACAATGTGAAAGCGTCCAACACGGTGATGCTTCCCGCCGTAGATGTGGACGCACATGGTGCTCCCCAGGCCCGGGAAACCTGTGCTCCCGGCGACTGTACAGCTCGTACAGCTCTCGAAGACGCATCTCACATGCCGCTCCCAGGCACATGTCCACGAGCGCAGGAGAAGGCACAGGGGGGAGAGATGGCGGTGCCATGCAGCTAGTGCCCACTGCTGAAGTCGTTTGGCCCCTTCCTGGCTTGACTGCATCGTCTGGGGTCTTCCATCCCTGCACGCTACCCCCACTAGGTATGGACAGCATGTCAACAAGCGGGGTCCACAAACTGTTACGATGACGAGTCTGGCAAACGTAAAGTCGCTATGCGATATTTGTAGTTGTGCGAGTGGAGCTGGTTAAACGTACCACCAGCTGCCTCTGGGTTGCTGGCGACCCGACCAGTGCGCTCTCCCGGACTGCGCCAACACCACCGATCGGTGGCTCTTTGACGACTTCAAGCACACGATACACGGACGATCCAAATACAGGAACCGTTGTGATGACAGGTGCACGTTCAGCAATCCCCGGTGATGCTGGGGAGCCCTGCAGCGAGGTGGCCATTATGGACGCAATATCTACTTTAGAGATCAGCAGGCAGGGTACTTATGTACCAGTGCTGTCGCACGCATCAAATTTCGCCGGAGCGTGCTCCAAACTGCTGTCAAAGGCAGCGGAGTGTGCGCACGCCGAGACAGTGACCATCGAATCGACCATGCAGCGGCTCGGAGCTTGCAGAAATTAGTTACTATGTGTACTGGCTGACCATTCGCAGCCTGTAGATGGTCCGCTCCGAACAATTCGAACGATGGTTCCCCTGGTTTCGGGTGCGAATGTGAGATCGCACCTCTGACCACGATGTGTTGGAAGACATGTCTAGAGACGGCCGTTGCAACGCGTCGTCGAAAGCATGCTTCAAGCTTTCGAAGCTACACTCGCATCATCACCATCAAGGAAAAGCCATTTGGACTTCCGCTGCACAGCGGGACTTACACACTGGCTGGTGCTCACGGTCGTCTCGTTGTTATGATCCGCAAGGTGATATGACATGACCTCTTCCGTGTCCACATGTCGCTAAAAAGCTACACTGGTGCTTGAGCTGACCACCATATACAACAGCCATGGGGTGCGCACAGTCTAAGGTGGAAGATGCGAGACCCCCGGCCGTCCCTGCGAAAGCGAAAGCGGCCATGCCGATGTCTTTGCAAGACACAGCCGCCGTTGACTGCATTCTGCCTGCGAAGTGCGTTTGAAATTCCGTTCACTCACCTGTTGCCATGCTTTTGCGTGTCAATCGGCGCCGTGACAACCTGCCTGATTTGCACAAAGCAAGCGCACGGTGACACCTCCTTTGCCAGCGTGTACAATTTGTAAGTTACAGGATAAAACTTTTGGACACGTGCAAACGTGAAACAAGGCGCGATTTTTCAGGTTTCAGCATGAAATCACAGACTTCTTCAACCTCGGCAAGGTCCTCGGGAAAGGACAGTTCGGCACTACTCGCATCGCTGTGCAGAAAGACACCGGCGAGAAGTTCGCGTGCAAAACAATCTCCAAACGCAAATTGGTTAAAAAGCAGGTGTGCATGAGTTTGGATGAAGTAGTGGATGTTGGGAAACTACATATGGACAATGATGGGCAAATTTACAGGACCGTGACGATGTCAAGCAAGAAGTCGCCATAATGGATCACCTTTCGGGCCATGCTAATGTGGTCAAACTGGTCAATGCATTTGAAGACCAGAAGAATGTGCACATTGTCATGGAGCTATGCACGGGTGGTGAGCTGTTTGATCGCATTGTGTCACGTGGGCACTACTCAGAGCGCACTGCTGCCCAGATCATCAGGGCCATTGTGGAGGTAGTTGCCCACTGCCACTCCATGGGTGTCGTTCATCGTGACCTGAAGCCTGAAAATTTCTTGCTCAGCAGCACTGGGAATGCATCAGAGTTGAAGGCCATCGACTTTGGCCTGTCTGCGTTCTTCCAACCTAACGAGTCTATGACCGATATTGTCGGCTCAGCGTACTATGTGGCCCCAGAGGTACTGAAGAAACATTACAGCTATCAGTGTGACATTTGGAGTTGTGGGGTGATCCTGTACATTCTCCTGTGCGGCATACCACCGTTCTATGCGGAGAGCGAGACTGCCATATTCCGAGCTGTGATCAAAGGCACCGTCGACTTTGACAGCCATCCATGGCCCAGCATCTCTACGGAAGCAAAGGACTGTGTGCGGAAGATGCTCACCCGCGACATCAACAAGCGTGCAACTGCTGAGCAAATTCTGCAGGTAAGAAGTGCACATTGCTGATGCGTGTCGGTGCAGAGGCCATGCACCATCTACGAAACTGCAGTACCGCAGATATTTGTGTGAGGAACAGTGCTGTTGAACCTCGGTCTGGAACTGCAGCATCCTTGGATGACGGATACAGGCGTTGCCAGTGATAAGCCATTGGAAAACGAGATCCAGCAGCGCCTGAAGAAATTCCAGAACTTGAACAAGTTGAAGCGGCAGGCTCTCAAACTGATTGCGTCGTACATGCCTCCAGATGAGGTACAAGGCCTGAGGAACCAATTCAAAGCTCTGGATAAGGACGGGAATGGTGTGGAGATACTGATGGGACTGCAGCCATCTCCACTGTACCGTGTTTGTAGTGTCCCTCAAAGCCGAGGGTCCCTGCTTCCAGAGACAATGCGTTGCTCTTTGACCAGGCTGGCGACACTTCAGCTACTGTTGCAAGAGAAGACATTGTTGACACTGCGCAGCAATGCCGAGTGCGGATGCCTGCAGGGACAATCACTGTGGAGGAGCTGCGTGAAGCTCTGACAACCATGGACAGAAAGCTGCCAGCAGACGAAGTCGCCAACCTGCTGCAAGAGGTGGACATGAATGAATCGGGCGCAATCGATTATGAAGAGTTTTTAGCTGCAACTCTGCATGCATCAAAGATTGCCACAGACGAGCATTTGAAACGAGCGTTCCAGGAGTTTGATGCAGACAACTCAGGTGTGGTTGCTGCTCGAGTCCGAATGGAGAAGGGTACTGCGATTTTGGTTGTGCTAGATCGTCACATTGCAGGCACCATCACCCAGGACGAATTGAGGCAGGCGTTGCAAAAATGCGGAGGGTACGAGGACGATGACATAAAAGAGATTCTGAGGAAAGTGGACAAGGATCAGGATGGTTGCATTGACTACGAGGAGTTTGTGGAAATGATGGTACGTGGCTGATCTGATGGATGTGGTATGGATTGGTAACACATAGGCTTCAGTGTTTGGAAGTTGCAGGTCCCGGCATCTGACGGTCCTGTACGGCAGCGCAAGCAGGCAATCAAGTTTTAGGACAAGTCTTGCTACACTTTAGATTGAAATAATTGGGTTGATGACCTAATACAGAATCACATCTAATCACGAAAGCTGTTGAAGACATGGATGGTGCCCTTGCCCATGTTCCACCTGTTGGGTACAGGGCTTCTGTGATCAAGCACACCCAGAGTGGATGCATGTAAGGCGGATCGGAAGAATTCAAACTGGCCAGCGTGCGCCAATAACATATAATCTACACTACGTCAGGAAATCATCATCATCATCATTTGCTTCCAGCAAGTCAGGCCCTCCCACGTTGATTGTGTCCTTTGCTGCCAGAAGGAGCTTCACCCTGAAGCTCTCCAACTTGGTCATACTCTCCCATTCTGCGATAGCTGTAGCGAAGTCGTCTGGTTTGGAAGCGAGCATTGCTTCCAAGCAATTCCCCAGCAAGCTGTCTTGCCTAGTTCCACAGAACTGAGTGTCTTGAATTTGGAAGGCCTCCCGCTTCTTCATGGCGGTTGTTATGTCCCCCTCTGCCATCCAACACAATGCAGCATTCATGAAGTGCTCCTTGGCACTATACTTCAGCAAGTTGTTGTTGACATACTCAGTTGCGACAGATTCAAACAGATCGGCAGCACTCTTATACTGCCTCATCAGTGCCTGAAGCATTGCAGCTTCCAGCTTCATCTTATACTGCAAGGCACGTGATACCATAAAGTCTGGCCAGCACACGAATGCTTAAATACACCGCATGTGCTGCCACAGATAATCAGTGCAGAGCACTAAATATACCGTGGGCACCCTTTCGTTTTTCACTATCACACACAGCAAGTGGCCTTATTCGTGTGATGAGCAGACAGAACATTTAACGTGATGCACTTTGCTAGCTACTTGACAAGGGCCGCACCATGTCTGTGTACTGGCTGTCACTGTCGTACAGCTTTGCTGCTTCAAGGAAAGTCTTCATAGCCATCTCCTGTGCTGCTTTGTCGCCGTCTTTGATATTGTTGGCAAGCTCTTTGCAAGCTCTTGCAGCTTGTGTAACCTTTCCGCTCTGGATGTACAATTTCTTTGCCCTCTGCAGACATGCAGTAGCTGACTTGTGATCGTCCCCTTTGATGTAAAGCTTTGATGCCTCCATACACGCAGCAGCGACATCGTAATGCTCTCCTTGCTTCTCAGCTACTTCAGCCACGCGCATTTGCGCCTTGGCAGCTAAATCATCTGCACGTCGTTGCGTACGTAAAACATGGCTTCAGCACATTGCAGTGTATGACGATCGCAGTGGTACGGATAAACCAATCATGTACATGTGGGCTGATGTCGTACATAGGCCTGCGACTTTGTAGTTGTTGCAAGCGCGCTTGAAGCAGTCCACCGCAGCGTCGGGATCTTTGCTGAAGCCTAAGAAGCCACCCTTTAGCTTTTTCTCTGCCTCAGCGTATGCTTTATCTCCATCTTGTTGTGACATTGTGGACTGATACGACGTAGGGCAGGTTTTTAGGGCAGTTTTTTCGAAACTCACTGCGGCACTTCTCGGCACTCGATCCGATCGTCAGATGTGAAATACTGCATTTAATGTGGTCCAGTTCCCTGTGTATGCAATTGCCTCGCGAGAACAATGCGTAAGCGAGCACGCAATCTCGTTACGATGCAACGTGCATGGATCCAGCAGCTATGTTTGCGCGAACAAACCACGTCTGATTGCCAGAGCAGCGATGCTCGGATTGGGAACTGTTTGTCGCGAGAGCCTGTGTTCAGTTCGGGGCAGTGCTAGATCTAATTGACCATAGTTGGGCCATAGCACAAGTCGCGCGAGCGCGCTACGCCGCTTCGTAGGTATACCGTGTGTTAATGGCTGTGTGCTGTTCCGCCACGCACTGACCAAGATCACGAGAACTTTCGGTAACGTTGGAAGCAATGAAGTTTTCTGCATGCCGCTGCGTGTTTTAGAGCGCGTGGAGTAGGACGAAACATGCGAACCTCCAGGCGCCAGTAGTAAATGCCTGCGAGGCAGTACGAGGGACATGACCTGCGCCACTTTACACCGATGGCTCAGATGAGCGTGCTACAGCAACCAGGACATTCTGTCATGTCAAGAGTAGGACGATGTCGGTAGGCCATGCCGATCACCGGCCCGCGCGCATGGTGAACAGCTGTGCTTGCATCCCTGCTGCTTGCGCGGCTTGCGGACGTTGTGGAGAACAGGCGTGTGCACACTTTTGTTCAAATGAGCCAGCAGGCTTAATGATGGTGCTCTTCGGTTGTACACATGTCGGCCTGACAGTACTGGCCCCTTATCCTTCGTGGTCCACGGGGCTCTACGCGCCTTTGAGATCGTCGGGTTACATGGTGCATGCGTGATCGCACGCCGGAACGCGTTCTGTACTTGGCTCCAAGATGATAGCATACATCCTAATGATATTTAAAATCGTCGGTCGAACCGGCTGCGCATCTACTCCTGCACCGTTGGCGCGTAGATTGGCTGGCTGGGATCAAGGTTGGCTGTTGTTACGTCGTCTTGAACAACGTGCCTGGTCTGTACGTGCGCCTCAGCTTACGCATCGGAATCTCTAGTCGAAGCTGAAGTCCAAGCTATGAGCGCCTCTGAATCTGAGCCGGAGGCTGGCGAGCCTTCCGTCCGGTTCCCTGGTGCGTGATCCGATAGCGCGCTCGCCATGGACAGACATTCCGCCCGTGCATGATCGTTCGATACAATGCCGCTTCACTGTCTGACTGCATGAAGGCGAAAGGGCCGGAGATGTGCATCCCGCATGCCCCCTCGTCACCGGCAGCAGTACCTGTCCATGGCAACACCTTTTGTGAGAATGACGGAAGAGTATTTTGTAGATAGCTCTAACCTTGTTCAGTCTGCGAATCAAGCTCTGGCTAATCCTGGTGGCATGCAGATTATCGTCGCAAGGTGTCGCTCAGCGGTGTCAAGTCTGGCTACACGCTGCTGTGCAGACACTTCACCACGGTTATATTTTTGCCCATTGCAGCTGCTATTGCGGTGCGTAATCTATCCTGATCATCCGTTACATGATCGTGTAGCCGTGGCGCACTCGGATGGTTACGGCACCAGCCTGAACTCACTACCATCGCCTCGTGTACAGTACAACCTTTGGGAAGCTCTGCAATCAGGCGCATTGTTGGAGCTCTACCAAGATGCATCGCAGCGCGAGTTGAAGCTGCGTTTGGTGCGATTCTGCCATCGCTGCTGCAGGTTGCATCATCGCCGCTGTGGCCAGCCTGGCCCGGACCCGCCGCCAATCCCTCTCCGGTCTCGATTATTACATTGCGTCCATTGTGAATGAGCCAGAAGTATAGCTATGCGTGCTGCCTGGCGATGGTTCGCGACCCAATGACCGCGGGCGCTTCCACCAGCGCGCTGCTTGACTCATCTTCACCAGTCGGGGATGGGGTAGCACCCGGGCCTCCGACAGCTGTCTGACACCGCGCTTCCCGTTCTGCAGGTGACGATCGTCGCCAGCGCATGCGTGCTGTCGTTACTCGGGTACCTGTTCTTCAGCAGCAGGGCAGTGTACCTCGTGAACTTTTCGTGCTACAAGCCACCCGCCAGGTGCCGCTCCCCGTCACCTCGGCGCTGCGACACGCGCCCACAGCTGCAGAGTGATCACTGCGTGAGCACGCTCGCACATGCATTGCAGCCTTGCACTGACACGCCCCCCTGATGCAGTATGAAAACCCCTTCCGCGTTTTTCGTTGAGGGCACGAGGTCCTGCAAGGTGACTGCTTCTTTCCTGCACTGGAAACCCCCCTCCCCCCCCTCTCCCAGCACGCACGCCGCATCCACACCCACGTCCATGCCCTCCCGCTCACCCCTCCAGCCACCGCTCTGTGTGTGTGTGTAGTTCAAAGATGTCTCACGAGTATTTCAAGTATCTATCTCGCGTAAGCCAGGTCAGCTCACCCGCTCTGCGCGGCCTTGCCCTCCTGTCCTGTCGCTGCGCAGAGCGCTGGCCTGCTCCAGCTGCTGCCGTGCTGTGCATGCTGTGCTGTGCATGCTGTGCTGTGATGCCCTGCACACCCGTGCTGCTTGCACGCCCGCCGCCTGCTGTGCTGTGCATGCTTCCCTGCCCTGATCCCAGCATGCATGCACCCCAGCTGCCGCCGCAGCATGCACCGCTGCCGCCGCCTCACCTGCCGACGCGCACTGCAGAAGTTTGACGAAGAGGCGATGGCCTTTCAAGAGCGCGTCATCTCCCGCTCGGGCCTCGGCGATGAAACCTATCTGCCTGTCGGTGCGCCTGCAGTCCTCACACTCTCAATATATTACCCGCCCACACTTGCACACTGCCGTGCCTGCCGACATCAAGGCAACGCACCCACACGCGTTCCAACACATCGTGTTGCTGCCACCCGCCTCCAATGCCTCGTGTGTGTCTGCCTGGCCGCCGCCCTTGTATGCCTCTCCAGTGACCGTCCATTCCGTTCCCGACAGAACCGTCCATTCCATCAACATGCGCAGCACACAGCAGCAGCCGCAGCACACTGCTGCAGCGCACAGCATCAGCCAGCCCGCTGCCACGGGCATCATGCAATCGGCCACAAGTCGGCACACAATGAGCCCAGCGCGCCCATCCACTGGCCATAACCGTGCGTGCATGCATGCAGCGGTGCGCATGCGGCCCCCGGTGATCAGCATGAAGAACGCGCGCACAGAGGCGGAGATGGTCATGTTTGGCGCCGTCGCGGACGTCCTCGCAAAAACGGGCCTGAAGCCGTCCGACATCGGCGTGCTCATCGTCAACTGCTCCCTCTTCAACCCCACCCCCTCCCTCGCAGCGTGCCCTCCCCCCCCCCCCCCCCCCCGCTCGCTCCCTGCACTCTCCCTGCCCTCTCCACTCCACCACGGAGCCCTGTGGGGTGTCGTGCTGTGCTGCGGTATGCTGCGCTGCGTTGAGCAAGCTCTTGCCTGCGCGAACGTAACACGGGAAGCGCGCACAGGGGACAGTCGGAGCACGCGACAGGGCGCACCAGTGGGGGCGGTGCCGCCGACCGGTGCTGTTGCTAGCACCGCCCGCAGCAGCCAGAGGGCCCGCGAATACACACACACACACACACACACACATGGACTGGTGTGTCTGGAAAGGCAGCCGTGGCGGGCAGAATCCGCCCGGTTGCTGAGTTGTGAGGTAGTGCGTCGGATGTGCCACTGGCATGACTAGCGCATACCGACTCTGTAACCACACACACACACACACACATCTGTGTGAGCACCGGCGCCGTCATGCCTCTATGTGTTTAAATGCGCTTTCATACCTTGTGGACGTGACCCTCTCCTCTGGTGACCCCCCCACACTGCCCCACAGAAAAACAGGTTGAAACAGTGATGCGTGTGAAGCAGCTGCATCTGAAAGAGTTGCGTTGGTGCAGGATGATCATCAACAAGTTCCGCATGCGGCACGACGTCACGCATTTCAACCTCTCCGGCATGGGCTGCTCCGCCGGCCTCATCGCCGTCGACCTCGCGGCCAAGATGCTGCAGCTGCAGAGCAACCAGGTCGCGCTCGTCGTGTCGACCGAAAACATCACGCAGAACTGGTACTTTGGCAACAACCGCTCCATGCTCCTGCCCAACTGCCTCTTCCGCATGGGCGCGAGCGCGGTCGTGCTGTCCAACAAGCTCGGCGACGCGCGCCGCGCCAAGTACCGCCTCGCATGTCCCGTGATCCGCACGATGACCGGCGGCACCAACGAGGCAGCGTACCAGTGCATCTACCAGATGGAGGATGACGAGGGCAACAAGGTGCGGGCCAGTCCACAGCACTCACCAGTGGCCGGTCATTCCGCAGCACGCATGCGTGTGCTCCTGGCCTGTCTGTGCGCATGCGCCTGTGCATTGACGCCCTCCCAGGGGTTGCCGGTGCTGACGCCGCATGCATGGTCACATCTCATCGCACCTCCCATGGATTCCACGCCAAGACTCTTCGACCCCCTACTCCACAGCGGCCAGCTGTGTATGTTCGCAACCTGCTATAGCTTCGATGACACGCTCCATCACGACCGGGCATGCGTGCGGGCTTCATCAGCCAGCGCTGGTTCCCCTCCCGTGCGTTCCTGCCAGCGTCATGCCGCGGGCTTCATCGCGCGCGGGGGGTCCCACACCGGGCGCTGTGCCACCTGTGCCGCTGCTGTCATGCTCAGCTGAGGGCGGCGCGTGCGTGCAGGGTGTGAAGCTGACGCGGCAGCTGATGGGCGAGGCCGGGCGCGCGCTCAAGCAGAACATCACAACCCTCGGGCCCCTCGTGCTGCCACTCTCGGAGCAGCTGCTCTTCCTGTTCAACCTCATCGCGCGCAAGCTCTTCAAGATGGCCGTGAAGCCGTACATCCCGGACTTCACGCTCGCCTTTGACTACTTCTGCATTCACACCGGCGGCCGCGCCGTCATCGAGGAGATCGAGAAGCAGCTGCGCCTCTCGCCGGACCATGTCGCGCCGAGCAAAGAGACGCTGTACCGCTTCGGGAACACCTCCTCCTCGTCCATCTGGTGCGCCTCCACAGACACGGCCCCGCCACTGCGCCTCTACTGACGTGCTCCCTCCACTGTTTCTCCACTGACATGTTCCCTCCACTGTTCCCACTCGTCCACTGGAGGTGGAGATCCTGGCTGTTCCCGCGCCTGCCCGGACACAAGTGCCCTTCACTGCTCCTGCTCCACTACCGGGTTGATGACTACCGGCGCAAGTCCTGTTTGCTGGCGCTGCTGTCGCGTTTCCTCGCCATAGTTCTATTTGCTGGAGCTATAGTCGTGTTTCCTGGCGGTATAGTAGCAAGTCCTGGTTGCTGGCGCTTGCGTTGCTCCTCAACATCAGGCCGTGATTGGGCCTGCTGCGCGTGACATGCTGTGCGTGACATGGGCAGCACGTGAGGTGCGGTGAGAGGGTGCAGGTACATCCTGGCCAACATCGAGACGCAGCGAGGCGTGAAGCGAGGCGACCGCATCTGGCAGATCGGCTTTGGGTCGGGCTTCAAGTGCAACAGCGCTGTGTGGCGCGCGCTGCGCAACAACACAGAGAAGCATGTCGCGTGGACGGAGGAGGAGATGGAGCTGGACCCCAAGTGGTCTGACACCGAGACCTACGCCAACGCACTGGCAGAGGACGCGGCCGCGGCAGACGCATGATCGCCGCCGCCGCCGCCGCCGCTGCCGTGACGATTCCACTGCTGTGGTGCACGACTGTACACAGTTCGTGCTGATAAGAGGCCGGGCCCGGCTCGCACGCTTGTGGCACGCGCGGTGCGGCCGGCATACGCTGTGCTGTGCTGGGCGTGCTGTGGGTCCAGGGCCCGTGCTGTGTGTGACAAACTGGTGGCTTTTCTGAAAGGGCGGTGACCCGCTAGTTCAACGAGAGACAGGAACCCGGGTGTTGCCGAATAATGCGGTGCGGCGTGGTCCGGGGGGGGCGGGGGCGGAGAGCCCGACGCACCTGAGAGCCTGGAAGCGCCGCGCGCACGGTGGGGGTGGTGTGAGGGACTGTGGTGGGAATTGTCGGTCAGATGCCGCGTGAGATGTGTGATGTGGGCCTTGTGAGGCACACGGCGGATATATATGGCTGATTTGTCAGAGTTATGGTGGGATGAGCCCGGCGGCTCGCTCCGCTGCCGGTGCCCGTGACAGAGGCCTTGACTCTCCACTCCCGCAGGCGATGGCCGGGACAGATGGCAACGACGGTAGGTGTGTCCTGTGAGGACGTGTGGCGTGATGCGGTGCTAAATATATTGCTCAGCGTTGCTGATGATACAGAACAAACTGCTTGAGGCCGGTGATGATGCTGGGCCTTTTGATGTGCTGGCGATGTCGACTTCCGTGTCGACATGATCCGCCAAATTACATGTGAAACGCATACTCTATCTGGTACGGCCCGTACAAGCCGCCAACCTCGTGTTGTACCTAGTGCCTGCCCTTATTGGTGGACAGTTATTCCTCCCATCGGCTTGCCTTGACTCACACGGCCTGACATACTTGATGTTGCGCTGGTACATGATGAGGTAGGCGTATGTTCAAATACGCCATCTGGATCCTATCTACGCGGCAATGGGTCATCAGGTGCTGTGCCTGACAGGTTGCAGTGTCCTGTGACCTTGACACAGAACAACACCAAGGTTGACATCAGTATCCCGTGAGCTTGTCTACCACCGGCACCATCGCCTCGCCTGCCTGATGCCGCCGATAGTTCTCCGTTACCAGCCGCATCGCGGTTGTTCGGTTGGTTATGGAGGCCGTGTGCGCAGTCAGGCGCACCTTGCTGTGTGTCCACAGGGGGCTATCCTCTGGCAGTGGCTCCTGCCTCGTCACGTCCAAAATCGCGCTTGACAGCGCCCCTGCACCACACCGCCCGATAAACACACATCCTAGAGCAACTCCTAGGCGAGGGGCTCTTTGCATTCCAGCACCAAAAGCATGCTCGGTCTGTCCAGTTCATGCACAGACTGCTTGCAGACACTTCTGATCTGCAGCATGACACTGGAATTCAGGGTGATGTCCCATTGAAGAGGAGTTCCAGCACAATGCCCGGGCTGCCAGAAACGGAGGAGCATCAATTCAGTGCTGGTTGGCGCCGTATATCAGGGGTTCAAGTTGGTATGTAATCGGCGATGGTTTTCGGGGGCGGAAAGCCAGTCACACGACATGCACGTAATCACCGTCTCTCTCCTGCCACAGTGTGAAGTGCACACCAGAGTCCAGCGCCTCCAGGAGATCCTCCTCCACAACGTGCTCCCCCCGCGCCGCGTTGATCAGCACGGCTCCCCGCTTGAGGCTCGCCAGCAGCGGCGCGTTGATGATGTTGCGCGTCGCGTCTGTCAGCGGCAGCAGGCACACCAGCGCGTCCGTGCCGGGCAGCACGTCCGCGAGGCGGTCCACCGTCACGTTGCGCATGCCATGCTGTGCCTCCTCGTCTTCCGCCGTGAGCGGCGCGCGCGAGCACGTGCACACGTCGTAGCCTGCAACACTCAACGCAGTCTCGCGCACGCCCGTACCGCGCCTCGGGGCCCCGGGGGAGTAGCGACTGCACCGTGTTTCAGCTGCAACGAGTTTCTGTCGGGGTGGCTGTAGCGCAAAACTGAAGCTGTTGTGTTTCAGCTGGTGCACGGCATTCGGCCATGGTTCATGTGATTGATGCATTGCCATGCTTGCCTGACTCTATGTTCTACCACTGTGTGGAGCACACCTCTGTAACGTGTCTCGCTGCAACGAGTTACATCATGATGTGCATGATGTGGCTAGAGGGGTGCGCACCGAGGAGCTGCAGCTGGCGCGCGCTGGCCAGGCCCATCATGCCACGGCCCAGCACGGTGACGCGGTAGTCGCCGTTGTCCGGCACGGGCAGGTGGCTCTGCATCCAGCGGCGGTCGCGCTGGCCGGCCAGATACTCGTCCATGCGGCGGTGGCTGTTTGTGATCGCCCACGTCACCCACGTCGCCATGCGCTCCGCCATGACTGGGTCGGCCTGCACACACACGGCCGTTTGTTCTGTGCGCATGCATGCTTCCTTCCCTCGGAGCTGCTGGGGCCTGGATCTATCGCAGTGCAACACACACACACACACACACACACACACACACACACACAGCACATCTCCGAGCACATGAAGCGGACAGAGGCAGCTGCAGTGGCAGCAGTACGGCGACTCATGCGACTGCACCCGGGGCCCGGGGAGGGGGCCGCTGATCAGATGGTGCTACCAAGCAGGCTGGGGGGTCTTGGCCTGCTCAGGACGGCACCGGAGGTCGGCACTGCCGCCTACATCGCGGCGGCGGCCCTGTGTGAGGTGACATTCAGGGAGGATGGCCCCCCATGCTTCCGGCCGTTCAGCGGCCCAAGCGGTGCAAGGCTCTCGCAGCTGTGGCAGCAGCTGCACGACAGCCTCCGGCTCTGGCCTGAGCCCGACAGAGCGCTCGACCCCACCGGTGGCACGATTGCGATCGTGCTGCCCACCATCCAGCCGACAGTCACCCACGCCATCGCCCAGCGACGGTATGACGCACTGCTTGCTGCCAATGACCTCACCACAGCTGTTGGTGAGCGGGCTGCGGCGCGCTTGCGCAGTTGCGCATGCCGTGAGTCGGCGATCTGGCTTGACACCCTGCCTGTTGCGCCGTCTCTGCAGCTGTCCAACGTCGACTTCGCATTTTCTCTCCGCCACCGATGTGGGATTTCCCCCATGCATGTGAATGCACGGGGAGTCACATGCAAATGCGGACAGTTCATCCTGCCTGACGACCTCGACCATGCAATGACGTGCAAATCGCTGTCCGGAATCCGTACCGTGCGCCACAATATTCTCCAGGAGAGATGGCGCGGGGCGGGGTCGCGGGCGAGCGTTTCCAGCACTAAGGTCCCCAACACTCGTTGTTTTCTGACGCAGCATGCACAGGAACTCGCCGGGACTGATACGCACGCGCAGAGCAGCATTGCTCGGCGTGGGGATGGGGCGAATGGCGGGAGGCGGGATCCAGGCAGGGCCGACGACGTGGGCGGGATGGGTGAAGCGGCTGGGCGAGACGCTGCGGGCAGGGACACAGATGTGGGCAACGATGCAACGGAGGGTGCTGAGCACAGGGATTCAGGCCAGGAGGGGCAGGGTCAGCCGCAGCGCGGGGCAGATGCACAGGCAGAGGAGCTAGATGATGCCGAGCCGGCCTCAGGTGTGGTGCCGGAGGCGGACAAAATCGGGGATATCTTGTGTGTTCCGCCCAGCGGCGAGCTCCGCATTGCGGATGTGTCTGTGATTGACCCTGTGGCGCAGACGTATCGCAGAGCGGCAGCCCGTGGGGATGGCGCTGCGGCGGCGGTGCGCGATAAGCACAAGGCAGCTGCTTATCGTCGCTATAATCCGCATGCGTACGATTTTGTTGCGTTGTCGCATGAGACATTCGGCAGGTTGAGCAAGGGTGCACTGTCGCATCTGAAGTATCTCGCTGATATTGCTGTCGAGTGTGGTATACAGGATCGGGCGCAGTACATCACCAATGTGAAAAGAGAACTGAGTGTAGGTTTGTGTAGAGGCAACGCGCTGTTGTTCAGAATGGGCTTGCAGATCATGACTGGTGTGTCTGGAAAGGCAGCCGTGGCGGGCAGAATCCGCCCGGTTGCTGAGTTGTGAGGTAGTGCGTCGGATGTGCCACTGGCATGACTAGCGCATACCGACTCTGTAACCACACACACACACACACACACACACACACACACACACACACGGCGGTTGCCCTGGGGGAGAAGTTGATCATATTCGGTGCATGCTGCGGAGTTATACAACGCTGGTGCTCTGGCATTGAAGCTATTGGTGTCGGTTGGTGTAGAGCGGGCGCGTGGGTGAGGTGGCAGCACGAAGCACTCTTAGGACGGGCGTCCGCCGGGACGATGTGCATCTGCAGCAGTGGCCGTGGCGGCGCGGCGGAGCGGACGCACGATTCTCGCGAGGGCGACTCCCTTGGGCAGAAACGGCAGGATGGCGTCGACTCCCGCCCCCAGGGAGTGCACGCTCTTGAGGTTGGGGCATTTGCGAAGGAGGTCTGCAGGTGGCTTCCAGCACACTGCGAATGTCACGTCTTCAAGCTTGCAGCGCCCGTTTGGCT